>CM040633.1:54762593-55085607 GCA_022818045.1 Neotoxoptera formosana
CTCATATTATCAATAGAAAATGCATACTGTTGAGCTGAACGAGCAAAACAGTGTGGTGATGGTCGGTGGATTTTTTACCGAGTACAAAGGCCATTTGTATATTTTCGACCACGACTCGAATTGAATTTTGATTTGGTCGTTTAAAAATATACCCATAACCTACATTTGTCAACCGAAAGTGCAAGCAACACACTGCACCTTATATGCACGCCACTGATTACGGACGTTCTATATTATTGTACATGCGATCGACTTACTATAATATTATGTAAGACGTACCGCGTATGTGTATGTATATAATAATATTATTTTGCGTAGAGGGGGGACGCTTCCGGTTGGGGGGGAGGATGCTTCCGGTTCGGTCGAAAAATCGTGCAGACTCCGCCGCTCTCAATGTGAACAATAATCGAATCTCGAGACGACGAGAAAATAATGGCATCGTACGAACAGTGCAAAACCGATTTGGCGGACACGGCGTGTGTAAACAACAATATTTTTCGAGGGATAACAAATTTTCAACAACTTTTACACGATTTTACCGATATATATATAATATTATATCATATATGTACGGGTTTACCGTTCTAATAAACGTTTGTCTCGTCTTACGTGCATTTTATTATATTATAGACTATATAGTGCGAATGCGAGTACAGTCGCGGAGTGTTCATGACTTTTGTGCGGAGAAAGTAGGTTAGAAAAACCTAACCCACGTACAATAATTTCACATTTTAAAGTATTTATATGAACTAAGAACAAAAAATATAATATACTAATAATCTTAGGCCGAAGACTCGTAGAATTCAAGTGTCTACGCCTATGTTTATAAATATTATGCAGACAAACGACAAATACAGCTATTATATTTTAATACTATAATATGGTGATATTTAATATCTTATAACTAGATCTAGGGACCTAAAAAACGTTAAAATATCCATCCATTTATGCCTTAAAAAATTACTAAAAATATGATATTAAAATGTGAATTAAAAAAAAATTCATAATATTTAATAAAGCCTTTTTACACCTAGATAATATTTGTATAATTATAATTTGTATTATATAGTTGTTTTTTAATTATCGGAAATCACGTGCGCAATGATGTACCAATAAGTAATAACGCGAGTGATCGATGAGGAAAATACAAACACTAATTCCATATAAATAAAACCATCAAAATAATATCTCAGGTATTGGAAATCTATTTAAAACTATTTTTTTTTTTATAAAATATTTATAAAACTTAAAACTTTACATCAAAAAGGGTCAAATATGCACTTATAAATGCAAAATGGTAGAATATGTAAAATATTATGCAACTATACATTTTGAATATAAACTCATATTATTGTTTGGAACAGATTTCTATATTACTTAGCTTATATTTTGAATGATTATTGATAAACATACAAACTCCTAGAAGTCCTTAACCCTTCTAATAACTAATTTAGTTGTCAGTTTTGTCACTATTGCAACGTTATCATATTTTAATAATTAATTTATCTCATCGAAGTGTGGATTATCAATATTAATATCGAAAATGGCGTGAAAATTCGACGAAAACTCGTACATTACCGCTATATTATGTACTCGTTTATACTATAACAAAAATAACTCTACATTGTTCTTTGAATATAAACGACAATATTATATTTAGAAACTTTTTTGCCTAAAAAACGTGATTTAAAAAAAACATGTTTTTAAAAAAAGCCACGGGTGAGGGAGTGTAACCACGCCACATTTACGCCCCTCGCCGACGCCTCGGTAAAAAAATAGTGGAAAATGGGACAGAAAACGAGAAAGGATTGCAAGAATCAATTTTTTTCCAAACCGTAAACAATAATAATTATTCAGTCGTGCCGACAAGACGTTACGGTCGACAATACAATTAATAACAATACATATATATATACAAGCGCTCCGCTCGCGGTCCTTCTATTCGAAAGAAACGACGCAAAAGTTTTCCAATTTTGGTGGCCAATGAAGGGGGTGACGAGGGTGTCGTTTCGCTCTAGTTTACACGAAGAAAAAAATAAATCGTAGGAATTTCCGAAAACTTTTTACATTCGGTAAACGCGAGCATCGGCGTGGACTGCACAATGACGAGGCGTGTTTTTGTGCCTTGCGAACATTCGTGTCCGGTCCACGACGTGTGTCCGATTTTTATACTACCGACAAAACGACATAATAATATAATAATACATATTATTATTATTTTGGTATACCATACGACGATTCTATATAGTATACCATATTATAGTAACCATGCGCTCCAGTGTGATAAATTCTCACCCGGGGAAAGATAAAAATTACTTACCGTTTAATATAACCGCCAAAAAAAAAATATATATAATAATAGTAGAATTATAGTAAAATAACAATAGTTACATGTTCACGAGAAACTGCTTACCGTTTTATTTTATTTTATTTTTATTTGAAAGCCGCGAATTAAGTAATTAACCTAGATTTAAATATGTAGATGATGACTGATGATAATAATATTATTCGTAATTTCATAACTGTTGATTACAGTTTTTTTTCTATAATCACCGATAAGCTCAAAAAAGTTTTATTCTAGAAATATTTTATACTGTTATTATGGTAAAAATTTACCAAGTTACGCATTGTATACTATCTCTAGAGACTCTTTTGTTTTGGTTCGAGACTCTATAAAGTATAGATTTTGATTTTCTTTCTTTCCGGCATGGTTTAATGGATAATAATATAGTGTATATTATGGTTATGATATTTTAAATAACTATATCAACTGCCCGCAGAAATTTGAAACCGAATTGGATTTAAAATCCCTTGTAAAAAAAACTTGTAATTCCGATTCGTTCCGTATAGGTACATAAACTCAAAACGAATTGTGGCAATAATTCATTTTTTTCAAGAGCTCTTATAAACGCCAATAAAATCTCCACTGTATTGGTTTTCTATTAGTTAGTTTCGATCAGTTTACAAAGCTGAAACTTTGTTATTTTTAATCATAAAGCTTAATTATTTTGTTTTGATTATTATTCAATCAAATTTGTTTTCGTCTTTCTGTTAGTTTTATTCGTATTTGTATCATCGTTATGCCTAATGGTTTCCATGTGTCAATCGTTTTATTATATTATTCTGTAATCTGTAATGGTTTGATAAAAATATGCTTTTGCCCGTTGATTGTTATAAAATGTATACGCCATATGCTTGCTATTGAAGTTAAAAACTACCACAGTCGAAAATTCCCAAGGGGCGAAATGGGTGCCTTTGCCAGCGATCAGTTGGACTTTGGGCGCTATAATTTCGATCGATTTTCCACTGAGGGGGCTGTGCCTGCCACTGTGAGCATAACAATAATATAATATTATATAAAATCGTTATAATGATCTACCCAAGTAAATTATGTTCTTGAAAATATAATATCATGCAGACATTTTACACATAATAGTCCTGATACGACATCGGGTTTAATTATTCGGCGAATGTATAATAATATAACATAATTTCCACGTGCAGTATATAATATAATATACAGAATTAATTTATATTATATAGCCTCAAAGCTACTTACGCGTGAAATATTAGTTATAATATTAAACTAACGATATCAATTCGGGTCAATTCGGTTTTCGACTCAATACGCAGGTGGGTACAATGCAAACTACAGTGTGATTTCAAGTGCAATAATTTATTGATATTTATTTTATGGTCGCCGTGTTTGACCTTTTTTTTTCGTTCGATGAAATTTAAATATTATTGTTTTTATTCGGTTTTTGTGTAGTTCTCTCGTGCATTGAACCGCAGCGTGATTATAAATGCATTACGCTGAACGAGACCGAACTGCAGTCTGTGTTAATTAATTAGGTGATGAATCGATAATCGTATTGACAACAACATTGGTCAACTTGTTTTATATTTAATTGCAAATCTCAATAATTGTATTCGTTTTACCGATGCATAATAGTCCAATATTTTAATATTGTATTAACGTGTGTATTATAATAATATTATGTAGAATTTTTTTTTCAATTCTCAAGAACGATTATACATTGTTTAACATTTATAAGGATACGATTATTTCGAATATGCAAGAAATCAAAATACAAATCCGTTACCGAAAATTACAGTGATGGAAAATAATAAAATATTATTATTATTATTATTCATTTGCGCGTGAATTTATTGCAAAATATTATTTTTTGTTAAATATATTATTACTAAACACAATAATAATAATAAATATCGAACATTTTAATCAGTTGTTTACCCGACCTTCACCGTGGTTTATCGGTGGTAACGGTCATTAATATATTTGTACGTAATTAAAATATGTATATTATTAATGTCTTTATATTATTATATCAGGAATCTGAGTACCGAGTCGCAGGATCGTGTTTAAGACTTTAAGTGCACAGAAAACACGACGAACGCTGAATATTGATAAACTCCAAAGTCTGCGGCCTGCACGTTCGGAGACATGAATATAAACGTCCCCGGCCGAGGCGACAAAATTGTTTGCTCGTATACATCTATATAATTGTTACACTTTCGTAAGTTGTGCTTTCGGTAAAATCGATCATTGGCCAAAAAATGTGTAAGCAAGTATGAGAAAATCAATGAAAACGCCTACACCACACGTAAATAATACTTTAGATTTCGATAAAATATATCCGACGAATACAGTGCAAGTAGTGCACCCTCCTCGATGCAATAAAATGTCGTCATAATATAATAATGTGTATGACACGAATCAATCACTCCATAAAGTATTAAACAATATATTGTTTTGAAAGTATTAAATTATTATATTATTATATTATTTTTAATTTTAAGTACCTACTACAATATAATATTTTATTGTATTCGTATTTTATTGAATGGTTTGTTAGTAAAATGTCGCAAAGGCGTCTAACGCCAAATTAATCTCATTTGTTCATTTTCGTTACAGGTGGTTCAATAATAAATTACTATAAATTATAAGCTAGGTTTTAAACAAAACATTTTATCAGCTGCTAATTAAATCAGTTTTCTTTTTTATTCATTGACTTTTGACAAATACTTATAATATTAGGTATAGTTATTAATTACTAGACGTCTGACATAAGTACTTACCAATATTTGCATTGAAAACTATTTAGTTTATGTTTTATTGAAAATAAAGTAGACAAAAATAAGTTATTTTTAGAGGATCAAAATTAGAAAATGTTGAGTAAATTTATAAACAAAAAATGGAATTTTTTAACTACATAATATAGTGCTAAAATTAATATAAATAAATAACAAAAAAGTTTTAATGTTTTTTTTTATCGTTATTTATCCGTATTGTGTACTACCATAAGCACATAAACAGATATTTTAAATAAATATAAATACTCTTATGCATAATAGTATCATAAATTGTATCTAAATCGTAAAATTCCATTAGTTTCCATATAGGTATACAATTGTTGTTAAAAAATGGACTTCAATCTTTAATATTTAAATCACACGATAAATTATTTTTACCATTATACATATTAAATTATTATGTGCTGCGCGTATAATAATTTAAAAATCTATATTTTAAGACAACTGAAACAATTTAATTTAACATTATCCTCAATATTATGACAGTATACGTGAGAAAAGCACCAAAAAGGTTAGTGGCATAGTGCTACTGAATAAACAACCATTTAATCTCATGTTCTAAATTAATAATAGAATACGTAATCTTTTGTAATCAATAAATAATTAAAAATATTATTTATAATAATGTCTATCTCTATACCATTACACCATATTATTATAAATTAAAGAAATTCCATCAAGCGTAGATCACTGTGTATTCTGTTTATATTCAACTTTTTTAATTTGTGTTTGATAAAATATACACAGTTTTTTTATAGTTTTTAAACTATACTTGTATTTATTAAATAAATATCACGTTTACAATATAATTTCACAATCTATAGAAATAAAAATGTTGTTAGTTCATTTACAATATTTATAAAAATGGTTATTCGTTCATAACAATATGTGTTTAAAATATCGACGAATTAAGGTGTTTGTTTTTTTCGTTTTCGGGATAATAATATATTACAATACAATTATGTATTACTATCTCACACCTGTGATTACGAGGAGTAATTATAATAATAATTACGATTTAAATTATAAATTTTTTTTTTATTTAGTCCTTTTTTTGGTTCTAAATGTATCCACACATAATATGCAGATAGGTTTTTTATGTGCATTGCCTTGATTTATTCTTCTTTTTGAAATCCTGTGACTCCAAGCAGTTGATCATGTATA
Organism: Neotoxoptera formosana; assembly: GCA_022818045.1. Classification (NCBI taxonomy): domain Eukaryota; kingdom Metazoa; phylum Arthropoda; class Insecta; order Hemiptera; family Aphididae; genus Neotoxoptera; species Neotoxoptera formosana. Next base: position 54,768,873 of record CM040633.1, read on the forward strand.
ATATATTGTTCTCTTATCATTGTCAATCAAATTCGCTAAATTCGGTTAATTTTATGCAATTCACTGTTAACTGTGTTCTGCAGATTAGTCGTGAAGGAGGTTTACATTTTCTATCTCGTGTTAATTTTGTGAGGCTAATATTCTCAATCCATTAATTACTCTGTACCTATATCATATTATATTTTATATTGTTTCTGTATTCTGTGTAAAGGCCACGACTGTGAATGATAGTTTTAATTGTACTTAGTTTTCGATGAACTATTATTATATAATATTATGTAGATAAGTAAAGTAACATATTTTAACTTCGACGTCTCGCCGTAAAATGGAAAAAATGCGTATTTTACAAATCACGGGATTGTTTGTTGAGTCTTTTTAATGACTTATGGCCTAAAACGGAGTAAAAGCCACCTTAAGCCGATGTCCGAACAGAGCGAGAAGCAATAACTTATATGTAACACAATAACACGCCGGTAGGCCAGAATGCAAAGTTCGGCAGTAATACGAATACCATTATTGGTTGACCGACAGTTTCATACGACTTCGGTAAGTTATGGGCGGTCGTGGTATTTGATTTTAGAACCGTTGAAAAGCGCACAGGAGATATCGTGGTAGAAGACGTATCAAAAATAAGTTAGGTCCGTATTCGGTTTACCGTAATTTTTCTTAACTCGAAAGAAAATCGTACGATGACGATCCATTGAATTTAATAATAATTAGAAGAGTAAGTAATTAAAAGGGTTATATTAAAAGAGTGAAGTACACGTGTGGCCATTTCAGTGCTGGTCGGAATAATTGTTCGGAGAGAATGCTGAGAGTTTCGTGGAATTAAAATGTCATTACGATGAAAAAAAAAATTGCACGAATAGCTAAATATTAGAACAGTAGGTCACTGATGACCAGAAAGGTTGTAATAATATTAATCGGTGAAAAATATCATCAAGTTTTATAATATACTTAGTGCAAAAAAAGTTCATATTTTTCATTAAATTCGATCTGATATTATTGCTTGGTCGTCATTGTAAACACACCAAAACCAAAAAATAACAACGATCTCGTTATATTTTATAAGCATCATTGTTTTCAATAGAAATTCTATATAACATTATTGCAGTTTTTTGTATAAGCTTCAATAACCATCCTTATGATTTAAAAATGTATTCCAAGTATATTAGACTTTTAAAATATTTGTTGTAAGCTTTTTTACTATCTATCTAGTTTAACACGTTAAATCGTATTTCAAATTAGTCTAAATACATTTTACAACATTAAAAATTAAAATACAATCTTTTTTTTTTGACATATTTTATTGTTTTATTGTCTAATTTCATTCAATATTCATAATCGAATATTTCTTATATTTTATATTTTTTAGTTTTCTTTTTTCTTTTTTAGTGTTATTGTTCTTGAAATTGTATTATTTCTTTTTTGACTACTAGGCCATTAGCGTTACACTTTGGTTTATACATAACTTTAAATCTACAAAAAGAAAGGAAAACAATTTTTTTTAAGAAGATACAGTTTTGAATTAAATATTCAGATATTTATGTAAATTATTGGCTATATTAGTATTTTAATTTTCTTCAAGAATTCTATGGTGTTATTTTTGTCGTCTGGATTTGAGTCTAGACTTGTTTCAATAAGGAAACTTATGCTGAATTCCTCTCTTTGTTTTTCGTACTTTCTGCATTATTTAAAGATGAGTTCGATTATGAGCGTTGTGTCACTTTTCGCCATTAATTATCCATTTATTTGTTTTATGAAAATATAAAATCAAATATTTTTGTTGCATATTGATAATACAAGAGTTTGAAAAAGTAAAATTTTCATTTTGACTCAACACGTGGAAGGTTTAGAATTCTAAATAGAGCATTATTTTATTTTATTTAAAGAATATATTTTTAATAATTAACTATTTTTGTTTATTTGGCGTTTCTATAAATTAATAAGTGAACACACGGGTAATTTTATATTTATATTATTTATTTACATTTTGAGTTGATCATTGTCTGGAATTTGTGAGAAAATAAAACAAAGTCGTTTTTTTGTGCATTTTATAATTCAAACATTTTATAGTTAAAATATTAAGAATAGAAATAGAATAGAATAGTATTTAGTAGTTAGGAATTAACAAATTGTATAATGTATAGTATGCATAATATGATTAATTTATTGCTTGACAAACATAGGTTTTAGAGGTCTACAATTTTTCAAGACACTGAATCAACTATATACCAAATGAAATAAAATAATTCATAATGCAGAACATACACACAATATCATAACCTAATGTTTAAACTGTATTCAAAGTTAGAAACTTAACTATATCTATTTGTATAATCGTATTTTACCATTAAGCGCGTAGCTAGTAGAAAATCGTGTTTATTATTCTTATCCTTAAGTATATTGTATATGTTTATAAATATCTTAAAGACCCCTTAAGCTTTCTTATCAACGAAAACCAGGTATTCTTATGACGGTATTTTGATCATTTTAATTACTGAAGTAGAGATTCAGTTGTTGACCATGGGATATATTGATTAATATTTAACACACCAAAAAGAAGGAAAGGTGTGAAGTAAGAAGAATTTTTGAAGTAAGATTGGAAAAAAATTTAAATAACAATGTTTCATTATTATAATTATCATTATGCAGGTAGTTTGAAATTATTAGAGTCTAAAATAGTTGAAGCATATTATGGGTTTATCTAGAAACGAGAAAAGAGGGGGACCCTTGAAAAAAGTCAACAGTTTTTTTTTTTTAAAGGTCACGATCTGGGCTTGTAAGTTTATGCATTTGCATATCAATCTTGCTGAATTGTATTCAATGATAGATGACATAGAAATACATTTCAAGATACCACTGTTAAATAATATGTGATGTTTTATTTTGCATGTTTTTGCATATTTAAAGGTATTTTGCCAATTTGGCATATTTATGCGATTTTCTATTTAACCGGGAATATTATTAATAATTTTTAAATTCTTATTCATATTATTATATAAATGTGCATTTTTTATGGAAATACTATGAAAAAATCAATATTTGACGGAAAAAGAAAAATGCGATAACTTATAATTTTTCATTACATAAAATGTATGGGAATTCGGTCGCAACATAAAACGATTAAAAATAAAATGCGAAATAAAAAAGTACAGAATGAAAGTCTATAAAGTCTCGTGAATATTAAAATTTTTTTTTTTTTAATTGTTTAATTAGTACCTAATGCTAAAAAAGGGCATGTTTACTTAGGCATTCTTTAGTGCATGAACTCACCAGTCCTGGTTATGATTATTTTTCGGTGCCCGATATGAGATTAATATATAAAACATAAAATTAAATACCTACTGAAACTGATGACAAAAATGCCTTTATCTAAACTCTGTGCCAAAAAAAAATTATTGGTTGAAGTATATTATATGGTATATTGGTATATTATAGTTTACCCTGGGTTCCATGCCCCGTCCAAATCTAGCCCTTTTTATACAAATCAAAGTGATGCATAATATTTTGTGTTTAGTCCACTCCTTTTTTTCATTTATATATATTATCCACTAGCCCGAGTATTGTCAGTTAAATTATTCAATGGTAATGTTCTCGTTGCGCGTTTATTAATTGGGTTTGGAAAAATACTTTACCCGAGCAAACAAAAAACACCGAATTATTTCATATTTGAAAGTGGCTGTTACATTATATTACATTATACCTGTTATATAGGTAAAGCGCATAAACATTTTTCGATTTAATTCGTTTGCCCACCTTATTAATGATTTACGAGTACACATACTGCTAATACCTAGTACAAAATAAGCGTTTATTATAGTATTTCTCATGTTTACTAATATAACAACGTCATTATTTGTATACGCCACATACATATAGTACTACAGACTACGGTTCCATGTCATAATATCTCCGAAATAATATCTTCGGTCAAAATATCTTGGTCAAAATATCTTTTGTGAAAATATCTTATGACAAAAATGTCTTTGGTTAAAATATCTTTTAAACTGATTTTTTTTTAAATGTTTATTCATATAATTTATTTATTTTATTTTCATAAATATATTGTGTACACAATTTATAATAATTGTTTAATAATAAAGTGTTAGTAATTAGTATGATCCTTATAAAAATATTATTGTAAAAAAAAAAAAATAAATAATAGTTTAAAAATTAAGTACTCGGTACACAGACAAATATATTTGTTTTTACCATTACTGTAAAAAAATATGGAGCTATCCATTTTGTAGTAATAAGTTGTTACCTTTTTGGCTTTTAATAAAAGTAAGAGTCATATTTAAGAAAGAAAATCAAAAGCCAAGTACATCAGTTGACAAGTAATACTGTTACGACAACACTATTACACATAAACCTGCTAAAATGTATATTATAAGCCGATAAGCCTTCTACCATTTTTATCTTAGTGGCATAATATGTATACGTACACAATACTTATAGTCTATAATAGTGATTAGTGACGCTTTGACGGGGATCACCGGCCAGTTTTTGCAATAAGTAGACTAGCAGTTATAAGGATATAAAATGTCGATAATATAATGATAATACCTATGTAATGCAATGGTTCACACGGCGATAGCGCCGAGCTTCACAATATTAAGGGTAGATAATTGTGGAGAAGTAAAACCATTGGGCAGACGACACAGAAACGACATGTGGATTCGATCAAATGGAAATAAAAGTGAGTAATGACGTTTTAACGATACCGACATAATATGTTTCATCAAAAACTGATACTTGTTATTAAAATCGACGGATATCAAAAATAAGCGATACAAATTATTTCGTTAATAAAGTGAAATTTAAATATTCATATTTCGTGAGAGAGAACAATAAGAACCTCAATAAAACAGAATTTAAAACATTTATTTTGGAATTCGTATAATGTCGAGAATCGAAATCGGTAAGACATTGTAAACTAACCATTATTCACTATTGTACTATTGGTTGTTGTCTGCATAAAAAATATATTCCCCTACGATATTCGTAACTATGTCTTTTCCCGGCTTTTTTTGTTCCTTTTTTTAAGTCCTATTTCGAAAACCACAACTTTGCAACAAGATATGGTATTGTGGTATGTGAGCTGATATCCTCGTTATTCCTTATTCGAGCAGGTGGTCTTCAGGGAGCAGTATCGCATTCACCATCGTCTAAAAAATATATTCATCTGATCAATGAATATGCTCCAATACATCCCTAAATCCATTGATAATAAAGTGATCTATTATTCTATTCATTAACAACTGATTAGAAACTGTTTAACGTAAATATATATACCTATTATACTCCTCTTTTGGATTCCTTTTGATACTATTATTTTTTAATCATATCCTTGTTATTTTTTAGCGTACAAGAACTTTAGTAGTATTTATTTTTACTAAAATAATCAAACCCAATAAATAACAAAATGTCCTACCTAGAAAATTGAAAACAACGAGTAAATCTGGTGAGGTATACAATATCTGGGTGTCATGATTAAATGGGGCGTCCAGTTGGACTACTTCAACTAACTTAGAATCTAAAATTTTTATTTGATAATTACATTTTTTGAATAAAGAAACTATTAAGGAAAAAAATATTTCAATATAATTTTAAAATGTATCAGTTTTGTGCTTGTTGCACTTTAAACCTATAAAATTCATAAATATTTTGTGATCAATAATATGCTTACGACATCCCGTGGGTTATCAACAATAATTAATCAACTGAATAATTCATATTTGACAATATTTTACCAACAATATTTTGCTGTGCATAATCTAAGTGAAATGTCGCATATTAAGTTAAAGAGTACCGAGACTGTCTTGAAAAGTGAGTTGTCGAACTGATAAAAACAAAGTTTTCTGAGTTTAATTTTACCGGTCCTATTATAAAAATACTATTATATTAATGTAATTCATTATGACTTATTATATAGTAAATCAACCAGAAAAATAAGATTTCAAATCGTAGAGTTTGCAGACGCAATATTGTTTCTACCTCGTGAGTGAAAATCGACTGACTTGGCGTACTCGTACTCTGCTTACCTAAGCGAATTTGCTGAGAGCAACTTAAACAACGAGTCTTTAACTACTGGTAAATTGTTGATGTATTGCTATATAATATATTATTGCTGAAATTAAATATAAATGTTAAAATTGTTGTTTGATAAATCACAAAACATTTCAGAATTTATTTATTTACTTTGAACCATTGGCTAAAGTAACTAAATAATATTGATCCAGTTGTTTAAAGCATTTAAAAGAATTAAATTGTTAAGGAAATTAATGTTATGCAATTTATCATTTTCTGACAGCTTTTGGGACGTTTGTGATTAACACGACACAGCTACAATTATTAATGAATTAGTGAAAAACATTTTGTCCTTTTTTTATGAAATTATTTAGATAATAGAATGACGTATGTATCTAAATAATTTATACACAGTGGTTTTTATTTCTAACAAGATATTATTAGAAAAACGTAATGCACCACAAACCCATATTTATTTAGTTATGACTTTATGAGTAAGAATTTATTTTATTCTTCCCGGTCAAAGCTATTTTAGAAAGTAATAGCGTTTGGAAGTATTAGGAGAAAAAAGCCAATAATCCAATTTCTTTCGCAATCACCTTTAATATTTTTGTATTCTTAGTTTGACATTTATGATTTATAAAGTTAGTAAAGCTCTTTGTTCATTTTGAATTTAAAAATAACACCGTCCCTATCAATAATTGCATTATGGTACTATTTTTGACGAAATTTTGCTTTTCTTTGACATAGTATTAAGATGGCAGTTAAGATTGGTTTTTTTTATATATAATAATGGCGTATCTGGAAAATGTATTGCCATTTTCTCTCAAACAAATATCGTATGAATTCCAAACAGAGTGATTTCGCTAAACGATTAAATTTAATGATTCTTACTATCTAATTTATAATTTAAATTTAAATTTTATATTAGCCAATTACCTATGTTCATATTTTTATTGTCTACATACAATATATTACTCTTTAGTATGTTCCTGTTTGTATTCGTTGTATATTATACCTAAACAACTATCATATCCATTTTTGGTATTAATAGAATTACACGATTTATGCATTTATACAATAGTTACACCTATTGTCTAAAAAATATTTTTTTCAAACACGCATTTTATAAAAGCTCATTTTTAGAAGGGAAATACTCACTTTATTAGAGTACCTAATTTATCTTCGTAGACAAAGATAGTACACACGCATTCTCCTTACATTTATTTCTTCTATATTTATATTTTTTATAAGCTCAATTCGTTATTTTAATGATAAAATTAAAATGCCAATTTCCTATTTGCCTACGATTTGCTTTGGAAAAATCGCTTCCTTCCTTAAAATATCCATATTGTCTGACCTCTTGGTTTTGGTAGTTATTTATTTATTTTTTCTTAACATCATAGATATTTATTTTTATTTTATTTAATTTTAGGTTGAATATTACTAGAAAATAAAACGATTAAAAACCGACTTTTGTCGATTATATTATAGTATTATCATCAAAAAATGCTTCATCTAATTTTTTCAGCTTAGAGTTTACCTGCAGTTATAACTACAAACATAGGACCTATACAACATAAAATGTCCGTATTTGAATTATTATTTTTATTATTATAAAATATGTATATAGTATCTGTTGCCTATTTTATTCACTTTCCTTGCATAATTATGTTGATTTTCATTTGTCTCGAAGTAACCCCGTTGAAGGGTTTACTAAACGATGTTCACAAATATTATTAAGTACAAACTGTGCAATATTTACTACAAGTTTAGTTATACAAACCATTACGAATTTCTGACTTTCGCCTTTAGTGCATACAATAACATTTATAACTCTGTGGCCTATGGGATACACAGTTTTATCAACAATGCTCATAAAATAATGGGTAGTAACGCAAACTCACCAAATTTAATATTAATATTGTACATTTAATTTGTTTTGTTTTTCTTGCAGACAAATAAATAACATTAATAGCTATAAGTAAAAAGAAAAACAATTATTTTCAGTTTCTCAGTGACACAACAGATTGCAAGTTAGTAGGTATAATTATTACTATTATTACTATATTTACACGTTTCAGTGAAATATTGTCTTACACGAGAATTTCAGATGTACCTACTACTATGCTTCTGAATTTTAGAAACATTTCACCCACACTGTTGTCTGTTGTTTAATATTTTCTTATGTTTTAAATATAATATTTTAATAGAATATTACTTTATTATTAATCTACTTTCGTATAAAACGGATATATTATAGGTGCCTCATAAGTATAGGTAATAAACATTTTATTTACAACAAATTAATCTCGAAACATCAAAAACCAAAAGTATAACAATTATTGATTAAGTTCATTATTTAGAATAATTTATTATCTTTATCGTCCAATTAAAGACAGTGATTAATACACTTACAACAGAAGTAATAAGAACGATGTTATAATTCATTTATCAATATTTTTTCCACGTGAGTATCAATTTAAATGACATATTATAAAAATCTAATTTTACTTTTAAATTTTAATAAATACACTTTTCCGTCTCAAACCGAATCGCTAATATTAGAACATTTATTTCAATAATACATTTGCATTAGTCATTACTGTTTATGTTACTGGATTGAAGCTAACTACAATAAGTGCAATCAGACGGGGACCATCTGTAATAAGTAATTTCGGGGCGCTGTGATTGTAGTTTAAAACAAATACAGCAGTAGTCGACTCGGCGGTTTGAGTTTAATTGGACTGTCATGGAACCGACGATGGTATAATTACTTAATTTATTAAACAGCCCTTGCGATGAAATATAACTCGTAGATAAATGTATACGAACGATTTGATGACTGATTCGAATATTATCAATATGATACCTCAGAATAAAAATCGGTTCAACGAGAAGAAGAAGTCTTATTTTAAAGTTGTATAATATACAATATTATATTATATTACATCAAACTATGCACCTATACACATCAAATTATATTTGGAGATCGTATGTTTAAAGAGTGAAAAAAGCAAAGTAAAATGTATGGATAGAGAGTTTTATTGTTCATCGGTAGTCCTTCATTAGAACAGTAGAATAACGACGTCGTCATCCAAATTCATTGGAAAATGTGTTTGGTTACCGGTATGTGAAATCAAATTGAAAATAAACGAATTTTTTTAATTCCTATAAATCTTGCTTTAATACTTTGGTTAAGAATATAAAATGTTTTTTTACTCATACAATTTAATTTATCCAACACGTTAAATTAAAGACTTAATTTATTTCTGAAATAGGCACATTTGATCAATTTTTTTTTTTAAAATATAACATAATTTGAGTAATTAATGTTAAAAACTCGTTTGTTCAGATTATATTATATCTAAAACTACAGCATAGCGAAAATTAATTTTCATCGAATGGTTGAACTAGAACAATGAACTATTTTAGTTATTAGAGCTTTGTTATTCTCGTGAAAATATAACAATGCATAAACCATCATAGGTATTGGTACAAAATATGTATAATACCTCATCGCTAGGAAAATTGTATTTATTTCAAGGACATGTGGTTGTTGTTTTCCGTTTTCATGGAGACTATTTTTATGAAAACTCGTCGAATGTTTAGATGAAAAACTATTACCTGTAGACAGGTACTACCGAAAAATTTTAATATTAATGATTGTATAATAATAATGACCATGATGTATTCAACTTTTTGAAATATTTCCTCAGCATTACAATATATTATACAGTTTAATAATTTTCTTTGCGCGAGGTATATTATATTTTGGAGAAATGAGTGGTCTGGAATTTCGTATTTTGCGTTTTGCAAAATTCAACTATTCGTGCAACCGCATGGAATTCGAATGGAATCATAATAATATAATTATAACATATTATTGTGGTTAATTTTACCACAGTAGTATAATAATTGATGTTTATTGAGACAAATATAATGAACACAAGCACGTAACACGAATAATATACATTTTAAATAGCATAAAATCTTAAACAAAATGTATGTCATCAATACAAGAATAAAAAGATTTAATAATACTATCCCGAACTGAAATGAACTACATATGTATTACTTGAATACTTTTTTTTATCAATTTCCCATCAACTTTTTCGTCAATAAATTTCTTCAACGACTTTTTCATGAATTTATTTTTCATCAACTTTTTTGTCGAATTTGTTATCAATATTTTTTTATAATAAATCATATAAATAAAACCAATATTGGTTGGTAATTGTCCGATGATGTCGGCAGGTGGAAATTATTGGTATTTGTAATTTTCGCTCATAACTATTCTTATAATTATATCAATAACTCACTGCCGTGGTAAATTGGTGGGTAGTCATATGACATATACATGTCCAATGTATCAGCATGCAGTTGAGATAGTCTATGAAATTTATATTAGGAAAAATAAATAAATTAACCCGACTTTAAGATGAATTAACTCGGTAAGTTAGAAGTTACTTTAAAAAAAAAAAACCAAACTCGTTAAGTTAGAAGTTACTTATGAAAATAAAAGTAACTAGTTAAGTAACTTAACTTTTTAACTTAACTTTAACTTTTTAACTCTTTAATGCTCAGTCTCAAGTTTCAACAGTAAAAACTTTCTAACCTTACAACAGCAATAAGGATGGTTCTCATTAAAAAAAAAAAAAAACAAATTGTGTAGTATACTCCAAATAAAATTATTGTATGATCAATTAAGTATCAGCATAATGGTTATTAAGTATAGGTATATTTAAAAATTCCTAAAATGAGAATTTTAATAAATTATTTATTGAAAGAAAAAATAGGGGTGTACAAGTTTGGTGAATCACTGTGCATAATAACAGAAACAATATAAAAAAATTTTTTTTTTTTTAATGCACCTACGATAATATACTATTCAATTTATTACTGTAATATATTAGTGTTTTTATTTCAGAAGTATAGGCTCTGATTAACGAGTGTCTATATATTTAAAATAAATTATAATATTAAAAGTATAATTGCTTATCATATTTATTGACCTGAATAGTTATAATAAACAAATGTCACACAAAATAACTAGGTCCTCTGTATTTTACGAATCTCTTTAGATAACTGGACAGACATTAACACGCACACTAAGATACTTAAGTCTATGCCTATTGTCCAATGACAGAGGTTCGACCACGTAAAAAAAAATGTTGATTTACTATAGTACGTAATTTGAAAAAAAATGTAGAAATCATTTACTAGAAGCCAAAATCGCCTCCAACCACTATCGAATGCGTTTGCTCATGTATATTATCGGACATCAAACGAGTTGAAATAAAACAGATACGCTTTTTCAAATCAGAACAATTTATTGTTCTTACATTCTTTACTGGGTGATCAAAGGGCTGCTCCTGACAATCCGGCTTTAAAATCGCTCCACGACGAGTGCATTGCAACTATGTTCAGAAGATGCCATTACATTTCCATTACAAAATTCAGATCTGGTTACCAGCAATATTTTTTTCTATTTGATGCCATTAGATAAAATTCAAATTCAAAAAAATATTATATTTAGTAATGATATTAGTTAGCATATTTGGTTATACGGGTATAAATACTGATACGAATGTCGAATTAATAATATTCATAATAAATTGATTCCACACTTATAATTTAAATGTTATGATGTCTTAAAGTCAATCAATAATCACTTATGCCGTGGTACACAAAAGATAATATCATTTTTCGAACTGAAATCATATTGAGTAATTCAATGGTAGAAATAAATGTGTTTCAAAACTATTTTTATTATATACTATGGCTGCAAATTGAAACCAATAACCGTTGTCTTAAGTTCACTTGTACGCAATTTCTCCGTAAGCTGTACACTCTCAAACTGGTAGGTGGATTAAGAAGAAATTAAAATTATACTGTTGACTAAATTGATATGGGAACAACTATAACATAGTATAGCCGTTGACTGGAATAAAATATCATAAACACCGTAGTCACCAATTGCCTATAATCAGAAATTAAATGTATATTTTCTACAGTGTACTAAATATTAGCCACTTAAAATAAGATTGATATCGTTTATTACAAAAATTAATAAATTAATATGTATAATATATTATGGGCTGTGAATGATAACTGCAATTTCACCTACGTCAAGAATTCCCCGGGTCATAAAATATTAAATCAGTTCGTCAGTTAAATACTTCGCAAACCTCAGACTTTATACGATGATTGCGGAATTGCAAACATCGTCACTTTATTTAGTACAAATTTAGCTGAAAAATGACATTTTTGAATACGGTTCCTGACGAATTTTTCACAAATAATTGTTCACAGAACACCACTGTTTAATAATCGATTTTTTTTTTTTTTTATGAATCAACTACGAACCTTGATTTATGATTATTTTATGTGAATTCACGTGTATATTATTGCTTGATGGCAATCGTATTTTCTCGTAAATACAATATCAAAGTTTATATAATGTAACGAATTCGAATTCGTATTTCGCCTGATTCCGTATATTGTAATGATTGTTTTAAATTTGTGTTGTGTAATGTTAAATCTTTGACAAAAGGACTTGAAATACTGTTAATCGAATCATTTGTTATTAAAATGAATATTAACACTGATAACAACTTCTATCGCAGGTGTCACAATTCACAATTTTTATTGTATGTATGACAAATTAAGTAGATTCTCCATCGCCACCCCCTCGGAGACGCGTCTGTATCAGTGTACAGATTTTGTTGTTGTTGCTATTGTTTTTGTTGTAGTCGTTTAAGTATTAAAAATCACTCATGCGCGAACACGGTGGAATGTGATTTTATTTCGCTACCGTAGCGACACAACAACAACAACAACAACAACTGTCGTGTGCAGATCGTCCGGAGACCGTCACGTCGCGTCGTCGGGCGATCATCGGTATTCGGCAGACACACTGGCGCCGCCGGACCGAAATTCGAGTGCGGACTCACGTGCGTGATGGACGCGCACGTCTTACCCGTAAAAACCATCGGACGGTGTAATGATATGTGAAAAATAAACAATAATAAGGGCCGATAAAAAATATAAAAAACCAAACGAACACACAGCCAAACGGTATATCGTTACTGCTATACGGCTAGACGGTTTTCGCTGTGCCGTCGTGTGTGAAGCGAGCACGGCCGAGGAGACGTCGACGACGACGACAACGACAGCAGCAGAGTGTTACGGACAAATTTCTCGATATTATACGCGTGCACGAGAGTAGAGTAATAATAGTATAAAATGCGCAAAGTAACAATAGTATATAATGCTTGTGTGCACAGTGTTAGGAACAGATGACGAACAAAAATCATCGAGATAACTGTATACACTTTATTTTATCTGAGATACGGATGAGAGATAAAAAATCATTTTATTAGGATAAAATGCACGTGATCATTAATCGAGTATAAAAAAAATAATTTTAATTTAATGATTGCAAATTAATCATTGTGTGTCTGTGTAATACGGTTTTGTTTCTGTCTGAATTTGTTACATGCTGCTTATCGCTAAACATTAACTTCAAAAAAACTATGAAATAATAAGGAATAATATTTTGTAGACCGTATGTTATGTTACTTACGAGATGCGCTCGAAGCAAAAATAATAAAATTCGGAAATTTTAGTACAATTCTGGAAAATTTTTACAAATAAATGTATTTTGTGGATATATATTATTTAGATATAAGTGAAATATTTAGTTAAAATAAATAACATTAAAATAACTTGTAATAATTTATCTAGATAAAATTAAAGATAAATAAATAATTGTCTGCATACATTTATCTAGACGAGTCCTAACACTGGCTGCCGAGTGCAGCGATTTGTCGATGTGAAGGTGTGACAATAATATTATTTTATTCCAAGACAGTGAAAAATTATGATATTTTATCACACTAAGACCGTCGACAGTGATGGACCGAAACGCGACGATTATTATAATATTATTTTTCCAGTTATAATATTGTGTATGAAATATGTTATTGCCAATGTTTTGATTGCAGTTTTATGTCTCGTAGCTGTTGGAAATAATTTGCAAGCATCTAATATTAATATATTTTGGTTTTCGGCGATTTATTATTTTTTAACTCCCATAATATATGCACATAATATGGTCATAATATGATCATTCATTACCGGTTCAGTCATATAGCCTTTTTTACGACAAATCGTACAATGTATTGTTTATAGTTAGTATGACGTGTATACTGTATACATTTTAATAAAGTAATTTTATTGTTCGTTGTGCATTTTAAAATTTAAATTATTATTTTGCCATGAAAATAGACTATAAGCGTAAAAATTGTTTCATTTCCATTTACCTAAAATTGCATTCAGTCGTTAAAGACAACAAATTATTATAATATCACTATAGCCATTATAGTCATTATAATAATATTCTAAAATACGTTTTTAGTCTTACTCATTTATATCGTAGGTACACATTGAATGGCATTTAAATAAAATATAATTTTTTAACACGCCGCAATAATTTGCACAAGTGTAGCTAAATTGCCTATTTAAAGCGCCGCGCAATAATAATTTTGCTATTGAATTTAATAAATTCAAATAATTTTATAATAATATCAATAATTACTATAATAAATATTTAAGATTAGACGTAAGAACGAAAAATTGAAAAAAGTCATGTCAATAATTTGAATTGAGTAAACTAAGAGAACAATAGTTGTCAAATACATAAGAGTTTTGTTATATTCAGCAATGAAGATCATAATATTATTATACTATGTAATATTAAGTTCACACAAAAATCGTATTATAAAGTGTGGTTGTATACGATATGTACAACTCAATTAAAAAAACATCACGATTGTATACAGTGTTGTACATAGATAACCAAAAAATTATCTAGATAAGATAACAGATAATTCATTGAAAATTAATCTAGATAAGATAATAGATAAAAATCAAAATATTTATCTAGATAATAGATAATATATAACTACATTTATCTAAATAAAAAAAAAAAAGATTTCTTTAAAATATTTTACACAAATTATAGCTTGCATTTGTAAAATTGCAATTTTATTATGAATAAAATAATCTTTATTTATTTTAATAATTTGGAGCACATTGTAAGTAAAATTTACTTTTTGTTGCTTAGTATCCAACTATAATTTTTTAACAAAAACATTAGGTTTATTATTTTTTAAGATATTGCATTTTTAATCAGGTTTAAAATACCTAATATTAAAATTGAAAATGATAACTAAACCATTATTGAATTAAAATTATAATTATTTAAATAATTAACATTGAAAATAATATAGTTATTCACTTATTACTATATAATTATTAATTATACACAGTGCTTAAATCGAGGGGGACCTTTTCTTTTTAAAAAATATTTAGCGTACCCCCTCTAATTATATCCTAATCAACAATTTATTTACATTTTGAGGTACTCATATTTTAGTTACACTCTTTCTGTTTTTTTCCCAATTCAAGCACTGATTATACATACTTATTACATACACCTATTTTTAACATGGCAAAAATCTACACAAATTATTGTCACCAACATTTTAATATTTTTATTTAATTCATAGCAAACATTCATTAATATAGCTAAATATATAAAAACATGTTCACTAATTAGTAATAACTAATAACTGTCTGTTTGCTATTCTCAGTAGTCTGTAGTGATTGGTATTATTATTTATTACTTTAATCATGATAATCTAAGTTTATAATAATATATTGTTATTAATGGAACGTTCTGGCTAATTAATTGACAAATGACGATATATCACAGTGCCGACCCGCAGAATTTTTGGGGCCCGATAATTAATTTTATTAACTTTATTTTTATATAATTTTGTAAACTTTAAGGGCCACACATTATAATGTTATAATTTATAGGCCATAGCTATAGATATTTCGTAACGTCATCGATCGTCGACAACGATAAACAATTTTCAAGTACATGGAACTAATCAATTTTTCTTATAATTAAATTATAAAAATAAAATATGTTTGACAAGTCAATGTATAGTCGTATTATAGATATGGATTATTGGTACCGTCTTGATTTTCGTCGATAATGACAATATAATATAACCCATTTCCAAGGAAAACCACACGGGTCACAGTTTCTGTTGCCACAATATTATTATGATTATTTATTGATAAATTAATACAAATTTGAACGACATAGTTGTGGGAGTGGTCCCAATGCGGGTAACGCGCGGTACATAGAACGTGTAGATATTTACAAATAGAACTAGAACGTTAAATCGAATAAAAAAGTAATAACAAACTTAAAAAATTAACTTCTCACAAAAAAAAATTATCTAGATAATTTATCTCAGATAACCATTTTATTTAAATAGATAAGATAAAAGATAATTAAAACTATTTTTATCTAGATAAGATAAAAAGATAAATAATTTTATCTAGATAATGGACAACACTGATTGTATATAAACTACACACACACATATATATATATATATATATATTTTTTAAGTGTGTATTTAGCAAATATCTGTATAGTCGAACGGTTTCGCTGTTACTGCAGTAGGTTTCGAGTGGGTCGCTGTAATGGATATTTTAAATTTCAATTCAACGACATATTACCATTGGGGAAAACTTTCCTGAGCTGAGACAGTCCGTCAGACCAAAATTCCTACGTACGTTTTGTCATATTAGTCTGCCTATAACATTTTACACTTAATTTATACTGTCATTAGCAATTTATTATTTTACTATGAGTTTGCTACGGTTTATTTAATTATTTCCTATAACATAGCGTAAACTATTAGACCACACTGTATGTAACCGTGCATTTCATTTAAAACGATTTGTTTGTGTGGGTATACAATATTATATGCCAAGAGATAGATAAGTAGACGATTGTTTAATTTTTAATAAAAGATCAAGTTGAATTGAATAGGTATTTTGAGTATTAATTAAAATTTTTTTTTTTAAATTAAGATAATCATAATATAAAGCTAATTAAATTTCTGAACATCTAGTTCATGAATGTTTTAAATAGAACAAAGAACAATAATTGTTCTATCCACAGATGGTAAACATTTTAATTAAAAAAATTGGTTGTTAATTAATGGTGTATAAAATTAATTCTGAAAATATTTTAATTTTTCGAAAGTTAACTGTCCTCTGCTACCATAGTTTTTGTTTCGACGATTTACTGTAAACTGGATTATTATTATTATATTTTTTTCATAATACTACGCCCAGACGTAACAATGAATATTGCTGACTCGTCTTTTCGCTAAATAACAGAATACGCCCTATTAATTACACTGTATAATATTATACAAAACATACGTACCTATTTTTTTTTACTGAGTTTTCGACATCTGGGAACAAGGAATCATATTATTGGATTCCAATTTGTTTTAAAATGTATTTGCAGTGGGTAGATGTGTATTAGACGGTATTATATGCGATTTCAGAATATGTAAAAAAACAATTATAATAACATCAAATTTTCAATTAAATGACACATTTACTCTTTTTTTGTGTGTACTTATTTAAAATTGAAAACAAATCGGTTCCTTCGTATTCGTCTCTTAATAATACTATTATAATAATAAACATGAATTTATCCTTTAAAATCCAAATGAATAATATTATGTTTCGTTGCACGTATACGACAGAAGGTAACCTATGCGTATTTATTTATGTACAATTTATATGTACGAATGAAACGAAAACTCCTAACTGATACACTACAATGAATATACAAAACTTTTGTAACACTTTCAGCTCCCCGGACGGCGAACTGTATATATATCATACATAAAACACACATGGCATTAAGGTAAAAAAAAAATCCATTCAGAACAAAGGTCGTCTTTACCTGTTTCATTCAATATTAAAGTTAAAGCAATAACAGTTATAATTAATCATCACTTTTATCACTATTATAAGCAAAAAAATATGTATTATATAAAATAAATGTTAAATGAAAAATAATAACATATATAGGTGCACAACATTAGTACAGGGCTCAATTAATATGTTTATAGTTTTATACCATTTCGATTGATAAATTCCATGTGGTTAGATGATTTCATATATTATATGTATAGATATACTGGATTTATATTAAATAATTTAGTACATTATAACGTTTGAATAACAATACAAAATTCATTTTATAAAAATATCATTCGTTTAATATTTATTTTGTCAGTTTGTCAGACTAATAAATCAATTTAAATAAAAAAAAAAAAATTATATTTCACAATGAATTATATTCAACTAAGAACACAATTTTAAATGTCAAAAACTTTGCGGTTCGAGTATTTTGAATCTAACCTAACGCTGCTTAATTCCTAACGCAGTATTAAAATAATATAATATAACGTACCAAAAACTAAAAGTCACGATAAAATTACTTGATTATTTTAATTATTTTTTAACGCAAAAACTCTATATTTAATATAAATAGGTATGATTTTATGTTAATTTAATTATTGATACGTATTTCAGTGAACATGTATTTAAAATAACACACAAATATATTATATAGACACATAGTTATTATACTTATTACCTTTACAAATATACAGCTATTGAAATATCCTTAAATTATAAAAAAACATACATAAACGTAATAAACAAATCCTTTGAATACTGTTCTCAAAGTATTATATTGTAGTACTACTAATTCTTTTTGTACATAATATTATCATCTGTAGAGATTTTAATTTTATTCCGACCATGTTTTTCGTAACTGCATTAATTTTATCATCTGGTTTTTTTTCAGTATTATATTACAATTCATCGAATTTATCAAAGATTTGTTTTCTTTCAAAATGTCATCAATACAAAATCAATGTCAATTAGTCCTGTTAAATAGATTAAATGAGTCTTACACTACAAATAAGTAAAAATATCATTTATTCTTTTTCATTCCGTTAAAATATAATTTGATGCATTTTAATAAATGATTGTTTAAAAAACGAATGAAGTATTTTTACTTCCGTAGGTGGAGTTGTTTGCCGTCAACAAAATTAAAAAGAATTCGTTTACCTGAGAACATGTTCCAAAATATTTGTAATTCCATTGGGATTTCAAAATATCACCATACACATTTCTTTCAATAAAAAAATCTTTGGAAACCTTTACAAAAAGGTTAAAGGGGTATCAAAATCTTAAAATATAATTAATTGATATTACACCCAGGATTGATATTGCACCAAGTCGAATTATATCGATTGTGTATGTACCACTTGTAATAATCCAAGTTTGTTCCTTTAATATTTTATTTTTTTATGTTAAATAAGTAGAAAAAAATTAATGTTATGTATAAAACTGGTAGGTTTATGACTTTAAAAATAGTGTAGCTCTTCACAAATCGTGTATTGAACACAACTCTAAAAACCACTGAGTTGAACCATTAAATATTATGATGCTACGTGTTAAAAAATGTACACAATTCAAGTCACTTAATAATAATATATTATTAGAAAAACTCAAAAAATATATAACCGCTTGTTAAGCCGATTAAATTATTATTTTTTCTTTGTAAACTTAGTATAAAACTATTAGTTTCGAGAAAAAAAAATTAAAATCTTCGTACTACTTAATAAAATATTTTTTTTTTTTACGAATACATTTAAAACTTTAAATATTCAAAATGAAGAAAAATCGGCAATTAATAATAACGTCATTGAATATAAAATTGTATAATGTGAACTCTGTGGTTATATCGTTTGTAATTTATAATGCTTTTTAATTAACAAAAACCTTAAATAAAGATGGACGATAAAAGCAATTTAGAACCATCGTAATTCTCGAAAATAATAAGGGATCGACTTCGTATAGTTGAAAACATATCAATGCAATTGGATCTTTAGATTTTTATTTACGTAATTTTATTATAATTCTTTTAAAAAGTAAATAAATTACATAACATATTATTATACATTAGATATACATTTTTAAATTTTATTTTTATTTTTTTTTTATTAAATGTGTATGCAATGTAAATGCAATTATAATTATAAACATTTTTTATTTTAAGATATTTAAGATATTTAAAATGATGTACAGCTCGTCTAAGTGATATAGAATAAATTATAATGTTAGTAAGCCATCGGATTTTATATTAATAAATAACAATAAAAAAAACGAATAAAAAACGATTAGGCATACGCTTCACTTTTTTTTTAACTAAGTGTAAATAGTGTTAATAATCACACAATTTGGAATACTGAAGACTACTCATTATGTATGGAATGTCTATGGGTTATGCAATAATGAACGCCAGTGTGAGAGGGCTATAACCACTTAAAATGGTCATGCAATTTGACATTTATCGAATCGACAAACTAGACAATGATGTATTACAACAGAAAAATTAACTTTTCTGCAGAGAACAATGAGTGATACAATCGTACAAATCCTATAATGAGAGTAATGTATAAATTATTATTAAGCAAACGATTTTAATTGTGTTGATGGCCGAGAGAAAAATGTTCGAATATGATAATATTATGTTGGCGATGGAGATCGACTATTTGAAAACGGCAATATTTCGTCAAACCCCTCCTAAACTTTTCGCACGGGAAGCCGGATGACGAATTATCCAATTTTCGACTCATCAGTAAACACGACACACACTAATCAGGAAACTTGGGGGAGATTTAAATGAATTTAAAGATTATCAACTGTCCGGGAAGAGAGATTACACGCAGAACGCTCTGGCAGCAGAGTGGCCGAGAGAAATAAAGAGTTATAACTTTGGGGTTGACCGCGGCCATAAACACATTGCTTAATGTGCGGTGAGAGCACTTCTCTGCACGATAATGTGTCAAAGAAAGCGACTGTTCGATAAACCGAGTGGTCGTCGTGTCGATGCGGC
Organism: Neotoxoptera formosana; assembly: GCA_022818045.1. Lineage (NCBI taxonomy): Eukaryota > Metazoa > Arthropoda > Insecta > Hemiptera > Aphididae > Neotoxoptera > Neotoxoptera formosana. The sequence continues at coordinate 54,789,772 of CM040633.1, forward strand.
GAGTGATTCGGCGAACACGTATTACGACAATACCTACGTACTCGGAGAGCGACTTTCGTTTTCCCAGGACCACATAAAAATAAATCGAATAATACGTACGGATGCCAGCGCCCCCTCCCACTCCCCGTGGATCGTAGATGAGTAGACCATTTTTTTTTGTACGAAACACGGTTTTTTCTTTATTGTTTTATTATAATTTCGACTTGGAAAACATATTATTCCGTTTTTATACATAAACGTGGTACACACACACACACACACACAAGCATGCACATAATATAATAATATTATAATCATATTATTATTTTGGTAATAATCACGTCGAACGTACTAATTGGGGCGACCTTATTATAATCGAATCTCACGATGACGATTTTAAATCGGAATAATTGGCCAAGTCTGGTCCCGGTTACACGTTCTACCTACACTAAAAGTTTATTCGGGAAATTAAGCTCGCTCACATTAATGGTTATTGTGTTAAGATTAGTGACACGCGGACCGCGGTTTATATTTTGTCTTGGCAGTTTCCATACCGTTTATTTATTTTATTTTAATATTAACGAATAACGACGTTTATACTCTCCATCGTGGTAAGAAATTTTTAGTATTACAAATCGGGCAGCAAATTTTATTTTCAATATTTATGTTCCTGAGATGACTGTTTTCTTATATTATAATATTAATTTTAGAGGATTACAAGACATAACAAATAACAAATAATAACATATTTCGCAAAATATAGTTTGTTATGTTATTTATATTATATTAATTTATTGATCCTACATTATTGTTATCATCAAAATCTAATTTCGTGTGAAACAATCTAAATTACCATAGTTATGAGTAGGGCTCGGAAGTTATAGGAGTTAAAAAGGCAAAATATGTAAAATAGGCAAAATAAAATTTATTAAATATGCAAAACAATTTACTACGACGTCAATACTTTCATCGATAGATACCCAAATTTTATTCCCAACGACATATTTTCTAATTTTATCGATTGTTTCTTCATAACATTCATTATACGTTTTTCTTAATGTAGATTCACATAGAACATCCTTAAGGGTATATTTTTCTAGGAATGACCGAAATTCAGTATTCATAATTTTATTAATAGGAATATTAGCACACATCATTGACTTACATAAATCTTTTGAAAATTCACACTTTTTGGAGGTACTTGAAGAGAACAACTGTTGTGTAGTTGATACCTTCATACTATTTCGTTGACGATTTAACAGCCGCTCATGGTTATTCGTTTTTAGATGCTGAGTAACCGTAAATCGTTTTTCTCAATTCACTTTAACTTCACAGATCTTACAAAATAGAATAGTACCGTCTGTTAAAAAAACATTTTCGCCGAATTCTAAAAAAAATTTTCTAGTTTGTGAAATTTTAGGCATATTTTAATTTTTTAAAACACTTAGGTAGATTTTACAGAGCACGGGCGAATTTATTACATGCAACAGCTCACACACGACTGACGGGGAAAATAAACTTGCCCATATAATTCACTATTATATAGAACAAATTTCTATTAGATTAACGTCGATAACGTCGATAACATAGACGTTAGTGCAATAAAGATAAATACGTTCCGTTAATACGTCGCGACTGTTAATTTAATGCGATATAGTGACTATATGGTTACGGTACGGTATGGCGACTGTATGCTACGTTAAATAATCTGAAATAAAACAATAAAACCATAATTATTAGAAAAAAACATCAATTTGGTTAGAATATATTAAACAAGCATAAAAATCCAATGGAAATTGAGAAATATGCATAAAAAGTATATAAGCAATTCGAATTGTATAGTATTTTTCTCTTCACAACATTTTATCAATTGAATAGTTTTATTAAAATTATATAAGTAGGTACTTCACAGTTAATTTTTTATCGTATAATATATTTATATGATTACAATTAAAATGACTATTGGCTTTTCTTGTTAATTATGATTTTTTATCAATTCCTGTTATGGTGTTCAGTGACAGTTTTAAATCATTTTAAATACAATCTAAGCACAAAAAATTAATCAGTACAACTTACGAAAAAATAAAGAATAACATTACACATGGATCTAAAATTAAAAACTGTATAATATGAAGAAGCCAAATGCTTCTGTACAATATTCCAAAATCGTCTACCATCTCACCCAAATCCAATAATTTAAAACTTATATACCTCTTTACCAATGCCTGGTAATCATCGTAGACGTGTAAATAGTCGGGATCTGTGATAAGTTATCACACACGCGTGATCTGTACATTTTAATGTATATCACTAAAAAAAAATGTTTACACACAACAATTTCAAAAGAATTAAAATCGAATTAAATGAAAAATAAAGCATCTATAAGTGTTTTGCACTATGAAATATAATTTTGTGATGTGTAGTTCATCTTAAATCTAAATTAAATCGGCAATGTGTTTGAAACTTAAAAGTATTTAGTATTGGATTTACCAATAAGTTACATTGTAAGACGTTAAGTGTGAACATGACGCAACCGTTGATACGGTAAATATTTTTATTTTTTTTTAAGTATTAATGATCAAATTAAATTTAAATTTAAGAAAATTAGTTTGTATAAATGACTTATAAAACAACCATCTTTAATAAAATAGCTGCTCAGAAATAATTAATAGTTAAATATGATTTAACAAAATAAAATAGTTTTTACAACTTTATCAACTCATCTTGTTAACTTGTTTGTATTACAAATTGAATATTTTAATTTAATCATATTTACAGTTATTTATGGGCAGCATAAATAAAAAAAAAAAATGTAGTTTACTTTTATGGTATTAAAAAGGTAAATTTAAACTTTTCTTTTATGTGACAAATAAAAATATGTATTTAGAAAATTAGATTTAAAAAAAAACACATTTAGGAGTATTTTTTTATTTTTAAACTTGAATTTAAATACATACAATAAGTACATCCAAGCTAATTCTATTGTTACTTTTTATCTCTATTAAATAAATTGTATTCAGTTTAAATTGTATGATTGTATGTTTTAATTGTATGAAACTAAATAAATGTGTAATATGATATTACACATTTATTTCATTAATACAATTAAGTAATTAAATAAGTACATTTTATCAGATAAGAAAAATATGACATGAGGTCCACGTAATCAGAGAAAATATCCATTGATATTAGTTTACAAATATATTATTAGGCTCAATTTATTGTAATAAACTATCTAGGTACCTGAGTTCAAGTATTGTTTTTTTTTTCATTATAATAAGATTAGAAGGTCTCTGGGTCATTTTATTTTCAGTCGACTATTTGTATCTGCTAGATTTAGAGAGGATAAATTTGATATACGAGGATATGAATTGATGATGTAGTTTTTCTATGAAATTGTTTGTAGAGTTTATGCGCTTGATCGGGAATGGCAATTTCGGGGGGCAATTAGAATGGTAATTTAACATCAATTTTAATTTTTAATTTATGATAAGTTAATAACAATGTAATAAAGCTATATTATATTATAGCTAATATTATATTGAATGAATAATTGTTATTTTTAAAAATATAAATTGCTACAACTCAGAATATTCCTAAGAAAACATTTCAGCAAGAACGTTTATCGGTTATTTGAGTTAGGTTATATTATATTTTAACGACATTGTAATATTCGACATTTCGTGTTGCTGATTACCGATGTACCTGTAAGTGACAAATTGACATTTCGTAGCACAATTACTTTAGTGACTAATGAAAATCAATTACGTTCATAATTTATAACCTATTTCAAAATCGTTTGATCGAATAGTATTAATATAACGTTATGACTACAATGCTTGAAATCCGAGTCGAAACGATTTTCAAATTCGTCATCACACGTGATGGCTGTTTTTCGTGAACCACTCAATATTGTGGAGGTGATTAAAACAGTATACACACACTGTGTGGACGGTGCATTAGGAGTTTCCATTAACAGAGTTGGTAAACTCTAAAAGTAGATTTAGATTTCTCGACATGTGCATTATTGACCGACTTCGACGCATATATTATTATTGTATACGACCTTTAAGTGACTGTTTAATCGTACACAACTCGTCTATATAGTGTGCAATTGAACCTAGCTCATAATATCAAATTCTGTTGAATTGTATCTATTGTACCCCTTAGGGCTGTCATTCGGTGTCGCATTGTAAATTATACCACAGAAAAGAACGTAACATTTTGATTTCTTGATAGCGAATACGTAGATTTCAAGAGTACAAAGTAATAGATCATGACAATTAATTATATACATTTAATATGTTTTGTGATTAATGTACGTACACTGCTCGTGCTTAATATCGTGCGTATTGATGTGTTATTATCGATTCGAATTGAACTACTCTGCACCGTTTATCAATTCCAATAAATTAAGAAGAACATATTTTAAATGTAGGTATTTTTTAAAATTATAGCGCATAAAATCAAACGCTTCTTATTTCTATAATAATGTGCATTTTACGTGTGCGACTTATAAAATGAAAAATACAAACACATTTTAACTCGCGAGACTCAAACAGAGAACAAAAAACAACTACAAATAAACATTGATACTGCTAACCATAATCATATAGTTATGTCGTTATGTCATTATAATATTGTTATAATATAATTCGTATACTATACCTACATATAATAATTATTGCATAGCGTAGTTGGTTGTGGTTGAAACCCGTTGCCCCTTTAAATTTAAACATAATAATGATATTGTTACAATTATTACACAGTCGTGTACCTCCTTATATCGTTCAATACCATGTACACGTGCCAATTAAACGAAGTATTCGTCAATTTCGTTATGTTATTCCGGTATTTTGCCCACTTGTTAACTCGACCACTAGCAACACACTGCATTGCTTTATAATAACTATGTCAATGGAATATTATAATAATAATATATGCGCTGCACAATATTTCTCGTTAAGCATAAAAGTGACTAATTATTACTGGCGCATCTATTAATTTATACGAGGAGCTTAAGTGTTTCGTAAAATATTATGTTTGTACTACCCCTCGCGAATAAATCCGGATATCTAGGTTATCGCGTACACTCGATCATTTCACATGGCGGCTTCAGGTACACCACCCCATTTAACTAACAGCGATATTATTTTCGTTTAGTTGATTTCCAAAACGCCTATTGTCTTGGTCTCGTCTTGGTTTAATTTCGAAAATAATTCATCTTCCCCGTTTGTACACAGGCGTTACAACCACACGCGCCGTTTCTCGGAAATTAAAAGCAATGACGACAAAAGATTTTTTTTTTTTGTTTGTTTGTTTATTTATTTATAATGTTTTACCTTAGAACAAAATTCTCAACCCGACCGAGTTTCTCGTGAATTCGCATCACGATTTCCTTAAAACTTATTTAAACCGCGAGGGCTACGTGAACTTATAAATAATACCGCAATACTTGCGTTGTGTTTAACTCTCATTCGTAGATGATCGTATCGCAAATCGAATAGTTTTCGAAATGTTTAGTACAAAATATTATGGAAAAACAAATAATTTTAGTATTCATTTTGAAAACTTATTCGCCTTGATTTAATAAGTAATAGTTGTGAAAATAGGCAAGGTGGAAAAATAATATACCTATGTATAAACAACACTGTATTAAACTAATGTTACTATTATTTTATACTAATACTAGGTACTTATTCTATTTCTATTTCAAATTATTGATATTCATTATTTTAGATTATTGTAAAAACATTATGTTTCCTAAATGGCCTGAAGGAATTTATTAAAGTTTTATCCATTTCATTTTAATGAGTTGTGCTTGATTTAAACAAACGCAAAACACAGTGGTTGTATGAATACGAAATCATGAAAATATTTGAAGCATTACATTGTTGTAAGATTGTTTACGAATTAAATGTAATTAAAAACGAACAATAATTATTAGGTACTTATGAAAAAAAAAAATAGGTTTAAAATTATTGCAATAAATTATGAGTTCGGAAATGTTTTATTTCTATTATATAAAATATAATAATTAATCTGTAATAGTAAAACTTGAAAATAGCAAAAACCGAAAGGTATCATACGTAGAAAAAAAAACTAAAAAAAAAACATACATTTAGAAAATTAATGGTATTAAATGTTAAATAAAGCGATGCAGTCAGAACGATTTTTAAAAACAGATATTTGAGGCGAGAATTAAATACGCAGTTAAGTGGGAACAAACTACGAAATTGAAGTGTTGAGTACGAAATGTACATCAATAACAAAAAAAACCAGCAAAATACGATTTCCAAGTACTCGCACTGTGTATAATAATATAAATGTTATGACTGTGTGTCAATTCAAAATGCCAAAATAAATTATGAAAAGGGCGGCCCAAACTAGCATGATATGAATTATTACTATGATTCTCTATGCACGATAATACTCAGCTATACGTATATGTATACACTGTCGTCGTACACTTTCAACTTCTGGCACACCTAATGAACTAGTTAAAAACATTCAAACATCAGTATGGATCTTCCTCGAACCGTAATTGAGAAAAGCCAACTCGCAAAGAAAATAACAATAGAAGCCAGCCGAACAGATAATATAAGCAATTCAGTGAAAATTCCATCTTAAAAGGTCATTTGAGAAATACGCCACTCTCGGAACAGAAAACCTTGAAAACTCAAATGAAACAGTTTTCGTTTTAAAAATAAATGAAAAACGATTTAGAAACGTATCGTTAGATCGTTAATTATTTGGCGCAAAAAATAAATAGTGATATAATATAATATAGTTTTTCAAACTTTTACTTACAATACTACAAATGTATTGTTCGTTATGAATTGAAATATTATTGTAATACCGTGTGACAAGCTTGAACGTAGTATGTATTATGTAATATAATTGTCTAACCTTCTACGTTTTCTGCAACACATAAATTACGTTAAAATATTATAAAATTACATTTATGGAGGAAAATACTCAGTGACCAACTTCACAACAGCGTTTATAGAATACATGCATTATATTGATGTAGACGTGATAATAAACATTAACGGTGAAGTGTAGACGTTGTAAAATGTAAAACATTATGATATCAAATGTAATATCATCAATATGAGATTACCTATACTTATATATAATAATAACCAAAGTCCGAACATACAATTTCTAAGTATTTATTTATACTGCACATCATGTCGTATAATGTAAAACGACTAATAATATTCTATGCGGTCGGGCCAATTGTTATAATGGCCCTTCGCGAACAGTTCTAAAACTGACATGATTTATTTTACGACGAAACTATATATTATGACGTTAATGAAACAAAATAAACTTTCCGATAGGAACGAGAAAAATAGGTATGTCGAGTAGCTAACACACTTCCTATGAAAGTATACACGTCGCACTCAATTTCGGTGACTCGTCGACACGTAACGGGACGACCTTATCGTAATAATCTTATAATCGTAAGAAGGAATCGACCTTGAACAATATGAATTCAATAACGGCTGAATTCTCGGGTAACGAAAACACATGACATAGAGGATAAATATCGTCGGTATTTGCTGTACGGAACAGACATTTAACTTAAAAAAAATACAAAAGTTACAACAATTTTTATAGTTATTTTTACCAGCGGCTGTACCTATATATATATATTATAATTTATTATCCTTCCCCGAATCGTGTCGAAATGTGTGAACATAATGGTATACACTGTATACCTACGTAACTACAACGTCGTAGATTTTCGACATCGTTGGTTGCATCAAAAGAATATCTGTGTGGATACAACGCGTGTTTAAAATGTCAATTATACACGACGTATAATATATTGTGTACACCGTCATCAAAGTGGTAAAAAAAAGGATACTTACACAACAGTCGCTTTGTTATAAGTTATAACTTATAACCATTAGACGCGTAGACAGATTTAAAGTACTTATTACGTTTACATATTATAATATCATATTAGGTACGACAAGTACAATTAAAATGGCACACTGTCCCTACCTGCAAGTTGTAACTATTGACAGTTTTAAAATAAATTAAACTGGACAACTGGAATTCTCAAACGAGTAGTTTCTCGGTTGTTTCTAGGTACATTTTAAGGTGTGTCTGTGGAAAAAAGTGAGGTTGAGCGATGAGTAGATATTATAAGTCCCGAGCCCAGGTTATTGGTCCTAACCTTATAGGTTACTTAAACCAGGGGTCTCCAACCTTTTTTACAGTGGGCCAAATCTGAGATACGCTTGGGCCAAACATTTTTAGAGCTATAGAGAGCCAGAGAGGTACTGAAGAATAGATAAGAAAATATAAGAAAAATTTATATTAATTAATATTTTATTTTTATAATTCAAAATTTAATTTATCGGGATACTAGAAAATTACGTAACTTAAGGAGAAGTTAATTATTATTAGACATTTATATGAAAAATGCTTGGAAAATCGTGACAAAAAAATGATAAAAAAATCCAATAGAAAATTTGAAGAGCTTGAAGTAGTAGTCAATGTTCGAGTTTCAATCCACGATGTTGATCGAGCTGGAGGATGCCCCCGAAATGTGTTGGATGTTATCATTAGCGTAGATGATAACGCGTATAAATTAGGTATGCAAATTTCAAAATAACGACTAACGACGATTTAATGATATGAACTACAGAAAAATCGGGTAAATGTAACATTCTTAAATTAAATTTCAACTTTTTTATGTATCTCATAAACAGCTTAAAATCCAAAATTTTTGTGAAAAATTAAATTTAATGACCAATATTGATATTCATCATATTTGAAAATTTGAATAAGAAAACGCTCATTTAAAGACACGCATGAATATATTTATCAATATAAATGTAATGCCAAAAAAAAAATGACGCTTATAAAAAACGTTTATTAAGGTTAACGCTCATCACGCTCATCACGCTCAAGACGCTCATGTGTACATAATATATTCAAAAATGTTTGTACAAAATTCATATTAAAATCCAATATTTTTGAGAGAAATCCAATTAAAAGACCAATTTTGATATTTATTATATTTGAAAATTTGAATAAAATAACGCTTACAAAAAGACGCTCATGAGTATATTCGTCAATATACATATATAAATGACCAAAAAAAGATGCTTCTAAAAAGACGCTCATTTAAAGATAGTATTAGACTATTTTTAGAGAAACAATATTATATTTTTAACAATAAGATAACAATTATAAATTACAACTCGTAATGTTTTATTATTACAAGAAATTGGTAAGACAATAAAACGACAATATTAAAATACTAGGTATACCGTAGGCATGACAAAATTTATAAAATGATGTTTATTTTTGTTATTCTTATCAGAAAATAAATCATTAAATTTAAAAACGTATTGGTATTATATGAATGATTAATTTAACTATTGTTGAAATAATGTACCTACGTTATAAAATTTACATTATTTTAAAAATTTATATCTGTGTATCTAATATTATTTGTTTATTCTTTTTGAATTATAAATTAAAATTATAAAATTATAAAATTAATCAACAACAACTATTCCTACCTACAAGGTTGTGCAGTATCTACGATACAAGTATCTTAGATACAAAATTCTCGTTGAAATTCGTGAAAATTTAGTGATCCGGGTGCTGGGGTAACGTTACCGCAGCTACCGTGAAAGGATTTTGGACTTTGGGAGGGTTTGAGTGTTGTACAAAATTTAATTTTGGTTGTACAAAATTGTACAAAATAAAGTACATAATACTGTACGGTTCAAAGTTGAAATTCGAGAAAATTAACTGATCCGGAGGCTGGGGTAACGTTACCGCAGCACCCGTAAGATGAATTTAGATTTTGGGTGAGTTTGAGTGTTGTACAAAATTTAATTTTGGTTGTACAAAATTGTACAAAATTGTACAAAATACAGTACATAATACTGCGTGATTACAATTCATGATTTTGAAAGTACGGGTGCTGGGGTAACGCACCTACTTGTCGATCTGCTAATCGGCTTTGTACATCAAAGCGCCACGGCAGCTTACCATGTGAGAATAAGTATGATGCCCATACGGCCATACATAATCTCCATAAAAGTATTAGAATTATGAAAAATTTTATTTCATCGTGTACCTAACTATATTGTTTATTTCTAAAATATAGTAAATATTAAAATGTACCTTATCACAGCCCGGTTGGCTTTTAGTATTTCTTTGAGTAAATTGTCAATGTCTGCTTAGTATTTGTCAATTATGACAATGGCAGGCCAATCATATAACTAATGTGTTACTATTAAATTGTTTTTATCATTATCTATTTCAGTTAGGCGTTCTCTAAAATTACTAGCCAATAATATCAATGCCTATGGAAAACAATTAGGGTCAACATAGATAAGTCATTTTTAATAATGCCTAATTATTATCATCATTGGCTTAACATATATATTATACCTATATTATATATTATATGATAACATATTATTATATAACCATTTAGATATTAATATATGTTATATAATATCATAAAATAATATAAATGTAAGCCTTTTACATTTAAACTTTATTATTTTGTTAAAATAAACGATTTAAAAATATTCAGCATGTTAATCAACATGTTCTCGGACTAATCGATGTACTTCTTACAGGTAAAAAGGTCGTTTCGGCGCAATCGATACACCCCCCCCCCTACCAAGTGGCGCAAATTACCGCTAATGGAGTTTCGCTTTACACGTAGGTACTGGCGCCAATCCCAATCTCGGGTGATTGTTGATTTTACATAATAATATGCAGATTGATAATAAATTACCCGATCGTCGGAGATTGACGTGGTTGATTATAACGATGTTTATAAGAGTGACCTACTTACAAAGGTGTACAATATATACGATATACGTGGTTTATACAATACAACTATCGGCGGAGAGCCCTCCACCGTTGGTACGTGACTTATATAAGCGGTTTCCAATCGGTGAGAGGACTCGGGGCAAGGCACAGCTTAAATAAGCGGCCGAAAGTCGTTTCGGAAACGAGAACGGTCTGCGTCTGTTGCCGGGACGTCGGTCGAGTGGTATGTGTGCGTCGCCGTCGGGGTTTGTTCGGTTGGCTGGTCGACGTTCTTGTGCGATCCGTCACGTTACGCTCGCCAGCACTGGGCGTCGCGGCGGTTGTCTTCGGAACGTCAGTGTGATCTGCGTTGGCAGCTGGCGGTGGTCTTCTGGTCTTCGGTGGTCAGTGTTTGAAGTGTTTAAGTTTCCCGAAAATGTCGTCATCTTACATCGACCGGCAGGCGACACAAAGGGAAACCGATTGCAACAATTTTAATTCAGGGCTGCTGTTTCGATGTTTCGCTAGTTCAAATTGTTCTATATCGTAATTATACTCTAATAATGTCTTGTTAAGTCCACCGACGAAGAGGACGTTCAAAAACAGGACCCTATTGTAGCGATATATCCGTCTTGTGACCATCCGCAGGTTCGTTTGTCCTTCGATGACACGGCAAAGACGTCCCGAACTTCAGTCGTCGGCTAGCAAAACGTCGAAAGGCAGCCTTGATCAATTTTGCACCATGATATAATTGTTGCGATTGATTTCTCTTTGTGTTGCCTGCCCGTTGATGTAAGATGCCGACCTTTTCAGGAAAGGCACCGGTGAAATCATTGCAAGTGGCCGTGGCCGTACAAGTGGACGTCATGTGAAACCACGGCAGATATGTACGCGTGAGCAATATGTGAGATCTGTAAATTATACGCTTGAAAGTAAATTTTACGTATACGCGGCAGCATTAAAAAGAAGCGATTACCTCAGAAAACTGGTCTGATGAATAAACACCATCATCTGACATATTTTGTAAGACATTTTCAATTAAAAAATTTATCCATTATTGCAAATCGTATTTAATTAAATTGTATGAAACACAAGAGCGTAATATCATATCAAAACGCTAAACCCGTGAATGACGTGCCTTGAACAACGGACTACTAAGTAAAAAGTGAGATTATTTTTTTCTGTATTATCGTAAGTTACCCCATTTTGGGGAGGCGTCACGCCGAACGCGAAGAACGTGAATAACTTTCAGGGCGGTGACACAAAGTGCAGGACCAGGGGCGTCATTTCAGTTTTTTTTTTGGTGTGACATTTTGAAATTTCACCAGGCCATATAAAAATAGAGCGGATCTACAAGGGGGGATTCCCTTGTTTCAGCAGGCCAATTGAGAATATTTTAAATGTAAGGGGTGCCACCGCACACCCTGACCCCCCCCCCCAATGACGCCCCTGTGCAGGACACCGACTGAGTCCTTTCCCGCCAATACCGGCAACAGACAACTCGCTGCCGATCGGTACAAACCAGTGGTGGCTAAGATTTCTGTTGAAAATAAGAAAAAACTTCTCATAAACGTGTACACGAGCCAGGCGAACAAGGTGTCGACAAAACCGGCGCCTTTCCTGAAAAGGTCGTCATCTGACATCAACCGGCAAGTGACACAAAGGGAAACCGATCGCAACAACTATATCATGATGTAAAATTGATAAGAGGCGAGGCTGCGGTTTCGACGTTTCGCTAGTTAAAATTATTCTATAGTGCAATTATTATACTATATCAATGTCTTTATAAAGATAGAGTTTATTTTTAATTAATAATGGACTCTAACTCAAAATAATCATGAGCCAGATTGAAACTGAATTTTAATAAATGTTAACTAATATTGCTGATGAAATATGTATTCGGCGTTATATTTTGAATCTAAGTACAATATTATATTTTATGGTGCCATGTTCACATAAGGCTTCTGCGGGGGGTGGGGTTATTGTACTATATTGTAATATTACTATACTAATGTATTTTGTAATTTAAAGATTCATTGTTGAATAGAAATTATCGTTATTAACTAACTCTAAAAAAAAAAATATATTGATATTTGAAAAAACTGTAAAAATAAACTAATTGACTTAAATAATCGTTTTTACCGTCAACATTTTTCTAACAGAAAAGATTTACAAATTCGCTATACATGATTTTTAATATTTTTATAGTTACTGCTTTTCCCGGAAGAAGGGCAGTACCTCATCAATTTTCATGATATAAATTCAAGTATTCCACATTTTGGTTTTTCGAAAAAAAATCAGTGTGAAAACCCATCTTTAAAATGTGAATTTTTAAAAATAATTTACAAGTGCACCCTAACATTTTGGTACAAAACAACCGTCACAATTTACATAGATAGATAGATCATAGTTTTGGCTATGTTAGTAGTCAGTCAGGACATATTATTATCTTTGTTGTATTGATGATGTTTTAATCATGATTAAAAAATAACTTCATCTAGAAACGCCAAACTTAATATATTTATGCACTCTTTAGATGATAACGAATATAGAAATCAAGTTTAATGAAAATTAATCAATAGGTTTCGGAGAAGATAGCAATAATAAATTACGTCGAACTAGAAGATAGAAGGGCTACGCTTCGCTAAATCGGAAAATAAATAAATGATTTTACAGAAATAAAAAAAAAATATACAATGATGTGATATTAAACCTAGTATTTATTATACTCGGACCATTTTTACAAATTATGAACATTCATGAATTAATATTAATTACTAAAATGTTCAAATCACCATAGCTAACATAACAATATCTTCCAATCCTATTATATTCTTGGTATACAAAGTTAATCAGCTCAAAAGCGAGTAGAAAAATTGTACCGCAAAACGAGGCCTTGTAATGATATTACCTTACCATTTTGGACTGTTGTACCTATTACTATTATATTATTATGTTTTTTGTTTATGAAATATCAAACCACCGACCCAAATCAATATTAAGGTTAGCAAAACAATTTCCCGACTTATACTTTTGTACATAATATAGTACATACGTTATACAAACTCTCCATAAAGTATTATAAACCATATTTATGCACAATCCATTTAAACGCTAAGAAAATTATTCTGTGGTAAACACTGTATTTTATAAAATGTGTCGAACACTCGATCGGTTAATTAAATACCGATGACAAATTAAATTGTAGTAGACATTATTTTATATACAAACAATAAATAATCACTTAAATCTTATGATGTTAGTCGGAAAACCATACAATTATCTGTACACAAATATTATGTCCGGCATTATAGATTCTTGGATTTGGAGTGATAAAATTTATAAAAGTCGGTCGATATAAAAAATATATAAACATAAAAAACAAATTTGACTTGATAGTTTGCTTTCTGCTAAAATTGTGTATCGTATCTCAATATCTATATCTATTATTGATAAAACATTTCTTTGATATTATTATTTTGTGAGCTTATTGAAAATTGTAAATATATTTTATATATTTATTAAAAATGTGAAATGATGGTAAACGGGATGATTGCTTACAGTATTTTTGGTAATGCAAAGGTTAGGTACTGCAAGGTTAGGTTCTGCTACTGCAGAGCAAGTCTTTAGTTTGATCGAATTTTCGTGGTATTGTACGATTCTCAATAGCTTCAAAATAAAATATATTATGATTCCTTGTCGTTCGTTAACATCTTGTCTTATATCAAAGGATTAAAAGATAGCGGTATGGTAGAATATTACAAAAAATGCCATCATTTTTTATAGAATAAAATAATTTTAAATTCTGAACGATTCAGTTGTGTAAAATCAGATTTTCGGAATTAATAAATTTACTTAAAGACCGTATTTTCAAATTCTCCAGATTTGTTGCACTACTTAAGGAGTGCTCTTTGGAGCTTCTGTTTTTCAAATAAAAACATCCATTTACTGTATATTAGTACAATAGTTTCAACAATATGAGTTGTGAATTTCTGGTTTTGCTATAAAAAAAAATGTAAATGATAATCATAATTAATAAATAAAGGTAAACATAATATAATATATTATTATATATATTTACACTAAGCATTTAAAATTAAAATTTTTCAAATAATAATTTACATAGGTATATGAGGAGTACATAATACAATTTTTTTTTGTATTTTATAAAACGTAGGTACATACTAGGTACTTTATGGCTATATCAGCTATTATAAGACACTGATTTACCACGTTTTCTTATCATTCACACAATATTATTATCGAATGTATTTTATACATACTGATAAACCTCGTAATTACGAGAAGTTAAAATCAATTACGCACTGTGAAACACCATTACAGATTTTATATTATTATAAATATTATTTTACGTACAGTTATTATTATTACATATAATTATTATATACTATAGGTAGGGGGGCATAGGTAGGAAATATTTTCGGTGGGGGCTTTGGTCTAAATCTATATTAATATTATAACAAATTCACAAAAAGCTCAAAATTGTTTTATTTAATTTCGGGGGGTGTTTGAACACCCAAACCCCTCCTCTTTCCTACTTCCATGCTATACGTCGTATATCACAGACGCCTGTGTCGTCTTTAATTAATTCTGTCGTATCACGGAATCTCGCCGTATAATATATGTATAACTATTTTGATTGGTAAGCAAAATGTATAACCGTTCGGCCTCTGCCTCGGCATACGTCTGCCGAACTAGTCTCGTTTCATCGCTTGTTCCGTGTACGATTGCTGCCGGGGTAAAGTAAAAACAATTTATATAACACTTAATTTATTTAAATAACATACATTAAACTGCACTCGGTATGACTATATAAGTGTATTGTTGTCTATCCAAATTCTCTCACATTCCTCCGTTTGGTATATCACTACGGAGTGCGTGTAACTCCATATTATGACAGACGACAATTAAATAGGTACCGGGTGTGAATAGCCGCGTAACAGTACTCTTTTGTAGCAAAATAAACAAAAACGCACTCATTCGACCGCAATAAATTCGAGTCGTTATATTATATACAATAGACGAGGTACCTACGATGTATACAATTTAAGGTAAAAGCGAAACGTTTCGGGGCGTAGGTGCGTTTCGTTCGCTTTAAAGAAATTGTTCGATTTAAAATAATTAACACGCATACGGGGTGCACGGGACCAGAAATATATTATTATACTTACATACGATAATGATAACAGTTATTATTTTACCAGTGTACAAACACATTTAAACCGTGTTCAGCTGCACCGTGAATGGTTTGTTTTACAGCGTATAGTCCTTTGTAGTGCTCAGGCGCGGGCACCGGAGAGTTTTCATGAATAGGGGTTGTTTTATGGTGGTGGTGGTGGGGGGGGGGTTGGAGTGGGACAAACAAAAATGTGACCTTGCGCCGTGCGAAAAACCGACGGAACTCTCAAAGCCCGCCGCGACCAGTCGCGACACGTGCTGAGTCCAGTGAGAACGATCGAGTTCTCGAACACGCTCCCGTCATTCCCGACGACGACGACGACGACGTAACGCCAACTCTGTGGATACATTATCGTCGTATGCGTTTTCCGGTGTTTTTTCGATTTGTTTCTTTTTTTTTCCGAAGGTAAGACGAACAGATATTACGAGTGCAGCAATAATATCCGTTATAAGACACTACTATACTTTATAATATTATGCTGTTTTAAGAGACGTCCGAAATAGATTATCAAATAGGCAGGTGGTAATAATCGATCAAGTATACGACACTTGAATATTTTACGCCATGCTGTGTGGGCCGGTTTCAAAAAAAAAAAAAAAATTATAATCGTTTTCTTAGTTTAGTGTTTGCGTACAAGAGAGTTTTTGAACCTTTCGGATTAATCGTTGTTGAAAATAAAATGAAACTGAGGTACATTTTTTTTAGCTCTCGTCCTTAACTAATATTGTCACTAGTACCTATATAGTGTACGAATATTACCGAGAAGCTCATAATTTAAAATATATAAAAAAATAATAATAATTTTTCACTCATGGGATACAAAAAGGAATTATATATTCTATAGTTGTGTATATATTTTAGTATTACATTTTAATTTATAACACACAGTATACAACTACAACTGTCGAATTAAGTTCATGGTAAATTCATCAAATTAAAACTATATTGTTCTAGATCATGTAATAAATACAAATATGTATAAACACATAAACATTAGATGTATTTTAAAAATCAAAAGTTAATACAAATATATATATAATTTATAAACTTCAATATCTACAGTTTAAAATAAAATGAAATTTATTTTAAGTAAAAGTGATTAAAATATGTGTAAGGATACGTTTTTATAAACATGTTGTCTTAAGTCCACTAGCCTAAATAAGTGTCATTATAGTTTATAATGGTTTTTGGTTAAGAAATACATGATTATTAACAATTAATAATGATAAAAAGTGAAGTAAAGGAGTGTAAGTAGATCATACCTAATGTAAATAATTACTAGGTGCACTTAAAAAACGATTCTGAGCCAAGTTTTGTTCGCCCAAAAGATAATAGGATTTTTTATAAAAACAATACGTTTAAATTTTCAAAAATATAACTTTTTAAGTGTATTTCGTCCATTTAGTATTCAATTACCAATCCACAGAACATAATATTTTTTCAGCAACCTTACTTTCGATTGGTTATTAGCCATAATACACATAATTTTAATCTGTGAGCTCTCTTCATTATTCGTCAAATTAAATATTATTCAGACATTTATTTGAAAAAAATTATTGCAATAATAGTATTTGTAAATTGTTTCAAAACGTACAATAATGTTAATTCCAATAATAAATGTTTTAATTACGTTTCATAAATAATGGTATTCATATTTTATTTTTAACATAAATTAAATTTTGAACGACCCGTTCTAGGTACTTAAATCAAAATTTATGATAGGTATTATTGTCTAATACATATAGAAGACGATAAAAAATATGCATGAATAGGTACAATACAATTAATTCATCTTTTACAATTTGGTGAATAAAGGGAGACACATCAATAAAATATCGTGCGTGTTTTTAATAATGTTCACATGCCTATTATCAGCACGAAAATAAAATAACACAGAATTTATTATGTATAGATTACAATATTAAAAATTAAATTAAAATTCTAGAATTATCAAATCTTCAAGCTATTAGGTGGCTGGTTTTAAATTAAGTCAAATTACACATATATGTATCATAATTTAATGCACAATGCGCATTGCAAATATTATATTTACCGATTGTATAATTTAAAATAAAGTTCACAATAAAAAATTGTATATTTCCGTATAATTTCCAATTTTTAATGTCACTTCTATAAAAAAAATTTTTTTTTTCTGTCAAAAACATACAATATAGTACATTATACATATAAATATTTATAATTGCTTTATTCAATAACAATAATGTTTGGTTCTTTAATATACTAATAACATATATTTATTGAATCTGTGAAAAACCATTATTTTTGATTACAATATTTTTCCCATCATAGTCTTCAAGTGAAATACAATTATTTAAATATATTAAAATTTAAAAAAAAAAAATGCTTTGAAATTTTAAAGTTATTTAATTCGCAAATTAATAAATCACGATATATTCAACACTTAATTTCAAAAATAAAATAATATATTGTAACAAAAGTTATAATATTAGGAAGATATTATTTTTTTTTTTTAATCTATCGTACAAAATTATATTAAACAAATAAAAGATATTTTTACTGATGATAATACTGTAAAATAAATTGTATTTCAAATTCATTAAATCTTGTTTGTTGAAAATAATGTTTGTATTTTTAGTGTCTGATTATATTGATATATTTAAGGTTATCTGTTCAGTCCATAAGGATTCTTAAATCCTGTACTTATGAGGATAATCATTCATAAAACAAAGACAGTAATAAGGTAAGGCTTACATTTGCTATTCCGACTACTTTATAACGATTCAAATTCCTAAGATTATTATTTCAGTCATTCATTATATTGATAGATTATTTCTATGATTGTAAAATAAAGTAATTTAAAAGTATCATATTATTATTCCCTATCGTTTTCCATTGGCTATAATCGGAAATGGGATTGTTAGCTCTTAACACTTAACTTAGTGTATAAATATGTATTCGTGGTCGTATAGTTAAAAAAATATGAATTTAAATATCGTAAAATATATTATATTAAAAAAATTTTAAAAATGTCTGTATAAAACTTTTACTGACAAGTAGTGAGTGACGAGTGACAAAGTTTGAGGGTCTACAAATGACAATACTACTGAGTATTTCTTAAAAAAAGGACATTAGGTACCTGTCGTAAATTATTTGTTAATAATAAGTGAAGAAAAAAAAATAAACTGACAACAAATGTACTCTTTGAAAAAATTGATAGGGTGTATAGTATAACTTTTTTTTTTAAAATAATATTACAAAATTACATGCAACACTTGATTGCTTAAGTAGAAAATAAAATTATATATTTAAAACGAATATACAACATTCAAAGGTGTTATTTCAAAACTATCACAAAAATGTTAAGAAAAATATGCAAAGTTATGTAAAATTAAATTAAAAATTCTGCTTATCTGTAAAATATAAATCAGTTTTTAGCTTACTCTGCTATACTTTTTGGTGTTTTATAAAAATATGCAAATTCTATTGAAAATGTATTCCTTACTATACGTCATATAACACCTATAACCACAATATTTTCGATCAAGTTCTGGTATAAAAATATTTATGGATGTATCTATATAAATAAATCTATTAATTATTATTATACCAACATCAAAACATAGTTCGAACTAAAATTAATCGAAATTCATTAACAATTTACAATTCAATAGAAGTCACAAGAATTAGACGAATTTAGATTATCGTTTTTAAAGATTAAATTATTAACAATTTTACAAGCCTTTTGGAAAAAATAAATCATTTTAAAATTAAATCTTTGAATTGTTTATACTAATACCGATCATTATAATATTATAGTATTACATGATAAAAACTCGCTAATTAAATGATAAAAACTGAATGTTTTTTCAGTGTTTTTTGAAAGTTGACTACATAAACATTCTCTAGACAATTATCAATTCTTATCTGATCAAAATACCATTTCTCTGTTAAATAAAACTGTTACGTGGCATCTCAACTTCAATATTCTTTAATGAAAATATGATTGAGAGTTTTTCCTCTATTTTATTTTCAAGGTTGGATTTCTGTACCTCTTTGTCACCATAACAGTGATATTCAGTCTCGCCTACTAGAAATTGTTTTCTATAAGAATTTAGATAACAAAAATAAAATATAGGTAGTATTTTTAATTAAACCGTTAAAACATTTTTCGAAAAACTACAACCCTTAGAACTGCGATGCTTTTTATCTATATTCTTTAATATTAATTTTAAAAGCTCCGATTATAAAAACGTAATTCCGACACAATGAGTTTGACGGTCAACGTAAAAACTTTATTTTAAGCACTTTAAAACATTAAAATAATCAAAAAAAATTGTTATTAAATTATTATTTAAGATCAAAATATGTTGTTTTTCAATATGAAACGTCCCATCTCGGGGGAAAAATGCGCACCCGAACATTCGAACTTGTGGCTTTCTAAAACTTTTAGATTAGTAGATGACTTGTGGTTTCTCTGTATAATAAACTTAAAAATTAAATTAATACACCGACAAAACGGCATCGAAACAATACCGCGAACCTTGTGACCGGGAATCGACAAATCATACGTTATCTATCGCGTTGACCACGACGATGGTAACGATTTCTCGAAACCATACCCGGTATACCGGGAATCGGCTGTCATAAAGTTTGTTTGTCCCGCACCATTATTACCGGGACGTTGGAATATTTGTACTGCCATGGCCACGGGCCACAAGACCGTCGTCGTCGCTACGAGCGGTCCAAATAAATAAAGATGAGTTGATCTCGAGTTGGTGATAAATGAAAAATGTATAGGAAGAATCGGGTTTTTGTCTGCAGTGGCCATTGGCTATCATCTGCAGCGCGCCGTTGTCGTCTCCCAGTAGAAAGAATACTAAAAAATAATATATATTATACAATATAATAGAATATCTAAAGTGACCTCACCGAAATACTAAAAAAAAGCAATTTCAAATTTCATATTTGACATTTTAGTAACGCGATATTAATTTCCATTAGACTTGATTTTCGGTCGAGTAAAAAAATAAAGCAAATGTTTCCTAGTCCCGAAACCCCGAAGACTGTGGCATTAAAACCCGTATAATTACTAGCCACACACACTCCGCCGAGGAAACATTCCGATCGCAATTTGTTTTTATTCCGATAATAACGAAATAATACAATATATTATTATCTAAAAGGTAAAACCGTTTCGATATATGAGTTGGTCGGATTGCGCGAGTACAATAATAATAATTATTAAAGTAATAGTCATATGATATCGACGTGGGTATTGTATTACTCAAATCTAACCCAGTTATTAAAATATATTATTAAACGATGTGCACGATGTACACGGTGGTTCCAGTTTTGCATTAAAAGACACGAGAGTGAACTCGTGTTCGAGAACGGTTTTCGATCAAACCTATTTTGCCTTATCCGAATGCAGGGTTTTTTTTTTAAGAGTACTTAAGTGTACATTTCGCGGTAGCTTTGAATGCATAATTGTTGAGTCGTCAAATCGTTACTTTTTATGAACCGTAAACTGCCTTAAGTGCCCTAGTGTCTGCTGTCGGAAAATTTCAGAAATCATCTGAGGCATCAAAACAATATATTATCGGTGGCGCGCGCGGGGGGACGAAAATTCTTCGCGTTGTATTCGCGCATTTTTGCGCCCGGTTTATAATAATTAAATTATGATGTAAATATCTGAAAACATTCCGGAAAATAAGTTTTCGCCGCCTCACTCGCACTATACTGCCGCGGTATTATTATCGTTCAAAAAGTTTGCACGGGACACCCGGAAACGCCATCGTGTAGACCGTGCGGGGGTACCTACCGTACGAATAATAATAACAATGGCATTATTATAGTATTATATATTATATGATATCAATATGATATCAATATTATACAATTATACGTGTATGATAAATTGATAACAGACGACGTTTCGTACTGTTGATATTAAAAATTTCGGGCATTGCTGTGACGGCATTCGTTTTACCGTTGATACGATTTCATTTCGGCGCGGTAATGAAGCTCTCACATTAAGTTCGCCGGCAACATAATTATTTATCTCGTCCTATACAGTGCAAACCAATCTCCCGACACGGTTTTGTAATAATATCATTCAGCGATTTAATTATAAGTGCGTTTCGAGCCTGCCTGATTAAAAATAATGATATTCTGTACAGTTTACGCGCGCGCATATGCATAATATGAATTATTATTCGTGCATACTCATTTCTGTTTTCTGCATGACGTTTACACAATAAATATATAATAGTTATATAGTGTTTGAACATTATATGAAATATAAAATTTTGAAATATTTCAGCATTTCAATAAAAAAATTTTTCCTTTATTAAATAAGTTTTATGTTTACGAACATTTTTCATTCCATTTATAACCGTATAATTCACCAAAAACCTATAATTAATTAATTATATACCTTAATATTTATATAGTTATAATGATTTATAAAACAATTTATAAATAATATAATATAATTATATGAATTTATCATAGTCTTAACCCTTAAGTACATCTATTTCTATACTTTCTATTTCAATATCTGAACTCTGATCTTCGTTTTCCAAGTTAACACCATTACACGACTACTGTCACTCTCGTGAGTGTTGGCTTCATATTCGATTTCTGGTAGAAGTTGTATTATTATATTATTATTATTATTTAATACAAAATTATCATCAATATTTGTATTACAAAAAAATTCAATGTTTCACGATTTTGTGACATATTTTACACTATATTGAAATATTTCAGATTTCAAACATTATGTATATAACTGTAAGACTTAAATTATTATTATTTTTTTAATCAATCCTCGGCATGTGTGGCCATTGGAAGTAACAATACTACATTACAAATATTTTGAAAATGCGGTAAATATATACAAATAAAAAAATTGATGAAAAAATAAAAATACATAGCTTATAACACGAAAATTAGTGACATAGATTGAGTAATAAATTATCTTAATATATAAAGCCGAAAATTGAAACTTTTGATGCTAATGTTCTCGGAAACTACTCAACCGATTGTCTTAATTTTTTTTTTTTTAATGAAAGAGATTATATCACGGAGAAGGTTCCTATAGCGAAAAAGTATATTTAAGTATAATTTAAAGAGGTGCTCAAGAATTTTAAAATTCATGATAAAAATCGAAAATTTGTAGTTTGGTTATAAATGGTTGCTATTGGTTACAATTATTAGTTATCAGTTACAGTAACAGTTTTTCCTGCGTACATATTATTATATGCTAAAAATTCTGGAAAAACTGAAAGTGCTATTTTTGATGAGATATTTATGAATAATCTCTGTTTATTTATATTGTTGTCAATGGTTACATATCTTATAACTATCTTATAATTAGTAGAAATGTGGCATATACATATTTTTACAAATAAATTTATAAAAAAAAAAAAAAACAAATCTTTGGCATAGGCCACTATTGCGATGTTTTTCGTGTGCCTAATATTCTGATAGCACTTACTTACTTATTTCATCTCTGACTCGGGCAACGCCGGGTGGGACAGCTAGTATAAATTCATCTCATACTTAATAATTGAAAGTTTAAAATTTGTGTATATTTACGAAAGAGAAAGTTATATTTGCTTAGTAAGATGAGTTTTCGACAAGAATTGAATGTGGATTGCTATACATTTGTTGGATCCGGGCTTAGTATCTCATTTAGGTTTTCGGTCATGTTGAGTATTATTTTCTCTCCTTATAATATATTATATAATATAATCTGCATTCGGTTGGGATGTGTGTTTCGTTGTGAGAAGAACACCACAGCGTGGGCAAATGGACGGGTCTTCTTTCGTCATTAAATGTGAGTGAGTCGGTCGGCAATGTCCAATTCCGAGTCGGTTGATTGCGGTCTCGTACTTTCTCGGAGTGCTGACGGGGAACGACTTAAATAATTGTTTATAGCTGTCTATCTGTCAAACTAATATATGTATCGTTAGTGAATTTATAATTCATAAAATATCCCTGAAATTGTCTGGGCACCTAATATCTAATAATAATTGTTATATGTACATATTTTTTTTTTTTTTAACATTTTATAATGTCATTAAATTACGATATAAAATTAAAACCGGTGGTTATAAATAACGAATAACATATTATTCTTAAAACCGTAAGAAGCTTAAAAAAACCATTATTGTCTTGTTTTGTTTACACGAACGCTTTACTTATTCAAGAGCCAACATTTATATACAAACATGATGTTAAGAATTCGTATAAACACTTAAGTAAATTCAGCTAAAAATAAGGTAAGGTTATAAAAATTTAAGCAAAATTAGTTTATCATTCATACTCTTTCTTATTTAATTAGCAAACATTTTAACTCTGGGGTATGAAGAAATAAAAAATGTGTCACAAAATTATCAATAATTTTCCAAAAATTGAAATTATTACATTGATAATAATTATATCAAATTCAAAGATAACAAAAATAATATAATTCGTGGTTTGTTATTAGGTAATATCTGTACAAAATTAAATATAATTCTAAATTTATTTAAACATATTATATCCACTAAATATGATTATATAAAAAAAAACAAATACGTACCTCATAATAATACTCTTAATATTACCTCTTGATAATTTGTTTTTTTAAATCTACGAACTAAATATGATAAGTATAAATTATATCCTCCTTAGTTTAACTTGAAATAGAATTTATAGAATTATATCCATTAGATTGTAAATCTTCTATTTCTTACCACTATTATATTATTATAGTGCCTCTCTACTGCAGGGTAATTATCTTAACAGAAATTACTCATCATTGAAAAAAGATTAACGTTTTTAAAAATTAATTTTGTATATAAATAATCCATTTTTAAAAAATTTAGTTTTGTAACGACCAAGTTCTGTAAAATATATTTTCAAAAACTTTAATAGTAAACCTCCCCAAATCTATCACTAAATCTCTTTTATTATTTGGCTGGAACCTACATTTTCTTCATTAGCCAGTGATCAATTCATTTCATGAATAATTTAAATCTTTCGTGAAAAATACTTCTAAATGATACTGTTTAACTAGTATTTTTCAATATACCTTAATATCTTTTAATTATTTATTTATTTACTATTATATCAGGTTTTAGTTTTTTTATGCAATTATTCTATCCACGTTCTTATTTTATTAATTCCGATTTTAATATTTTTTTTTCGTTGAAAATGTATAGAACTTATCATTTTCCACACTATGGTAAAATGAAATGTGACATTTTTCACTCTCTTGTCGAATTTTCACATCTTTTACAAAACATAATTTCTGTTTTTCTCAGTCTGTTTTTTATATTCTTTTCCGAACATAAAAATTCTTCACTCAGTCACCTACCGTTGTCTCTAATATTATGGTATAAAATATTCATGATAACAGCTTCTTAATTTAATTCGTACCTATATTTAATACCAAATTCATATTTATTGAATTTATTTTATTTTAATTTTATTTTTGTTAAATAGTTATTTAAGTTTTGTCTTATAATATTCAAAATAAACTAGAATATAAAAACTATATAATAAAAAAAAAATATATGCATACATTAAATAATTTGATTAGTATAAATATCAAAATATATATAAACATAATGTACAAATATAAAAATGAACACACTTAATTATTAGATCTGTTGTGAAACTATTGATAAATGGAAATATAAGATATAAATTTAAATTTTCTTGATTATTATTTTAAAAGTTTTATTATCTCTGCTCATTGGATTTAAAAAAAATAGATTTTAAATAAGCAGGTAACCCTTACAGCGTGTATATAAAAAAAAATCAGTCTTAGTAATAATAATATATATATTAGAATTGTAAATTATTTTTATGATTATAAAATTGTCAGTAAAACATAATGGGGAATGTGTACTTGTTCGGCATTCCAAATACAAACAACATTTGGGCACTATCAAAATCCCAAAAAGGATTCCGCATTTGGAAATTCAAAAAAAAAATAAGTACAAACCTATTGTTAAAAATTAAATTGGTAAGGCATATGCCAATATTATAGTACCTGTTTAAGCGTTAGATTTGATTATGATTCATCGAATATGTACATTCTATTTCATAAGACCTTACTTGTGCAATATAGGAGGTACAATCCATAGTAATTGAAGAGTTTGAATATCTGATGGTTATTACTTATAAAGTATAATAGGTAATTTAATATATTATTTAGATATATTTATCTATATTCCTTTATGAAATAAATGTTTTAATTTACACGTAATAATTCATGGCATACCTGTACCTATGTCTCTGCGTTTCAAAAGCCAAAATGAAAATTACTACCTACCTATGTTCAGAACAAAATCGTATTTAATTTAATTTCCTAAACCTAATTATATAAATTACTGTTCAAACGAAACTCTTAGAAAACTGACTACACACCAACAATTTGAATATAGTTGATATTATAATGAATTATTGAATTACATAAAGACAAAACAATTTGTATTTATATATAATACTAAAAAGCAGTTAATTTACGATTTTGTGGTCTACTCTGTGCGAATGATTCATGGTCACAAAACTTGGGTAGGGTCGTAACCGTACGAATTTAGCCAACCGACTTAACGTGTTTATTCTTGCGGGCATCTGCCAGACGCCAGTGACCGTTTATCTTAATCGGATTTCGTATAAACAACTTTTTGGAGAGAAAAAACTTAAAAAAACTTATATAGGTATAATACCTATCTAAATAAATATAATAAAATATATAAGAGATATTTTTTTATATTTTAAATTTAAGTGAAAAGATATAATGTAGGGAATTCGAGATTCTGAACCGATGAATAAACTGATTTTACAATGATGTTTTTTATTTTTTTTTGTATTAGTGTCTGTACTATACATGTAAAGTAATAGAAAAAATTCTTTGATTTTCACCTATGAAGGGGTATTTGATAGGTGACTGGATCTAGTTGTTACTTTTAAAAGATCAAAATGGAAATTTCGCAGTACTTTTCCAAATAATCAGAAAAATGCAACAAATAACAATTAAGAAAAAACTGGCTAGAGAACCATCAGGACGAATAATTGGTGGTATTGTATCTCTTTGGTTTCACAGTGTTTTTACAATTTTTATGACGAGCTGTTATTAGGATTTAAGGATTCAAGATACGATTGGAATTGTTCTAATCTATACTTAGATTACTGTATTTTAAGTGAATTTGATTGGTTGTTAAGGATGGTTTTGTCACGAGGATAGTTTGTACGTTAGCTTATAGATCTAGCTCGGTGTTTGGCTTTGAGAAGTTGAATTAAGTGTAAGGAGAATTTTTTAACTTGCTAGACTTCTGTATAATTGTTGGGGATAAGGAACTTCGCGCTGCATCTTCAATTGCTTTGGTTTGTACTTGGATTGCTTTATCAATGTAAATTTTAGTCGTAAGAGGAAAATTTAATGAGAATGATTCATCGATATTTTAAGTGAATGTAAGTCTAATTGATAGGGCCAAGAGTTAATGAAGGCCTTCTCGTAAGTTATAGAAATGACTATTCTTGACGTGGAGTACATATTTGAGTTCATTTTTATGTTGTTTTATTTCGTTAGAGTTCCAAAAGATTATTGATAATGAAGAAGTGATGCTAAGATTATTAGTCACTCAATTATTAATGACTGAAGTCAAGAGGGAGATAAGTGGATTTACAAGGAACTTGAGTTCGATTATAAAATATAATTATTGCGTTGTCAGATGTTCTTAGGAGCTTGGTTCAATTCTACTGTGATTAGGTAGGTTAGTGTTTATTTTGGATAATTTGCGAGTATGGAAAATTGATGGATGTTAGAAATTAATTGATTCTGAGGTGGCTGTAGGAGAGTGGTCAGATTTCAAGACCGAGTCTAGTTCTCGTTTTCCTTGAAACTTGATTTTGGTTTGAGTTGCTCCTGAAATATGTTTTTTCGGTTTTAGAGATCTTTGAAAAATGGACATCCTTTATAACTTGCTGGATGATTTCCAGAACACGAAACACAAACTAGTAATAGGTCACGATTTTTGACAAGGGATGAAAGTGGGAAGCTCGCCACATCTTTGACCATAGTCTTAGCAATTTATGCACTGTGATGGTTAACTTTTTAATTTTGGCGCTTCGATTTTGATTTTTGAGTGGCTTAATGAATTTAATTTGAAGACACCACTGAGATTTAATAACCGTTTAAGGTCAATAAAATAATAAATAAAAGCAGTGGAGTTTTTGTTTGGTTTTGTTTGTGAGTAACACTGGTGATATTTCGTACTAAAAATCCGTGTGAATTTAAATCCTTTTTTATGTAATTAATCGGCGTTGTGGGATGTAAATTACGGAAAACTACTCGGTATAGTTTTTTTGCTTTTAATTGAGAAGTATAGAAATTCGTATTTTTCTAATATCTGATTTTTGATGACAATATTCGTAACGGTTTTTAGTAAAGTATTGTTTGAAAATATCATTTGATGTCTATATAAATTTGCTTTTAATATGTTCATTTGGTGATTTTGGGCCTGTAAGTTTAATCACTTTAGGCGATTTAATTCCATTTCAGTTATCTTCAAAAATATCGTCGTTATCGGAATTAATAGAATGTTAAGTGATTTTACTTTTCGGAAGGTCTGTTGATTAAACATTTTTATCGGAGTGACAATAATTGTGTTATTACTCGTTATTTAATATTAATTCGATTAAACACAAGATAGATAAGGACCGATAAAGCCGTGGGTGAGGTGGTGGTACAAAGTTCGATTGATCAAGCTTTTGGTATTTGACGGTTTAATTTTAATTAAAGTAATTAAGATAATTACGATTTACGGTTCTACTCCATAGGGATTTCGGTCCCTTGTATAGGGAAATTCGATTTACGGCAAACCAAAGAACAGCTTTAACTGGTTCTTGTGGTATAAAATAATGTAAAATAGCACAACTACGAAGTATTACGCAATAATAATAGAGCGGAGTGGTGTTATGCTATGCACACAGTGCTGAACACAAAGTGAGGTATTGTTATATAATATAATAGCACTAATAATGTTAGAATAAATTCTCCTAATGGAACTGTGTACACCACTAGGACGGATGTGTTACGTATTATTTTGTGTTGGTGCATTACGTTTAAAATATACGTATTCGACAAACGATTCTGAGAGGTGGTTTTATTTGACTATGTAGCTACTGAAGAAATCGTAAGAGTGAAATATTCCAATTAAAATAGATTCAAAACAAAGGACTGCCTATTTGCAACTTTCGTAAGACATTTTATCAGAAAATTCCATTGAAAAATATATATTTAAAAATAACGATCTGTAAACCAATCCATTTTCTTTTTGGATTCAGACTAAAACAATGCTAATCAAATTCATAAAACAAACATTGAACAATAGTCGAACCGAACAGTTAAATATTCTTACGTTTGCTGATTTTTTGTGTTATAGAAGGGTTTATTAATATAGAAAAAAGAAATTCGGACTTTATAGAATTCAAGAAAATATCCTTATAGTTTTAATACTTCTCGTTATTATGAGATATTATGGATGATACGAGAATTTTAAACTGTAACAACCACATTTATGACGCATTGACGCATAATGAAAATACTTTATTATACAAACTTAATCTTGATAATATGTGTTTGTACTTTGGCAAAGCTCCGCTGTTGTAAACATTAAGATCATAATATACAACTCAACTTATATATTTGTTATTATTTTATATTTTTGTTGTTGCGTAGTACTTTGTTGTTACTATAATAACCAATAACGTTGTCATTTAAAAATAAAATTTAAGTTCAACCAAGTTTTTAATTGCAGTTTAAGTAAGTAAAGAAATCAAAATTTAAAAAAAATACTTTAATTACAAGAACACAATCATTTCAAATTACTATAAAATATTCATAAACAACAATTAAATCAAATTTAAATTATTTTATAAGTGGTTATAATCACATAATGATAATATGTATAGTACCTATATTAGTTACAATTAATTTGTTAATAATGTTTAAAAATTACACAAGAATTAACTTCCCCGAAACGTATATTTAATATAACGAATTTAACCTATCTGTGTGAACAAAAATAGAAGATGTAGTTGAATAAGCATCAAAGTTAATTGTATATTGCCTACCTCGTTGATTTGGTGGAAAATTCTACTTTGCTGCCTTTGTGTATCATCGGTTTTACTATGTCATTTTTTGTTCTTAGTCTGATCAATACACTAAGTAAGTTCTAAACATTCAATAATAATCAAAATCAACAATAATTAGATAATAACATCAGTTTTGGTGCAAAAACCATGACGTGTGTCCGGACATACCAGATCGTTGCACTGAAATTTAAAACCATATAAGTCCATATCTTCGCCGATATCGCTTTGTCTAATAATCGGACATACCCGTTTGATACACAGAAATGTGAAGCATATTTTCTTTATTCTGAAACTGCGATAAAAACTATTTTTTCGATAATGTGGACTTATCTCGTTGTTGTTGCACTGGACCCTTCAACTGTACCGTATGCGTATTTTAATACGGTATAAACTGGTATATTTATTTGGTTAATGTAAAATACTGCGAAGACAATAATACGTTTCAATACAAATATCACAAAAATATACAATAGGTATTATTATAAAATGATATCCAATTACGTAATGAGTTTAAATTTATTGAAAAACGTATGTGCAGCTGACGTGCCATAAATCGATAGAGTATATAAAAATATGGGCGAGACACACAGATTGACAATTGTTTCGATTTGTCCACTCGGGCGCAACGATTATTGCTATTATTTATTATACTTTTAAAAGTAACGGATAGAACATTGCATAAATGGATTTTGAACGAACATTGATTTAATTGATTTAACTTGACTATTTTAAGACAATCTCATAAGACGCGATCCTGGTCGTAAGACGGTAAGAATTAAATACATTTATTTTTATATTGATATAAAACTATAATACGACCCAGAGTTAAAAAGTCAAGTCTCGTTAGCTAAAACCATAACGTTAAACTATTTTAAATTTTAATTATCAGTAATGATTTAGTAGTAATATAATATTGTCTCTTGTATCCCATTTTATTACGTAATTTATCTATATAGATTTGGAAATCCTGTGTAATAATTTTTACCTCTACTGTAGTTACTCCCTGCGACACGTGTCTATATTATATTTTGTATTATTTACATTAAATTTTACAGATAATATTTTCTGAATAAATTATGAATTATCATTAACTTTTATTAAATCCAATTGAATTTGATATCACGAACGTGATATGCTCTTATGCGTTATTTCTGTTTGAAAGATGTTAAGTTGAAAAATAATATCAATTAACTATTGTGTTTATCATTTGACGTTTTTATTTCTCAGAGGAATAATACTTTATAATACTAAAAGTCGACATCGGCCTACACACAATGATTTATACGTCTCATGCATTATTTTTACCTGACATTTTATGTTTACTGCCTATTTCTAAGTTTAATGTACACCAAAAAATGTAATATTTTGTATTTTAGTTTGAAACTGTGTACATCTATACCTATGATATTTAGAGCAGATTAAGTTTCCGAAAAAAAATATAACAGATGATATTCAAAAAAAAATAATATGTATAATAATATTTAAATGGAATATTTCTTACAAACCTTATTTCCGAGATTTTATGTACTTTGTACAATTTTGCATCAATAAACACAACTATTAAGATATTAAGTAAGAATGTTATTTAAATGTATAACAAACTAAATATATAATAAGTAGGTACTCGTCACGAGTACGATAGATTTTGCACAGCTACATTTCTCTGGAAATTGTCTTAAAACAATAAATTATTTTACCTTGATCTTATATAATCTAACTTTTCTTTGAGATGTTTTTCTCCTCACAAAATCATTTACACGTGGAAGGAGTTATGTATACAAAATGTTTAATTACAAACCGAGTTCTAGCCGAGGGACTATCCAAATATATTATATTATGTAAGCTTTAAATTATATTATGTTTCTGAATTTCGAATAGAACATATTATTATTATTATTTTAACCATTACGATAAAAAGCATTTTTAATTTTATTTCTATTTTGGTTTTACTGAACGAATTTCCGTTTATAGTACACGTTCGGCAGCTCACCCTCTCGAGGAAAAAGTTTTTACCAAATCGACCGCGAAATGAATTTCTTTAATAGTACGATGGTTTTACAAGGTTTTCGGTAAAGGATTATATATGCTCGAATATGCAGATAAAAACGTGCACAATATTAATTTTGATAGGTACTTTGCATTGATTTATAATATACTTCAAGATCATTAATCATTTGACTAAATTGAATTATCTTGTACTTTGCGAACAACATATTATTATTTATGTAGATGCTATATTTCAATTTTATATAGAACCAGTAAAATAGGCTACGGGGTAATATTTTACAATTATATTCTTTCTTGTATTCTTCTTCTCTTGAAAAAAATGTTTTATACGTTGTTTACTTTTACTATATAAATATTCAATACATATTATATTATATTCATATATTATTACAACAAATTATTAGAACAGTAATAATAATGTAGTAGCTTAATATCATCATTAGTTCTGAAAACCTTGATTTTTGTTGTTATATAATATGATTTTAACCTTCAGTTTTTCGATTATAAAAATCATACTTAAGTGTTTCGACTTTTTTTCGGTAAACGACTTTTAAATATATATATATTATATTCTATTAATAAACGTATCCATACAAGGTATTATGATCGGAAAAAATAAAATTGTCGATAAACAATTTACGCGCAAATATGTTTTAATACGCATAATATTAAATGTAAGCTCAAATATAGAATAGTAGACTCGATTATGTTCTTTAAATAAACGCAGATAAAAAAACTCAATTAAGCATGGAAAAGTAAACGAAATCTTGCTCAATAAATACATAAGAGATAGGAGATGGGTATCTCCTAAAATATAATTAACTCAAAATATAACTAATAGCTAGATTGTATGGACGGTTAACCATTTCATCGAACGAGTTTAGTCATAATCATACGGACTATGTGGTATCCGATATCTTAGTCTGTGGTGATAATACATTGTAAACATAATTTGTGTACGTACTCCTGGTCGAAAATAATAATATACATTTTCACAAATTGCGTGTAATAATAATATAATATAGTGTGATACTATGGTAAGGTGGGTGGGTGTGTTGTCAAAACATGATTTGCCCTACATATATTTTTATATTTCAGCGCCCCTGATAGTATCTATATGATAATATTATATCCTGTGCCCGGGCCGAAACGTCGATTTATTGAAGCCGTCTCCTCATAAACTTAAATGAAGTATGAATGAACGATTTCGACGAGACTTAGAATAAATCATAATTATATTATACAATGACGACAGTCTGAAAAGTTCACAATATATTCGTTATGACGAATGACTTGTCGTCAATAATATTAATTACAAGAAATTATATTTTATTTGCGCGTACTTGCGAGCATTCAGCGCGACGTCATAGCCGACTATCCGACATATTATTATTGTTATGTTGTCAATAGTGGAACTTCGTCGTCATGCCGCCGCGGCACTTGAAAATCAAAATCTGACGGATAGAGAGTACAGCAATCCAAAATTTAACTTTTACGGCATACTCTATATGTGTAGACACCCACTTGTCTGTTTTTCCTGTAGCGCATATTATATGCGTATGACAATATATTACATAATACGCAGATATACTTACTGTTTCTTCGACAATCGTATCCTGCTCAAAACGGACGGTTACATAATAATATACATGGAGGTATATTTTTTTTATTTTTCTTATATTAAAATTATGCGGTTTCAACACTAGAGTCATTAGCCGGGAAAAAAATTATTTACATTACATCAATACGATACACCAACGGTTCATAATAATATGATCGTATTATGAGGAAGTAAAAGTGATAACAGTGACGATGACATTAATTATTGTGGAGTATTTAATTCGATCGTATATAACTTGTTTTTTTTAAGGAAATACACGAATAAATCAAAATTTTTTATAGATACAATATCTTCTAGTTTCTGTGGCCGTGAAAAGATTTTTCTCTCTTCGGCTCAGCATACGGGCATTCAAGGAGGAGGTGTTTTATTGATATTATGTTGCAGAATTCGCACGTTCAAGGTCTTGGTTCTTTTTCATTAAGACGTGTACGTGGGTGATGTTTGTGTGTGACCAATATTTTATTATTTGTAACCTTTGGACTTACTTTTTTTAAAATTAAGGGGGTCAGAGCCGGTGCGTTTTTTCAATACAAAAACCCACCTTACAAGAAAAACTCTCACGCCATTTTGGATTTTGTTAATTTTTTACTCAAAATAGTATAACATTTTTCAGGTCGGATCAAAACCAGACTTTCAAAATTATAATTATAGAAGCTAAAATATGCATTTGAATAATTTTAATATTTTTATTCTTCAAAATCTTTATTCTAGCACTATCCAAGTAAACTGAAAATGTGGAATTTGATCCGACCTGCAAAAACTTCGCATCTTTCAGATAAAAAAAAATGATCAAAACCCGACATGTATCAACGAGACGTGAGAGTGTTTCCTGTGAAATCTTTTTCGTTCGTCTATTTATCACTATTTAGTAATCAAAGTCGATCATTGACTTGTGCGGGCGCGAACGTAAATAATATCTTTATCTCACGGCGAGTGTATAATTATAGCTCACTAATATCCATGGCCTTTCACGAATGGCCTAAATTTTACTCCTTAATAAATGACCGACACCTTTAGATATTATTATTGTCGAGAATTATCGATGAAAATAAAAATATATTAATTCATATTTCATACGTGTAAAACATAATGTCATTATAAGAAGCTTTCACGTATTATTGCCACTTTATATTTCATTATATTGTGCCGATAATGCCGTCGTCGTCGAATAGAGACCGAATTCCTTGTCCTCGAAAACAATATCCTTTAAATGCTTGCATAACTATGTTTTTGGCATTCACCGGTCATAAGGAATAACTTTATAAAAAGCCATAGCTGACACGCTGAGTTCCAAATTGGAATTACCATCGTATAAATTATTCTTAAGACGTTATCTGGGTTATTGCTGAAATCGTCCTTTAATTTCGACCGACTTTTAAAAAAACAAACGAAGTCTGCTATGGATGGGCGTCGGGATACACTGCGATGCTTAACGTTACATTTTTTTGTAGACTTACAACAACCAAAAATATTAGGTATTAACAATTATTTGTGACGACGGATAATATATAAATTATGTAATAATACTATGATCATAATACTTAGGTAATTTGTGAAAAATTAAAAATTATTCAGCTGATTACTGTGGTAATATACGATTTTTTTTTTTATTTCTATAATTCTATCAGGCGACTCGAAATACGATTAACGTATGATAAATAATAATATCAAACAAACAAAACACAATAATTTTGTTTTGAAAGAAAAGTAGAACTCGAAAGACCGTCGTTAATATTATTCCGGTGTCGTTATGAGACTTAAAAGACGCTCGCAGTTTATTGTTTCTACCGTTAAGTGTTTCAATAAAGTGTGAGAGATTTTTTCAGCGGATCAGCAGTAATAATGAAATTTCTCGATAGAAACTATGAACTTGTCTTTTTATTGCAGAATAATATGACAAATTTTAACCTTGATAACATATTGATGATAATCACAAATTTTAAAACCTTCAAAGTTAAAAACATACTTTTTACATCCTGAATACTGTTTCTCGAAAAAAATGCTACAATACAGTATAATACATTGGTCTAAAAAATTCTCAAGTTAAGTAACAATTGAAATCATTATAATATCCAACAAAAAAATGTATTTTATTATTAATCGTACAAACAGTTATTAAAGTAATCATAAAAATTAATACTATTATTACGGAAAGAAAAAAATGATTAAATCGACATAATGTTTCTATATTATAACAATACAACGCATTCATGATTCGTACATAATATGGGATTATTAAAAAATAACTAAATTGAATTATAAATCGTAATGGTTTGAATAAAAAAAAAAATTCAGTTTTATTTTAAAATTGTCTTTAAGAATAGTTCAGTTTATAGGCACTGCAGACTGGTGGTTATTCAATCTATAGTACGTTAGTGTTGCGTAAATTATGATGAAGTAATAATGTTTTTATTTTTTTTTAAATGAATTACTATTTTATGTGTTTATTTATTTATTTATGTAATAAGCGCACTTACAAAATACAATATTAAATCGTAAACAATAAAATATTAATAATCCTGTAAAACAAATATTTTTCTAATTACTGGGTATTAAGTATTAACCAACCCCATTTTTAAATATTACATTCGTTTAAATTTCGGTTTATGTAATTTTCAAGTTTTTTAATAGCATTATTTTCAAATATCTAAATTTAGTATAACATCTATACATTTCTGAGAGTTCAGTAGCGATAACAACAACTTATTTTTTAATAATTTTGTAATTTTGTCTAATATTAAATAGTTTATGTGTTAACTCATTTTGAAAATGTATATATTATATTACTTATGTAATCAAAATTACAAAGTACAAAGGTATACCATCAAAACTCTACAACATTTTAATTCATGAGTGATAAATAAATGAAGTTCAAAAGCATAATAACTGTGAAGCTATCAATTTTAAGCTTTGGGTACAAAATAATCTTGATATAATGATGATATTTATATACAAAAATCATCTATAGAAACAATATATTATCAAGATGAACGTTTTAATTTTTAAACAGAGATAAATGCCTTTAAACATACATATCATGATAGACATTTTTTATAATATCTTTTCTTTTGAATACATACAAAAACAAAATATATATTTTATAGTTATTGCGTTTTTTATTATTTTATTACTATTATTAAACAAACAGTTTTAGTTGGTATCTCTATCATTTCGTGATGAAAAAAAAAGAAAGAAGATTAATTATACCCACGACTTTATCTTTCATTCAGTATCAGTATGTAATGATAAAATCAATACATATAAAAAAAACTATATATATATCATGAAATTGAGTGACTATTATTTATTTTCGTATACGTTTTTAATTGTTTCGTATAGGTTAGGTAATAACCTAAGGTTAGGTAATATTTATAGGTAATTGTTTCTTCCCGTGTACAAGAAATACATAATATTATATAAATATTAATACAATATATTAAACAACAACAACAATTTGAAACAAACAAGTCATGTAGGTTACACCAATACGTATTATTTTCCAACTATTTGTCTTGTGTTTTTTACGTACTTATCTAAAACTAACTAAGTTATTTGTATAGCTCGATGAGTATTTAAAAAATATATTATTTTATTTATCTCAGTATGGTATAAGGAAGTTCGGTACTTTTCATCTATGCGCTTTTTATCGTTGGCATCTATTTCAGCTCTACCGATTTTCATAGTTCAAAAAAATCTCACTTCAAAAACTGCAAACGCCAATAATTGTACTCTGATATAATTGACAGCATTAGTCACTATATATAGTCAGTCAGTCTGGAGTCACATACTATGCTCTCGTCGACACGTCTTAATAATTCATCGGCGGCGAACTTTAACCACCTAGAAAACACGCGGATTATTTTTCTATTTGGCTTGAAGTTTAATATTGGAAAATTCGGATTAATCGTCACATAAATTAAAACCAGCCAGTATAGTCTTATCGACCCGTTCGAATATTACGTGTAATGAATATTGAAATCAGTAGTAAAAACAAATTAATCGGTAATTTCGAGACCACAAAGTACGACATATTAACTAAACCTGCTCGTGCATCCCGAACGGATCGAGTACATGTATTATTTATTCATAATAATCATAAATCGTAGACCAAAACCAAAATGTATGTAATATGTGTGTAATGTTAAATTATAAATATAAGTATACAATATAAATACATTATTATGTTTGTGTAACCAATAACAATGTTACATATTAACTAATCCGTGTCCATACGTTAAACACATAAATTTCGTACACAAACACATTGCGAATTCGGTTAACATATTATAGCTTAACTACCACTACCGCAGTAGGTACCGTAGAAACTACCGACGTCAGAATAAATTAATAGATTCCGGCGGAGAATGGTACAAAAGTAATGACATAGAACCACCTCTCCGGTAAAGTATTAGTTTTTAGTGTTAACATATAGTTTTAATTTTAAATGGCCAAAATGTCAAACGTTTTTCGTTCGAGAAAAGTCATAAGTTAAAAGTCACTCATTATTTCGAGAATACCGTAGACGACGAATGATCGATCGAGTTCTGCTATATTATGACGATTGCTACTAAATTCGACAACAAGCATTCCTCTGCAGCTTTATTAATTTCGGTAAATGTAAAATATGCCAAAACATTATATTGTTTTTTTTTCTATCTATTTTTTTTACCTTTAAATATCGCGGTATCTGGTCAACTGTAGGGGTAAAATTGTTTAATTTTATCGATATAACAAATTACATAAAAAAAACCTTTAACTTGTGTTCTAAATAATGTAAAAAATATTTTATAGTACACATACCTAACACAATTTCGTTTTATTATTAAATCAACGACCGCGAGTTACACAAATAAAGGCGTGTACTGGGGCTAAACCCAAAGCTACAGTAAATTACCGAAATAGAAAACCTGTTCGAAGCCTCAGATAAGGAGTTATTGAGGGAAACATTTATTCGTTCAAAATAAAGACACGGCGACGTTAAGGAAGGTTTAAAATCCTCAGATAATTGTATTTTTACTCTTAGACAAAATAGCTCAAACTATCAGCGAGTAAAGCTCTAGTATCCTTGGATTTAAAACCGTTTTAACGTCACCGTGTAAACGTAGTCATTGTAATGTAACGTGACGGTCTATGCATTTGTAATTTAAATAACTTTAAAACATCATTCGACATTTTGGCATAATAAATTAAATCGAAACTCAAAATAAAACGGTACATACATTGTTAAGTACCGATTTCCTATGGGTTAATAATACAGTTGTACTCTTTAGAATTTATACCTAGGAAGTTATGTTATGTCAGTACCTATTTTATTTCCGATATATTTTTAAAAATAACATTTGATTTAAAATTGAAACACTACACTGTAACTAATTATTATGTTTTAAGATATTAATTCTATTTTACTATTACTATCATTTGCATACAATATTCGTATTGCTTTTCATCATTTAGTTATAGTTATTACCAATTATACACACCAGAGTACGAGTGGGTATTTGAACTCCAGGAAATTTAATTGACATTGAATTAAATTGTCATATTTTCAATATTTAGAAAAGTATGCTTTTCTATTCTTATCGATCGATCATAATATATTTATATATTTAAATCTAATAATACAAATTTGAAAATCTTGAACGATCGAACAGCCGAACTTATCTCGATCTTGAATATAGGGTTAAAGTCAACTATGGCCTACTATCGGTTTAAATATGTATATAAATTCAAAACGAATCAATTGGTCGAAGAATAGAGAATAAAAGTACACTTTAAAAAAAGTTTAAAATTGTATATAAAAAAAATAAAAAAAAACGTGGTACTAATAAAAGATTCCGATAATGTGATCTGTACGAAGTCACGTATGGTTAGAAGTATCATTTGAAATGGGTCACGTTTAGTTCGAAAATAAATTATGCATTTAAGATTTCTTTTTATATACTTTCCGGTCCATACATTACTTTGGGTACCGCACTTTTGTAGATAAATGTGAAAACGACAACTAAATGCACTTTTTCGAGTACTCTACTAATATAAGCACGACCGGTTCACGTAATTTATGGCCAACGTTAAGGTTTGTCTTGAAATTAAATAAGACAAAGGATTAGTTACCGGCACGTTTACAACGGTCAGCTGACACAATACACTTACCTATGTTGATTAAATAAATAGTATTAAAAGCTGAATAGGTATGACATAATATTGTATGCATGTGACATTTAAAACATCTAAAACATAAACGCCCGACGGTAAAATAACGATTTACAAGTAACTGTTGTTTTTATTTTAATAATATTGACCAATAAAGATCTGCTGAGACCCATAGTAAAATTCTAAAAATGTTTTTTTCTATTGAGTGGATAATAAATGGTCGCACAACTTCCTCGTAATACAAGTAAACATATTACCTATATTTTGAAAATTACTTCCAAAAATTTAAAATGTGCATTTTACTTTTTCTATTGACAAAGCTAAAGAATAGTTATCAAAATCACACGTCAAACATTTTGATAACATATAATCTAAAATCACAATATCATCTGAATACAAACTAGAAAACATAATCCGCATAAAATAAAGAATGTTATGTTTAGGTAGATAGTAATTATGTTTTTGAGATATAAAAGAAAACAAGTATTTATTGTTGAATTTTATTATAAACAATTAAATTTCACAGATACTTAAAAGTTTTTGCTCAACTCGGAGCGCCCAATAGAGAAACAAACTTTTTTTTTTTAAATGGAATCTCATGCTTGGACTTAAATCGTTATCCAATTTACTTGGCTGTCAAAAGTCAGAAAATTTAAAGTCATACAAATCAAAATATACCAAAAAATATTTTCACTTTTTCATATTTTATATTGTATACTCGTCAGTCGTTCGGAAGTAAAACACAATTAAAATTCATCAAAACAAAGTTAACATTTACAATTGTTAAATATTAAAGGTATTAATATTGAGTTATAAAATTAGTGTGAATAAAAAGTTTTTACCAAAAAAGATTTTAAATAATTATTTTATAAATCCTTCACATACCTAATTAAAAATAGCTTATCCAAATTTAAATTTTGGGCGCTGTTTGTTGGTGCACTAAAATGTGAAATTTTACTGAATGGGTCACAGTAGCTTGAAAAATAAATGCCAAAATATGAACTTAATTATTATTATTTAACTCCATAACGAATATAATATAAATAACCAATGAGTGTGGTAGCTACAATAGGTATGTATTAGTTGTATAAACTGTCGTAACATATCTATTTTGTCAATAAATTGTTATTTTGGTTTTAACCGTCATCTTTAAAAACTATTTTTATCATTTGATATTATTTCAAAACAAAATAAGTCACTTCTCTGTGTGTACGTTATGAGATCACATATCATAGAAGAAGAAAAAAAGAAGAAACTGGAACCAATGTATTTATGTACTCAATCATATTATATTTGAATTTTATTTATATCCCATTTAAAACATTTCAATTGTTTTCGTTTATAAGAATCAAAATACGAAGATCGTAGGAATTCATACCTTCGACATTTTTGATATGGATTGGTACCTACATTAATAAGTATTTTGCCAACTACATTAAAATATGGAATAATTCGAGATAGAAAAATAGAAAATCGTTTTAAAAAATTATGTTACTATTATCTAATTGTGTTAATAATTCACACGAAATACACAAACATAATATACAATTAGGTATCTCCTTCAATTTAACATATTATTATTATTATAATTAAAAAATGATATATTTTTATTATTATACAGTAACTTTTAGTGTCTTATGAATTCTTGGAAATATTTAATATTATGTATAAAGACAGTTAGGTACTTATAAAACATTATGTTGATAACAAATGTAATTGTGTAACACTGTAATATATATATAATATTGTATGATTCTGTATCAGATATGAAATAAATATATTGTGTTATGTAAACATTTTAATTTTATTTAGTTTATTCTAAATATATATATATATATATATATATGTCTATGAAATTACAAAATTATTTGAATAATTAAAAGTAAAAAATAAAAATGAATGTAAAATAAAAAATAAAACGGCGGGTCAATTACACGGATAGTATTTAAATTTTAAAAATGCACCCTAATATGTATTAAATACAATAACCCTACATCCTACTGACAACAATACAACATTTTGTTTTTTCTTCAGTTTTGTGAGTTATATCTATCTTAGAACCTGTAGAGTGTAGATAAATTAATAATTAAAAAAAATGTATGGGTTCTACGATTAGCTACTGCATCTTATCGTAACCATTCAAAATATACAAAGTACCTAATCCATTTAACGCGTAAGCACTCATTATTTCAAAAACTATTCATGTTGCTGAAAATATTTTCCTTTACATAATTTTTCTTAAAAATATATATTTTTTAAATGCTTAACTGAATTAATTCCTTAATTTAAGGCAGAATTATTTTTGAAGTACCTACTTTGATGTATTAAAATTGAATTTTGAATAAGTAGCGAACATGAGATAAGTATTTAAAGTTTTGATGAGTGGAGCGACGTGGAACAAGGGTTCCCCTGGCAAAATATTAGTCCACTACCTAATAGTTTTAAATTATTTTGTATTATTTTGATTTCGGTTGGACGAAAAAGGGGAGAGGAGGCTGGCTAAAAAATTTAAAATCGTAAAAAATACAATAATGAATTTTCGATGTTAGCGAAACACAATATTCACAATTATTTGGTGGTATTTTGAAGTCGTTATGACAAAGTGGGAGGAGGGCAACTCCGTGCACATTTTGTATTGACTTAAAACAATTGTAAAAGAAATATTTCAAAAACGTTATTGTTTTCTGAATTAATGGTTGTGTTACGTTGAGTTGATCACCCCGTACATTTTAGTGACCAATACTGACTGTAGTGATGACTAGTATACTATTGAACTGTTTTGTGTTTAATTGTCCATCGATAAACCTCATAGATTAGTATAAATAAGTACAAAGGGATGCAAAGGTTGACATTAATACATTATATATATGGTATATTATAAATTATTACTTTGAACTAATCTCAGTATATATATGACATTTAACAACAAATTACCCGCCTCGATTTGAGTCAACCAAAGTGTGTTGGGCAACACATATACCCGATATATATATATATATATATATATTTATTATTTAAATCTAAACATTGACACTATAATCACAGTATATTTTCATGATTTTGAAATATAATTTATATACATGCAATTATAATAATAATATATATTATGTTTGACTTTAATTTATAAATGAATATGCTTTGGTTTAATATTACCCATTCGATGTCCTTCTTAAAAAGTGAAAAATATATAGATTATACACATTACGATATAATTGCAGGTACTTACTCTAGTACTTTTACTACTTTTTGTAACTCATACAGTTTTGGGTTTTGAAATGTTCGATAGATTAATAATGTTATAAGACTTCCCAGAAATTTCAAAATAATAAATTAGTGATCCAGAACAAAAACTGATAATTATATGCGCTTGAGTTCTATTTTTATCGTCAGTAGAACCGTATATAAAATGGGTTGTGGAATCGGTTTTCCATAAGTTGGCAGTTACGAGCAATAGTGTAAATAATAAAGCCCAACATTAAACAATATTTTTTACTTCTAAGGTACATAAAAACTTTACCAATGAATGGAATCGCATTTCAAATATAAATTTATTGGTTTTAAACAATAGTTAAAAGTTTTTTAGATTTGGAATTGATTGCAACCAAGCTATTGGTTTTATAATAATGAGTTTTATTTTATTTTTTTGTGAAATACGGAATGGATAATTGTTTGGAGTAGTTACAAAAATCCAAAAGTTTTATTTACATACGATATACATTCCTGAAAATTATATATTATACATCATTCAAGTGAATCGACAGTTCGACGATATTAAGTGCCATTTTTATTACTCGAAGAAATCGTCAAAATATCTTTTTTCCGAACATATTATGATTGCCTATCAAAATTAATATAATTTAAAAGAAAAAAGAACGAACATGGACGTAACATATTTTAAGTATAAATGTATATAGACTCGAATATATCCACAAAAAAAAAGTTATGGATTTTCTCATATCGATATAATTTGTAGTATACGTATAAACACAGTTAACATAAATGCAAATTCGTCGTGAATTTGCATGCCGAAAATAAAGATATATATTTTATATTGGTAATGTCTAAAAAGTTTTGGAATTCTAAATTTGAAGTGGAGTTCACATAAAGTACCTTTTATATTATAATATTATATTATGCAACAG
This sequence comes from Neotoxoptera formosana, assembly GCA_022818045.1. NCBI lineage: Eukaryota > Metazoa > Arthropoda > Insecta > Hemiptera > Aphididae > Neotoxoptera > Neotoxoptera formosana. The sequence continues at coordinate 54,833,813 of CM040633.1, forward strand.
TAGAGCCACAACGTGAACGGTGGATTTCTGTACGTTATCGAGATCTGCTGTATTTTTTTATGAATACAAATACTGGATATTATGTGATATTAAAGTCACAATAAATAACAATTACTTAACACAATAATCGTGAATAATTGTGCAGCACAAAATAAACGTTGCATATTGTTATTATGATTTAATTCACGATCAAAAAAAAAATAATATTATTCAACTCGTCTCGGTTCATACTCGGAAATGACGTTAAATTTTTATAAATCGTGTGTCTCGGTATTATTCCTGAGGGGTCAGAGACCCGATTTTTCAATATATACATATGCACACGTATTTTGTACGTGTTTTGCGGTCGGAGTTCTCCAAGTGCGAGCGAAAATTCGAATTGGTGATAAAGCTCGTCTAGAACTACGCGCAATATATAATAATAATAATATGTCCTTCCACAGTGTCCTGAACTTATACAAATTGTTCTGAAAATAAATGTAAAAATTAATTCGCCAAACAGTTGTTGTGCAGTAAACCGCACATAAATAAAATATTATATTGCACGGTTATTAAACCATTGCAGTCGTGGCATATATATATACATTCTGCTCTAGAATAAGCAACTGATATTGTGTGATTATGATGTCGTTCAAAAAAGTAAAACACATAAAAAACAATTAAAATGATAATAATATATAGGTAGATGATGATGAATTGACATATTGTATATTATATAGGTGGGTATACCTACACTATCTATTGTAATAATACACGCGTGTTCGGTTTTAAAAAAAACAGAAAATACTAATTTTTCTTCTAAACTTTTTACCGCGCACTCGAATTGATTGCACCTCACAACCCTTCCATGACTCACGAGACAATTTTCCGCACACATATTATTATTATACGCTTCTGGTTGACTACATAATTAATGCACCACTTGGCGCATTGCTAAACGCTATAATAACTCAACATACCACGGTTGCGTGGGTGGTCGCATCGCGGTACAAGAAAGCTCATTTTTCGTGTGGGAGTAGAGAGTGCGTGGCCTACCATTGTTATCTACCTTAGTCCTGAATATTAATTATATAATATTTCCAGAGTTCCTCGGCAAAAACAGTATTTGTCTCGTTTTTTGAAATGCCGCGCGATTAGCCTACTCGGTGTCTACCATACGGCTACCGAAAGTTTATTAAAAATATTTCCAAATATTACATTTTATAATTATTATTAGAAGTACCTAGCTGTATTAACAAGAATTAAACTTAAAAAAATACTCTCGACGTGAAATATATAAACCGTTTGTATGATTATTACAGCTTAATGCAAATTAATGAATAAAAAATATTTTATTAAATACGTTCGAATTATAATATGTTTCAGGATTCATCTCGAAAAGTACAAAAATGCTCTCATTTCGTCTACGTAACAAGTAAATAACATCGCACACTCATTGTTGCCGAAATTCACAATTGGTAATTATTTATTGACATATAATTTGTACATAGATTGTTTTAGATAACTAGTGACATTAAGAAAACTAGCAATTTATCGTTTATATTTATTAATTATCTATGAATTAAAGTTTTATAATTAATTGCTGATTTGACAAAGCGATAACTACTAGTTATCAATATAATATATATTGATAACTACATCTTTGCAATTGTTTTTATATTTTTGGATATAACCTCGAAATATTGCATGTGTTATATCACTGTAAATGCGTGTGTGATAATTATTGATTAAACATCATGCACACATTCATCTTAAAGTATGTAACAATCTTCACCTGATGTTTTGGTCTGTTTAGAGCCTATTCTTATGTCTTGAACGATCTAATCTAATCGTTGCGTTATCTCTCCCTCGTCCTCTGTGAGTCTTGTTTCCACCTCTCCACGCCCCAATAGCTTAAGGTTCAGCTACATCAATAGGCTCTTCTTGGTTTTAAAAAAAATGTTGAGGTTTCTCTCCGATGTTTGTATTATTCGAGTCTTTCCCTGGTTTCGTGTTTCCCGCTTATATGTACTGTCCACATTTATCGATGTCGCTTTTATTTGGTCAACGTGCCGGATTCAAACTTAACCGTTTACTGCTATTTTATGGACCCGTTTTATTTTAACTATTATAAGACCAATTTTTCATTTCCACGAATATAGGATTTTATTTACACTGTATATCTCCTTTGTCGACTCGCCGTCACTTGTCTACGTGGTTCTTTCGGGTTTATTCTTAATAATATCAATCCGAGTACGTAAACTCGTCTTTAGTAGGATTTCCGATTCTGACTACACGCCGTAGTTATAAAGTAATTTACTAACGTAAAAATAAGTACTACAATGATTCGTTAACAGCAGGACAAATTATAATTAATCCTCTAGTTTAGCACTCTAGTTTATATCTGAAACGACTGAAACTCTCTTGGCAATAGCCCGTTTATAATCTCAATGGATGCCAAATCAAAGAAGTAAAATTATACAGCTTAATTGAATTAATCTATACTGTCCTCGGGGCGCGATATAATAACGAAATCTGTTGATCTCTCTCAGTCAAACTAATGCTGTCTTTCAATACACTTAAATAAATTGCATGTTATTTGTATGCATTGTAAGTTATGACGAGTCTTCGAGTGACGGTTATGATACAAAAGTAAAACTGTATACTATATATTAAAAGGAAAATGCATTTTCATCACTATATATTTTTGTCGAACACTTGTCTGATTTAGAATAATTTACAATTTTTGATAATTAATAATTGTATAAAATATAAATAAATACTGTAATTTTTAAATAATCAGCATTACTAAAAAATACCTATATAAAAAAAACGATACTGCAACATGTAAAAAACCCGTACTCGTATTAAAACGAAAAAATATGGGTACCACTCTGCTGTACAGCACGTGTCGAATGACAGAACGGGTCACACTTTAATGGATGTGTTAAATTTGAACTCAGTGATATATCATTGTATAAGAAAAACGATACTGAGCGGAGACGGTCTGTCAACCTATATCAAGTTTATTTCGTGATATTATTATGTTTTTCGATATTGCTATTAAAGTAGTCTAGCTTAGAATAAGTATAATTAAATTTTTACCATAACACCGCATGTTGTATTATAATATTATTAATATATTATTGTATATTTGTATACCTATCACATTATTGTTTTTAATTTTGAGTCAATGCCGTATTACCGTAAAAAGAAGGTTATAACTAATAAGACCCCGCAATAATGTTTTTGAATTACAACAATATAAATAACACTATTATTTTTCGTTTAAATAATATGTAATTTTGTCTAAATTTTAATTTAAAATGTCTGTAAATTATGCATGCATATTTTTTAGAATTTTTAATTTCAATATAAATACTTATGAGGAGCCTTGTTTTACATTTTCAAATCTTAGCTGTACAAATTGTACATTTTATATATTTTAAGCTAAAAAATAATTTGCAAATGTTCATGGTTTGATAAAATTTGAACTTAAATGCTTTTTTACAAAAATCTTGTCTAACATCTTTAATCTTTTAAAATGGCTATAATAAAAATAAATAAGGAATATTTTTATTACAAGTTTTTTGACAGAGAACAAATTATTTATCGAAAACAATTATAAAATATACAAATTTTAAAAAAAAATACAAAAATATGTCAAGCTCCAAAAGAGTTAAAATATTTTGACATTTTTAGCATTTATAGAAATTGTTAGTATAAATATTTTGTGAAAGTTTTAAGTAAATTCTACAGTTATTAACTGTATTTGTTTTTTCCAATGATTTTTTACTTTTCGTAAATCGTAACATTTTAACTACTCCAAAAGATTGTGACAAGCAGAAAAACATGCATCATTGTAAAATCAATTCATCACTACTCTGCTCAGAATCATTTTATTTTTTAATTAATTTAAAATCATCTTTCAATAAGCAAATTTGATGAAAGGTATTTATTTTTTTTGTAAATTCCTTTTTTGATTAGAGAAACTGTTTATCAGTTATACTTTGGTCGTATTCAAAATCTTAAACCAATTTACCGTCACAATTAAAATCAGTTTGTATTTGGTTTTCAAGTTTTTGATTCATTCACATGTCAAATTGTATAAAATATTTATCCTTATATATACGTAAATTATTATTTTTAAGCAGCTGTAACCAAATTACACTGACACGCATTTAGATAATTTCGTTTCGAGTTGAGACTTATATCAAATATCTGTGCACGAACCATGATATCAAACGAACCGATAATAGTCATACATATCATTATCCTGTTGATCACCGTGGCTGTTAACTATAATAAGCGATCATTTGAAATACACTCTCTAAAAGTAGGACGGATATTGGTTTTCCTCGAGAATCTGACCACACTACACTAGCGGAGTATCCAATAGAGACCCTTTTAACTCTTATACGCCTACACAACCAATAATTTTACCTTATGCGTACTCTGATAAAAACGACAGAGTGAGAAACGTTAATGGCTCTTACGGTCTCCCGTTGGCGACAAAACGCAGAAAAAAAGTACCAGAAAAAAACCCCGATATTGTTATTTAGGTAAGGGCTTAACCATATATATTCCTAGGTATGTGTATAATACACCAATGGTTAGGTTAATTTATTTGAAAATATTAGTTCGTCCAGTCACGAAAAGTTATTTAGATAAGTGGTAATTATTGTTTATGGTTAACCTCAATAATATTTAAACTGTGTTTTTAAAAACGAATATAGTTTAAAAGGTGATTCGCTACGTGGACGATGGGCCATAATATCATATTATATAGTTATTACCCCGTGAGCTAACCCCACGGAAAGAGTGTGTTATCATTTTAACAGTTGTCTGATCAATAAATGTAGACTAAATAAACATGTCTTCTTAATTCATTTATTTTTCTTTTCCACTGGGTATTTCTTCTAAGAACACCCAGGTGACCCAGGCAAACCGTATACCTAGTACTAAAAATTGGTGAGGTTTGGCTTGACTGATATTCAACGCTGTTTTCGACTTACACACTTACACCTTTTTTAAACGATAAAAATACTATCTTCACTTACAGCTGCCTCGGCGGTGTCCGCGATGCAGGTGGATTTCCTACCTGACTTACTGGCCCACACTGTCCGCAGACAAATATAATTTCGTGTAAAAAATTGAATATGTATTAAAATAAAATCTTGGGATCTATGTTATGATCGAATTTCTTGTAATTTTTTTTATGCGTTTTACACGTATATCAACAGAGCTTTTGTTCGATTATAAACAAAAGGAAAAATTATCAAAAACAGCTCGATACAAATGTATTAGTTTATTTGTTAGAAGAACACTATGATATAGTACACCGATATTCCACACTTTGATCTTCTTAGCATTTGCACTTTTAACGTACATGATGTCTTTACTAGCTTATCCTCACTGAAAAATTTTAAATCCGTTGGAATATCTGATAACCTGATGGTATATCTGGTATCTTCCTTTATAACCTAAGGCACGTGTTATCATTCACTCTATAGCTTCTTTTCAGACGCTCTCTTGACGAGGAAACCTTATCTGTCATTTGGAAAATCTGCTCCGATTTTGAAATCGGGTGACGCTTCTTGCGTCTCAAATTATAGACCGATCTCCATTCTTCCTCATATTTCCAAAATATTCGAGTCGATTGTCCTAGAAAAAATTCAACCTATATTCAATCTTATCCTCGCGGAGGAGCAACGTGGATTTCACCCTCGTCGTTCAACGTGCAATACTGTATTCTGTAATTTTATCTTCGATGCTTTCTTAACCCACTCTCGAGTTGACGTAATTTACACAGGTTTTTTCCAGAGCTTTCGATCGCGTTGACCACTGTGCCCTTACTCGTGTTTTACGCGAATCAGATTTTTGTGAACCACTACTGTCGTGGTTTAGTTTAATACATTATTATCAGACCTATTTCTCTGAAACTCGAAATGGAAACACCCATGGTAATTGGCAATTCAAAGACGCTGACTACGAGAAAGCTCGAAACAGTTATTTAATCCTTAACTCGACGCATCAACATACGGCATAATATACATGCACACGTCTCATTACGTCTAGAACATTTCATGTCATTTACTTTCTAGTTATAAAAAAATTATAATAAAGTCTCATTGAAAAACTAAATTATTTTATTTTAAGATTTAAATTAGTATCTATACCCAATCGAAAAATGTTACAATAACGATATTAGGTACTGATGTTTTTTTATTATACGAATCATTTAAGCATATTTTTTATAACGAGAATAGCTGTTGAACCACAACACTCGAATGGTATATTACTATATATACATCGTACTAAAATAATTAAACTATTGCCATTGGGTATCAAAATAAAATAGTTTACAAAAATAATATGTCATGGTACTTAGTAAAGTATAAATAACTAAAGTTTTTAATTTTTATTAAATTACGAAGAAAAGCAATATCCATAATAAGTCTTTACTATAGAAAATATTTTTTGTTCCTTCTAAATTCAGTTTTTCGTCTGAATAACGGACTTACTATAACCTCAGTTCTTACCAAGTACAGCTTATTTCCGGCAAAGGAGGGGACGTACGGTTCCAGATGTTTGCCATTTACGGTTTAGCATCGTTAGTTATGGTTTGACTTTGGCGTAAAACATTTCATTAGACGTTGAACCAGCTAAGTTGACTTGATGAGACTTCCTAGCAGTGTAACGCCATTGTTATTAGATTATTATACATACAAATAATTCTGATTCTTGGAAACGTTAGTTTGATATACAAAATTATAAAACTGATTTTTTTTTTTATCGGAGATGTTAGATTAAAAACAATAAATACTGCAGGCGATTGACCAGCATTTTTATGTTTAAGAAAATTCAAAATACTTTTAAATTTTTCCTATAAAACGTACATATCCAATTATAAAATTACCAACATAGATTTATTTTGTTATATTGTAAGTACCTATAATATAACATAGATAAAAGATACAAACAAATTAAGCTGTTTAGGATTGCAGCACGTCATAGACCATGTATAGTATCTAGATATAAATTATACAAATACTACATAAATAGGTACAAGCAATTACTTGCAGTTTTGTAACAAATCGTAATTTAATTATTAATTACCAATTTAATCTAAACCCAAAATTGTACCAATTATATTTAAAAAACTATATAGTGTTTAATAAATTAACACAATTGTTTTATTATTTATTGTCAATTAGGAACTCAAATACGAAAAACGCACCCGTTAATATACCGTCTGTATATTATAAACGCATTAATAATGTTGGTATATTTAATATAGGTACACGATGTCCATATTATAAATTATAATTTATAATATATAGTGGACTGTAACTTTGTTTTTCTGTATAAGGTCTTTGGTGCGACACGGTGGCACATCCGATACATTAATAACGTTCCCGCATTTAAAGTATTTTAACGGTGTCTTGAACGCAATATAGTAGTCATATCAATATTAATAAGAATACGATTGTAAATTAAAACCATTATTACATTAATTTATTTTATGGCAAATTTTTAGTTTTAAATTAAATAGTTTAAACACAAAAACCGAAAAATGTCATTAATAATAACGTTAAAACAAAACTTCTGCTAACTATAGTAATTATAATGTCAGGTTTTTTAAAAACAAATGTTCATATTTTTTACTCAATCGACCTAAAACTAAAACTAAAAAATAAGCAAAAATTCACTTTATAAAAGTTTCCGAATAAATCAATTTAATATTTTGTAAGAAAGAATAAAAAAGCCTTAAGTATTAGCTTTTTAAATGAACAAAAATTGGGTAACATGATATCTTTATTATTACGTCCAAATAAATGTCACGATGGTTGTTTTGATTCATACAAACATTTACAAATATTATTTCGTAGTCTAAGGAGATTTATGATACTTTTTATTCTTCAGCATTATTAAATATGTCTGTTTTGTGACGTGTTAAAGAAAAATGATTTAGAGGAAAAAAATTTGGACTATGATGTTTGCACCTGGTGTTCATAGGGTACGAGAACAAACAAAAAAAAATGTGATGATTAAGTACGTTTCACATAATGTAATATGTACTGGGAACAAAATATATATCATATTTTATTCTCTAACAAAAAAAATCCTAACATCGTTATTAGGAAGATCTGAAAAAAATTCAATTTCTAAAAAAATATTAGTACAAAAGTTTTCTCCTACGACCTCATTTAAGTTACCACATCAACCCATTACATTTTTATGTCCCAATAAAAGTCTGACACATTAATATATTATTATAATATCCATCTAGTGTTTTATTCAGTAAGTTGAATTTCTTAAGTATATTATAATACGCATTCTAGATATTTATTATTATTAGGTTTTAGTATAATTGAATAAACTAACAAATTTTATCAAAAATAACATAACGCTTATCAGAACACTGATTATAGTGTACAAACATTATAAACTCGTCCATTAAAAATGCATTTTATAAATTATTCTATTTTTTGGCAGTGTAATACAATTGTTTGTATGCATCGTTTAATTTTACTGTCTTGGTGACAAATGTCATAAATTTAGAAATTATGTGTTAATATAATGATTTACATATTATTATTTCTTTCTTCCAAAAAGGCAAAGCATGTTATTAAGCCATCGTAGGCATCTTTAAATTAATTCAAGGAAAATGGATCAAACAAATAAAATTGTCAAACCTAAATCGTATAGGTTTTTAGAAGAGTAAAATTAGAATATATATTATATTGTATTGTTTTTAGATTCTAAGCGGAGCGATGTTAGTCTTACGATGATGTGTTTTTTGTTGTTTATTAACATACTTTAAATAGACTGTTTTAAATACTGTTTTTTTTTTTTTTAACTGAAACAATAAACGGTTCTATTTGGAGCTTATATTTACTAAGATATTAGTGAGACAGATACGAGTGGGACCTAATGGATTTCTCAAACATAATCTCTATTATGAATAATAATTGCTACGTTTGATTTAATTACACTGGTTTTTGTAGTTCAATAATCTTCTTTTACGACTTATGAACTCAAAAAAGTAAAAAATATATTAAATAATAACTTGATATTATGAAATACATTTTTGCATTAAAAAATGTTTATAAACTAAAATATTTAGCGAATAATTCAATGAGTAATAAAATTGGTATTTGGTTAGACATTTTTTATCTTTAAAAAATGTATAAAATATAATATTGGTGTTTTTTTATGTACATAAAACAGATATTGATTCTGAATAAATGCAAAAACTAATTTATGAACAACTTAAATAATGTGAATGAAAACGACGAGAACTATAAAAACGTTTAAATACCTATATACAATATATAATAATATAAAATAAATTGAAATAATATAATAATGATATCGACGTTATACAAATAGATAAAAATAATACTTAAAATATATATATTTATACCTATTATATAGTATATTGTACAAAAACGTCTGCATTGAAACAATTTGCAATGAAAGAGGAGGCAGCATCCATTATTTATATATTTATAAAAAAAAATAAAAAAAATGTTTTACTTTTGTAAAAATGTATTGCCTAAATATTGAAATATGCGTTTATGATTTAATTAAATACCATGTTTATTCAATATTTCTTATATTATGATGCACGGTGTTATAATTTAAAGACTTTTTTTGGGGGTGAGGGGGGCTGTAATTTAAAACCTAATAACCGTGAACATTTGTTGTATATTACGGTTATTATAGTCGAGTATTTCATTAGGTTTGTGTTGTAAGAATAGCAAATTAAGTTATTTATGTAGCACAGGCCAGTGAAACGATTGTGTTGAGACCACATTATTACCACTGTGAATAATAATAAAACGACGAGGGAATGGCGAGCACTGGGTCACTTCTGCTGGGGTTTCAGTGAAGTGTGTGTGTGTTTTCACTCCTACATCCGGAATAGTAAAATAGAAATACACCTGTTTCGCCATCTGCCCGGTTTTTGCAGAGACTTTTTACATTTTTTTTTTCGAATTTACTCACTTCGCCGTGTTTGAGCGTTGTTTACATTTGTTTATTTGGTTTTTTTTCGAGCAAAAACGCGTAATATATTATATTTATTGCAAACACAATAATATAATACTAAGATGTTGAATATAATATGATTTGGGTAATATTGGACGATTCCACTGATATTTGCTCACATCAATAGAACATAAATAAATGTTAAAATTAAAAATATACTTAGAACATAATATTATGAAGGTTTCAATAATGAATTAAAAACTCTAAATTAAATTGACCATCGAAATAATAAGGTGTTCATTGGAGAAAACACATTGTTCAAATTCATTAGCATTTTATGTCTTTTTTTAAGTTGTGTAATATCCAAACAGTTATGGACGTATGGTTATTGTTCTACGAACAATTTTTAAAAAATGACATGTTTAGAGGTAACTAACAAAATAATCAGAAATCATTGACTTTTTACGAGATGTGTCGTTTTTATGGTAGAATATTATATACCTATAATAAGCCATTTTGTTTATATAAATCATTTATTTTTTAAATTGTCTTGAGACTATATTTATACTTATTTTGTTTTTAACGTTAATTATCTTTATTGCTATTTGAATACTTATTTTTATTGCGTCAATCAGATAATAAATTACAGATTAAAGATATGTTTATATTTATTGAAATAATTTTAAAATGCATATTTATTTTAAACCACACTGAGACAAAAAAAAAAAAAAACTCATGCTCAAATAATTGTGAAAATATTATGATATCTGCTTTAAAAAGTTTACAGTGGAAAAATGTGTTACTTCGTCGAAAATAACCAAGGGAAACAACTGTCCTAGATTCTATCACTTGGACATAAATAAATATTATATACTTGAACCGTTTCTATAATAAATCATGCCCGTATTAAAAATTTAGCTTTATATGAAAACCAGCATATTAAAATGTAAGAATATACGCGAATATTAAATATTAATACATATTGATACGTAGTTTAAATTTAAAGTTATTCCATGCATATTATACTGGTAAAAGTTTAATAAATTGATCTATAAGCATGTGCCTAAATTATGTTTTTTTGCATTAAAATGTGTGTATATAGTGTATAGTGTCTACCTGTATTGTGTGAAAACTCTAAACTAAGATAGAACGTATGCATTTTCCTTAGCTTCTACGGTTTTCCCGTGTAAATGGGATTTTAAATTAAATTACCTATTTACTTGTACATGACCATATTTTTTTTTCCTTCGCAGATAAATCAACTAGCATATTTATTTAATCATTCAAATTTATTTTTAGTGTAAATCGCATTTTTGGTCTTTTATATTTTAAATTAAATTATTTAAACGTCGACGTATGCTAGACGTATGAGTCATTTATTCATGAACTTCACAAAATGGGAAACTGTCAATTTAACATGATCTAGAGGTTTCTTTTAAAAAACTCGTCGTCATCGTTTTTAGAACATGCACAACATTTCCAACCTTTACTGACACTTCGTCAGGTAATATCATTCAGAATTCAGCCATTTTCAAATAAATTCGAAAAATACAATAACATTTTATCAGTATTTTTTATTTTTGTTTATAGTTTATATATTATTATTATTATTATAAATTCTGCAAATCTAATAATATATACAATACGCAGATGTACAATTATAATAATATGTGATATGACTTTTCATACATAAATAAAAACAGTCGAAATTTCTATCAATATTTAGTTTAATTTGTCATGTAATGTTACATCGTATCAATAAAAAAAAAATAAAGAACCCATGTGAAATAATACATTACATCAATAATTTAAAGGCACTACCGAGGTAATCTCTCTAGTAAAGTAATAATTTGACAACTGTATCTAAAGCATGGTTGTGTGGGCTTGACTGAGGCATCTATTATTATGCACTAGAATTTATTATGTATCCCTTGACTTTTCCAATTCAATTTAGCTCAGGTTTACGGAATCATAATTTCGTATTAAAAATATGGTAGAAGAACTAAATCAAACGTTTATAAATAAATTTAAATAAAATAGTACTTAAATGTCTATAATATAATCTATGTTCAAAATGTATTATTTTTTTTATTCATTTTCAATCTATACAAGTTTATACAAGTTCTAATTTCGTAGTACTTACTATGGAGAATATTTTTTCTAAAATACTTGATCGACAGACAAGAAGTCGCAATTTAATTTAATTTTTTTTTTTTTTGAATGTACCTGAGATGTTTTTTCAAACTAATTCAGATGATATGCAATCTGTTCTTGAAATATTTCGTCAAATTGATAATGATGTTATTCCTGTAAAGTAACAGTGTGCTTGATGTTTCAATTTGTTGAAGAATAAAAGCCAATGACGTCATTCAGATAACTTTAAACATATTATATTTTCTACGGATCGTAGATTACTTCAACGTATAAACATATAAAATCAATACTGGGTGAGCTAAATTCTAGAAATTCTGCCGGTGAATATGATTTATAATACATATATTAAGAATGTCAACAATGTACCAACCGTCTTGAAAAAACCCCGTAAATCAAGTGAAAAATCAAAAAACCTAACAATATACCACCAAAATATTACCGGTATTAATACCAGACTTGATGTATTTACGCACGTAATGTTGCTTTGATTGATTGCGATGTAATTGCTTTTTCATAATGGTGTTAGTGATAACGATATGATAACGAACTCGGTCTACATCCAACTTTTCCGATTTCTTCGACGTGATAGAGGCAATATCGTCGACATTACCACATACATCAGAGGTGGAGGCGTTTTAATTGAGGTCAAAAATCACCTACATTATTATCGTATACTATTACAAAATAATGATGTCGAGCAATTATTTGTTAAACTAGTAATAGGCTCATTTATTTTATTAATTGGTGCTGTTTACGTCCCACGTAATTCCGATTTTAATGCGCTTATAATGCCCATACATATACTGTAAAAATAGTTTATCAACTGCATATATTGTAATTCTAAGATTATTGTACTAGGTTTATTGTACTAACCACCCCGGTTTACATTGGTCAGTTGTCAATAATACAATTGTCCCAGAACCACGTAATTTTAGTAATTTAAAAACTAATTTGTTTGCCAACAGCTCGTATCTTAATCCACAGCAATTAAATTTAACAAAAAATAGTAAACAATTATACACTTGAAATTCTACAAATATTGTAGCTCCGTGTGAGACAGTCGCTTTATTACCGATTGATTATTTGTATCATCCGGCTTTAATTGATTTATAATTTAGATGACTTATACGGAAATAAATTTATTAGTGGCGGTAAGGATATAGTTCATAGTTTTTTACAATACTTTTCTAGTGTTTATGAAGGGCCAGCAACCGCATCATCCTCACAAAAGCATACTATATTACATGCTACAAGCAAATATTCAGCGATATTAGGCTTTATTTTAAGGAACTTTAAAGTCTTCTCTGACCCCGTTAATTAAAAAACTTTATTTACTTCTTTAGTCGGAGCTAATTATTAGAATTTGGTTTGGTCGCCTAACATAAAATATCAAATTCACCGCTTAGATAATATAGAAAATCGTTTTTACGTTTTTTAGCCTTTAAATGTAATATTAATCAAGAGCTCTCCACGTTCTTCTTGCCAGCCATTATTATATTTGTTTCGCGTTGTTGGTTTATCAGAAAATGAAAGAGAAATGATTTAAAATTGTTATTAGAACTTTTATATGGTTGTATTAATTATTGTCCAGACCTATTAAGTTTTTTTCTACTACAATTTTTATGTATCTTCCCAAAAAACAAACTATGCATTAGCTTCATCTATCAATAGAATAATGTCATTAACAAACAAAACACAAAACAATTTATTTAACTTTTCATCCTTGGAATCTTATGTGAATAGATTTGCTTGTATTTAATTTATTTATACTATTGATATTATTTTTATTTTTATTAATATTATTTTTATTTCTATCATATATTCTGTACTATTTATAAATTGTATTTGAATTTTATGATCCGTTATAATTTAAAATAAATAAAGAAACACAAAGTTACATTTATCATTCTAATTTATTTATTTTTTTAAATTTTTACAATAATTTACTTTGTATCAAGTAATTTTAAGTCCCGACTTTATACAAATATGTACATTTGTCACCGTCGTTTTTTTTCATAAAATGTATAAATCATTTACAACCATTAAAAGTAATGTAACATTCAACATCAAAATATTTTAAAATATAAGACACAATATTTTAAGCTCAGCGAGGTACTTAAAATATGATATTTCATGTAAGATCAACGTTTCTTAAATACATAAAATAAAAATGTTGGTCAGGTAATTCTTCATATTATTCGTATAGCCAATTTCATCTTCCAATTTTGAAAAATGACAGCTTAAAATAATTTAATACTTAGAACTAAAATATTATTATATATTCTATATTTATAAAATTGAGTGATTACTCATGACTAGTATTACTTTTGAAGGCATTACTAGATAAATATATCGCTAAATATCTTAGACCTACATCCATTTAATATTTTGTGAAAGAGATTTATAGAAGATTTCTTGTAAGTTTGTTTAGTAAATAACAATCTCGATAATATTATTACAAGTTAAGTGCCCACTCAATAATGAACAATACAAAGGGTAACTATTTTTTTTTATATACTCAAGTATTAATGGAAAAGATAAAAGTATCTACTCGTTTTGGGTAACCAGTATAGTTAGTTGATAACAAAACAAAAATATTTTGAACCCCTTCAATGCATATTTTCTTCTTAATATGATATTACATTGTACTGCATAGTATATATATATGAAAAACTAAACCGTTATTAATTTATTATTATTCCTATTAGATTACTTCAACGATCACGATAAAAAACCGTCCAAATCAAATTTCTCGAGATATGTCTAAAAATAAAAATTGTATTGGTTCGTGAGATATTATCGCATTGAATGAAAATCCAATTTTAAGACTTCAATTTGATGCTTTAAACCAGGGGTCAGTAACCTTTTTACTTACGCGAGCCATATTTTTAATCGGCTTTTCATTGGAGGCCGCATAGAAAATTAAAATAAGCGTTATTAAAAATACAATTTTAACATATTATACAAATATAGTTATGGATAGCAACAATCATAATATTATGAGTTTAACATTTTGACATTGTCCTTATTAACATATAAAATATGAATGAAATACAAAAGTAGAGAATTTATTGTCGATGAAAAAATATAAATCCGACCATGGTTCATTGAATATGCGACGTTCATCACATATTTTTCGTTTTTTTGACATTGTATTAATATTTAATAATAATAAAAACACTTCGAGTGGTTAAAATTCAAATTTCAAAATCGTTATTCGATGTGTGCACGTTAAAATGTTTCAAAAATAAGTGCACTAAAACAATAACCAGATGAGTATTTGTAGTAATCCAATCGTATATTATAATGTATATACTATATATATATATATATATTATGGTCATGGAAGATTATATTTTGTGAGAACTTGAGAACAATGTGAGATAATTGCATAGCTTATATTCGTAGAAGTATAATACCTAGTCACGATTCAATTTTATTTATTAAAATTTTAAAACACCATATGATATATATATTTGAAGGGCCGCAGAAAAAAATTCCGAGGGCCTCATCATGTGCACCTCCCTCAATTTTTAATCACTTTATTGTAAATTAGCTGACTATACATACATTTTCAACATGTTAAGTTCAACAAATAAAATTAAACTACTCTGCTGTATATTATATTAGCTTAATGATTTTTTTTGACATTTACTTGATTTGAATTTTTGAGCTCTGAGATAAAAATGAATGTATACGTTTTTTTTAGGTAGAAGTATTAATCAAAATATTTGAAGTCAGCCCCAGGTGGTACATAACAAAGCTGATTTTCGGAATTTCATATAATATGGATATAAAACCTTAAATTCAATACACGGATATGTATTCAAAACCCTAACATATAAATTCATTTTATTAGTACTCGAAATTTTAAAGACATACCATAAACAGTATAGTAAACTGAGCTTCACTCAGTGTTATTTTTCAAATAGGATATTTTTATCGTTGATTTAATATCTACGTATGGTATTAATAATATTTTACAATCTTTCGCTGGATCGCGAGTGAAAAAATGTGTTTATTAAATACCAAATAATCACTCAGAAACTAGTTCGGGTTGTTGTTTTTTTTTTTAACTTAGTTAGATTTTTAACTAAATTAACACGACCTTATTGACCATAATATGCCATTAAAATATATAAATGAAATAATAATGATCAGTTTTTATGATTTTTTGATGAAGTCTAATAATAACAATAAAAGATAAATATTTTTATCAACTTTTTTCAATTATTTGCATATTACAGTTGTGTAATTATTATGATATTTTTACACTAATTGTTTTTCAACAATGCAATTTTTCATGTTTTATGAATTTAATTAAAAAAATATTTGTATCAACACAGTGGTTAATTATAATAAACTATACATTAAAAATGATTTTTACCTCTACGTCGAAACTCGTAACACAACATCCAAACATACAATATAATTAAATATTATTTTCACATAACTTTTAATTTTAAACGACCTTTTTTGCTTAAAAATAAAAAAACAGAAAGAAAAAGTAAAACGTAAATATTAAATAATTATATTTAAAATGTCACACGTAAATTTAAAATATATACTTTTTTTTTTGAATTAGTAGTCTGATTAAAAACAAAAGCATAATGTGATTGGGTAATCGAATATCAAAACAAGTGTTCATAAAATAAAATAAAAGATAAGCACAAAATGAAACAAAATATTATTTGACTTTCAATTATTGTTTAACGGGGCTGAAATTTTTGTTTTTAGCCAATCGTGATTTTTGTGAATAAGTCAAAACCGGTAACTAATGTGTGCCAAGACAGATTTTATGTATCATGAATAATAAAAAAATAAAAACAGTGATTTCTATCAATACATCATATCAGTAGCTTATAATGCTAAACCCACAATACCGATAATAAATTGACCTAGAAATGTGTAAAATATAACATAACTCATATCAAATACTTAATATTATTTACGGTTCTGAATAATAAAAAGCCACTCTGAATCACCTATAAATTCAAAAATGACCACTTTTGAATTCTTTTAGAAGAATATATTATATATTTTATTATATCCATATAATATCTTATTATCTTAGTTTAATTTCTAATATTATTCTTTGATCTATTGCCATTAGACGTTATTCTAATTTTGGGTTTTTGTAAATTACAATAAATTACATTATCTCAATAATTTTTAACTTGTGTTGTATCTGAACTTTTAGGTTATATCCGTAAATGTATTTAGGGGGATTATGGAGTGATCGCTCCGGTGGCTCATTCAAGATTCTGAGCGGAGCAATGAATGTAAAAATTTTACAATAGTTTGTGTTTTTTTTTTCTGTCTATCATCACACTTTGGGATAGTAAAAACGTCGACTTTCTACTTCAGCATCTTTTTGACAGAAAACTAAATCTAGTTGGTACGTTAGAGAGGGTGCGGGGTGGGTCAAAAGTAAAAAATTCTAAGAACTTTTAAAACAAATTAGGAAAATCAATTTTGTTTTTTTAAGTAACTTAAACAACAATTACCGTAAATATTTTTAATCAACTTAAAATAATTAAAACTGTATATTTTTTCTGAATTAATATCAACTACTTATTTTTTAATATAAGGAATAAGCCACTTGGTAATACCAAATAAATTTGAAGTAACGATTTATTTATATTGCAATTTAATTTGAAAACGCAAATTCTGTAGTCTTGTCGTCGTCACCGTCAATATTTATTTTTTATTTATTTATTGTAAACGATAAATGAATCACTTGACATAAAGAAATAGTCTATGTGATCGTCGCAATAGGGTTAGCTAATGAAAAAGTTCTCGGTAAAACAGATGTGGAACTATAGTTGTTTTTATAAAATGGGACATGACACAAATGAGATTTTATTAAATAACGATTTAATAACTGTTTTAGATGAATGACGTAATATTTTTAAAAAATCATGATTTGTTTGCTATCGGAGAAATTATTTAAGTGCATAGAATGAAAAATCAAATGGTAAGTGGATATACTATAAAGTTAAGACTATGACGCACAATAGCCCATTGTTTTGGTGGGTCATATGGGTTGGACGAGTAGTGTTATTGAATTTTAAACGAACTATTGTCGCATTCAGGAACTTTCCCTTAAATCATCTATTATTTGGCTTTAATAACATTCTATATGTATGATATTACAGCAAATATCATCTATATGGAATGTGTTGTCTGTAATTGAACTAATTACCAGTTAAAAAACACAGATATGTCACGGAATATAAAATATGTAATTTATTGTTGGTTTTGTAACATAATATTATATGCCACAGTTATTTGTACATAATCGATTTTATTCATGAAACGTTACACTAATTAATATTATAAAAAATACTCAATAAAAATGTAACTTACACAAAATATTATTAAAATAATGGGGAGCTAGAAAAATCTAATCTTAATCGATGTTAAAATGGACCAATGTATTGAGAATGTATTCCTAATTAAAACCGCTAGTTAGTAGTTTTTGGAAGGTAAAAAGTTTACATTTTTCAATACTTCATAAGATGTTGGGGAAAAAACAAATTATGCACTCTTTTGATTATTGATAGTTTGAAAATTTATGTTGTTTTAATTCAAACACAAATAACTCAGAGAGATGAATTTTTCGATTAAAAGTTACATAAATAGACAAGATAGAAGTTTCAAAATATACTAGTGGTTTTTTTTGCTATTTAATGACGTATGATATTTTATATTAATTAGTTATTTTTTGACTTTATAAATAATTACATTTTTGTTTAAACTTATAATAAAATTTAACATTTTCTCATTGGTTGATCATACCACAATTCAAAAATATTGGAAACACATAGTCAAAAACAATACATAGTCACAGACATAGTCTGTTTTTTATTTAGATAAACCGAGTTTATCGTATCTTTTACCTTAATTTGTAATTTATTTTTTACTTTATCCGTCATCTTATCTAGATACATTTTTGTTATCTGTTATCTTGCCTTGATAATTTTTAAGTTATCTGCGCCCAACATTGGTACTAGTTATAACCAATCCACCACAGGTAGATTACCTATGTTGGTTGAATTAGTTCACAATCGTTTATTTTTTTGAGCGACATTACTGATGCCGATTTTCCCGTGAGCTGAGGTACACTAAAATCGAAATAAACCGATATAACACATTATTTTACGTTTGTCTAATTTTTCCGGACGAAGTCTAGTATATTATTATAATAAAATAAAATAAAAATAATAATAGGTACATAGTTTAGTAATTGGACAGTCACAACAGCTGACTTGTTCAAAGATTGAGTATTAAATTATGAAATAGTTTGGCGGCGTCCTGTATTTTAAATTATTATAAAGTTAGTAACTTTTTAATATTCAATGACACGGCGAAAAATATAGGCAAAAATGCTACACTTTTGGTGGCTATATTTCGTATTTTATTGTTTTGAAAATAATATGTCACCGCTATAATATCACTTTATATGACAATTATATTTTATAATAGTAAGTCAAAGTGTATGACTTTTAAATTAGGGTTCTGAATATTTGAAATGTTTAAAATTTAAAATTTCACTCTACATAAAACATTTTAAAGAACTTGTGATAAATATTTCTTTTTACACATTAAAGATACATATTTACTGATAAAGATTAGTATTGATTAGTGATTAGTAATCAACTGATTACTATTAAAGCAAACATTGATAATAAATTATTTGTTTATGTTCATAGCCTTAGTCCAGGAATTTCCTTGTAAATGGTTATATCTTTATCAGTGATATAATATCACTAATCAACTGGGTCTCTATTATTCGTTATGATTTTCGGAGCTTCATTATGACTTTATGTTTGTAATTCGAGTAAATGAACAGCATTATTGAATATCTGCAAATGTTTCCTTTGTTAGTTATAATCTACATTAATAAAAATAACTAATAAGTAATAATACCTACTTCTAAATTTTTATAAATGTAATATTATAAAATATAAGTACCAAAATTTACTAAATATTCATTATCAAAGATTTGTAACATACTTGTCTGATTGTATTGTATACGTTATACATAATACATGTATTTTATTATATAATCGTTGTACTGTTCTTTACGTAATCAAAACTTAGTGGGTATCTGCAATGTAGAAAACATCAGTGAAGTCAACAAGTGTCAACAAAGTTTATAGCTAATTAGTTTATTTGCAATACATTTCAAAAATAAAATACCTGAGAACCTTCTAACTGCTACACTACTTACCGAGAAATATATTTTAATAATATAATATATTACAACAAAATTCGTTTCAGTTCTACGAAACAAAAATATTTATACATTTTTCAACATTATAACTTCAACATGACAATATTGTTGTATTTCAGTGCATACCTTTCCTAATGTTAAGATGTAATGCAAAGCACTGCTGCCATAGAAATTTGAATACGACTTATGTTCACATATAACTCCATAGTACTCATAATGTTATTACCATAGATAAAGTTAATCTTGTACTAAAGCATCACAAGATTGGTGTATCCTATTGTTACTAGTAACTATTTACATTCTGAGCTTGGAGAATGAAAATGTGACCAGCCTTGAACCTGGGTCCGTGGGTTTGGCGAGCATTATAATATATTATTACTTTCGTTGCATTACGTGCTTGGTGAACTGGCCACTAGCACAGGAATTCCGGTCGAATCAACTCCAAGGTCGACTCTCAAGGAGAAAATTCTTGCACACAGCATTATAAAATCCGTAAGTTCGCCAAGCGTATTCGTTTAATGATTCACTCGATATTTGCATACAGTTCTGTTTTGTTTAAAAATGTAAGACGATTCAGAACATTGACGAATTCGATAAATTTAGGTGTATCTCAAAATCAAAAGTCATACAATACGGTCACATTTGGGTTTTTGATTTAAAGTGAACAAGACGTATTGTTGTTGCCACAATGTCTTCGATAAAATAAATATAACGTTTAACTATTCAATATTAGTAAGAAAAATATTCACGTACTAAACTAAATTAAAAATGATGTGAATTTCATAGTTAATAATTTTATAATATACCTTTTTAAACCAATTTATGTAACTATCAACCAACATAATAAATATAAGCATTAAGTATTATTTTATGAACCCCGTTTATTTAAAAAACACCTAGTGAATAATTGAAAAATATATATATTTTTTTTTAAACACTACCATGTTTTATAGTTAAAACTAAACATATTAACATACAAATGCACTTAAACCTCATTTCTCTATTCTTTAGTTTATTGTATTTAAGGAGTTTGAACAATTATTTGACAACTTATAATAAAATAGAAACCTTCCTAATTAGTTTTAAAATAAAAAAAAAATACAGATATTCCAATAAAAAATACTCGTACAATGTTTATTTTTTAAGTTTTCAAATAAAACAGAAAGTGTATTTAAAGTTAAGTGTTAAACTTTAACTAACAAATATTAAACTGTACTCATAATAACAGCAAAAGTTCCTAATTCTGATATCAGAAAAATGAATTGACATCATTTTAAATGAGTTTAAGTGTGCCTTATACAATGAATTATTATTGTCCAATCATTTTAAATCACTTAATACAATGTACGTTTTATTTATGTTAATTAACAAAAACATCAAGATATTGTTTATGGTTATTCAAATACTAGTGTTTATCTTAAAATAAAACAGTGTAGTTTGTAATTGTTTACATGATAATTAGTGTTATTACTTATTTCCTTTCGCGAAATGTGTGCCATGTCATTATTACCAATTAATATTTAACTATTGACGTAACATAGTATTTGATGTATTCAAATTTAAACTATATAAGCATTAAAAGACACGAATAAAAAAATTACTTTTGATCTTTAACCGAAGGTAAAATCAATATAATATTCTCTATTTACGTATTAAAAAACCCGTAGAACATGTTCAAATAGTACTTATTATTTCTTATTTATTTACACAACTTCCTTTTAATACAATCTACAGGAAATTCCTTTGTAATTGTATTACACTATTTTATTGTGTTTAAAATTGTTTACATTTTAAACTATTTGTTTCCAAATATATAGAAACTGAATAGATTAATATAAAATAATCCATGAAATTAGTTTCACTGTTATTTTGTCTAAGTGAATTTTCGTATTTTAGATTTAAAGCCAAGCAGAAGTTCTCTGATTCTAAAAAGCTGTTAAAAACAGTTATAAAATAATTTTCTGATTACATTTTTAAATCCAAAATTTAGTCAATAACCTCATCATTTCTGTTTTATAAAAATATTAATAGATCATAAGTTTTGTGATTAAAAATGGTTTTTTTTTTAATATCTATGTAGTTTTTTTTTTATTTTGCTTAAAAATTCAAACATTTTAAATGTATTTAAATAGGTTGCTCCAAAACTACTAAAATATTTTGAATATTAAACTATGGCTATAAAAAGCTGACACAAATATTCAGTGAGAAATGCATTAATGATTAATCTATGTTTTTTCGTTTTCGAATTAAAAAAAAATCGGATAAACAATTTTGTTAACAAACTGGTGTCCCGTAAATATTTACGTTTTTCAGTATTTCGCAACTGTAGGGAAAATTACTGGACATTTTTAAGTTTTACCCTTCAAAGTACATACTACATCCAAATTTTCACCAGAAACAAACCACAAAGTCGATGATGGAAGCATCTTTTCTACTATAAAAAGTGTCTGAAGACGAAAAAACCAACATTTATCGCTCCGCTCTGAATCTAAAAACATTTTAAAACCAATTTATTCTTTTTTCAATCAAAAAAAATAAGAAAACCCCGAATATAATATATTACATAGGAACAATGTAAAAACAATTTCCGTTCAAATAAAAGTACTATTATAAAAACAGCCACCTAAAAATACGTCAAAACAGTATTACCTATACTACGATATTGAAATATTGTGATGTGTCCATCACTTTACACATTAAGTACATTTCTTGTTATTAAAAAACAGTAAATAAACCTAAAAATATTTTATTTTTTATAGGGTAAAACTAAAATAAATAAAAATGAAATTGTCTACGTTCATAGTTAAGAAAAAATGTTCGAACGTCCAATTTTTTCTTTAACATATCAGTAAAAATTAAAAATTATAATCAATCGTTATTTTAATCATTATCATTATCACGTATTATATTGTTCGTTAATACATTATCGATGCAAATTACGGTGTTAGTACCACCTATCTACTATGTATGTATATCATATGGATTCATCGTTCAATAACAAATCATTCAAACAGTAATCATTTAACAAGTTAATAGATAACATTATAAAAATGAGTATGCATAAAATATTGTAACAGTTTTATTGTCTGTATTTGGGTATTTTGGATTTCCACACAATAGCAAGTATTGTGATTTTATTATGTACACGTTATCTCCGTCGTATAACTACAAAAACAATATTATTAAATTCAATTGTATGCTGTCATTACCGATACCATACATTTTATTGCATCTGTACGTTGACCACAACTACCTACACTGTAAAATCAATGGCAAATAATATAATATATATATATTACATGCCCGACATAAATTATATATATGGATATATGCGTACGATGTATATTGTACATAATGTCATATTATAATGTTATATTCTGAAAAAAGTATGCAAATAGCTGAAATCACATTGTGCATTTTTCTTATACCTACGAAGAATCGTGGTGCCTTGTTGGAATATTGAACTACCATTCAATGACGGCAGGTATAGAATTCGGTATAAGAATTTGAACAGTACTCAGTAGTATGCAGATTTTAATATCTGTGTACCGGAAAAATCGATAGTTCATATTATTTTCATAGTACAAGTATAATAATAATGGAGATGAATAAAAATGTTTTACAATGTCCAGTAAATATTCTATAGGTATGTTTGATCAAATTTAATAATTGGATTTGCTTGAGCAATTTTCAATACCAGTTACAATTGTGTCAAGATTAATAATTCCCCCAACCTTTTAAAGACTTATCTAGTCATTTGAAAGAAAACCACAATGAAAAATCAATAACACATATTCTAATAAAATCATCCATAAACAGTAACCATCCAACTAAATTAAAATGCAGAATAAATTCCCATTGCTTATAAGAAAACACTATATTATTATGTACATTAGGTATACAATACTACGATATTATATATCTTTTTTCACATAATTCTCAGCAACAGTGGCCATTGGGATAGATATTTACAATGTACATATTATATTTCATCAAATTTGAAAAACGGTTAACAAATACAGTACATAAACAATTAAGAGGATAGATATTACATTTGATCGAGTAGATTGGCGGCAACTATGCATTTTATAGTGTTGGAGATAGATTTTGAATACATATTGAGTGATTTGGCCAGTAATATTTTAGAATTTTCTATTTCTTAGGAATATGTTTTAGAGTTTAGTTCATCATTCGGTAAGAATATTTAAAATATTAAGCTAAAAAAATGTGAAAAAATCTGTTTTAGACGGTTTAATGTAAATTTGCTGTTCTGCTCAGTGTTCTAATTTAAATCTATTGGATAGTAAATGTTTTAACAATGTGCACTCAATTATGTTCCCATAATAATAAATATGGAATAATAAAACTTTTTAAAGCCATTCTTAAGAATCATCCTTAAGGATATTGTATAATAATGATGCATGTATACTAAATAATAAATTCGAAGAAGTTTCACAAACAAAATGGTTTTTAGGAAAAATACTTACATTTTACAGATAATATTGCATTTTTATTCAAGATAAACAAGAACTTTATCCGTGTATCATAGTTTTGTAGAATCTTTTGTTGTCATAATATAACATAAGCCTTTATTTTACAATGTATCTTATTTTTTAATTGTGTGTTTGACATAATATTTAGCCATTAAGTAGCAGAAAAAATACTTCATCTTTCAGTTTTGAGGTTGGTTTATACTTTTATGGTAGAAAAATCTAGTGGGTAAAAAAAAATGTCTCAATTCCCAGTATTTGAAGTCTTCATTCTTTGAACAAAGACATGAGAATGTCCTAAATAATAATGGATTGAACATTTTGTGTAATTTTGACTTAAAATATTCTGTTTTTCCAGTTGTTATTTTAACGGATCACGGGACTGGGATTAGCTTTTTGAGTTTAAAAGTGATATGTGGCTCCAGATCGGTACTTTTTGGTTTCCAGTGCCGTTACACGATGAATCTGATGGGAGGTTAAATGTTTAAGCTAAAAACTACACTGGATATCTGATAGGACTTTATTTTTAATTTTATGCAATTGCCATGAATCGTTTCAATAGTATTTTTGACACGGAACATTCAAAACCTACTATACGACTTTTCCGGTTATTTTTACATTGATATGATAGTTTTTATCATACAATATAAATATACCATATAACCATATCCACTAAAATACTTTATTTACAATTTTCAACACTAATATTTATAACTCCAATATGTTATCTTGACTAGTTAACTTGACTAATTAACTTAACTTATTTAACTTGGATGTTATTTACTTAACTAATTAAGTAGATATACAATATGAATAAGTTCAACAATTTAGTTAAATATTTTTTTAACACAAAACAACATTGTATTTCATATCTCCAACTCTACATTTTTCATGTTATTGTGGTTTTGATATTTTACTTTCACATAATGAATTATTAAATATACGTTCTGTGTAAATTTATATTTTCTGAGATTTCCAGATTCAGTTTAGGTTTTCTGAAAATGTAAGTCCGTATTATTAACAAAACCACAAAAAATTTTACTAAAAAAAATTGCAAGAATTAATATAGGTAATTTAAATTAATTAAATAAATATGGAAAATATACGTACAATAAATACCACTTTATTTTGGAATCTT
This sequence comes from Neotoxoptera formosana, assembly GCA_022818045.1. Classification (NCBI taxonomy): domain Eukaryota; kingdom Metazoa; phylum Arthropoda; class Insecta; order Hemiptera; family Aphididae; genus Neotoxoptera; species Neotoxoptera formosana. The sequence continues at coordinate 54,859,809 of CM040633.1, forward strand.
ATTTCCATCTTTTGAATATTCGACATTATGCTAGTCTGTGAAAATGTATTTCAAAACATTTTAAAATATCATATAGAATTATATAGTTATTACATTTTTATATTATATCTATTGTTTTTCAGAATATATTTGTAGATAAATAAAAATGTTTTTAACTACGTTTGTTATTATGTACTATGTACTACACAATGACATTTTCAAAATATTAACAGGTGGACTGCCATGTAGGGTGAATTGACCCAACAATGACTTTGACAAGATTGCCATTATAATTTTTCGTGAATTCTTGTATTTGGATTTTTGATGAACAAGTTCGTTAAAATTGGAATACATTTTATTTCATAAAGAGACATTATAATATCTCAAAACCATTTTATAGAACTTCCAAGGAAGCCACGTCAAAGTATTTTTCCATATAAAACTATGTATTGCGACGATTCTCAGAACCCTACGTGGCCTAGATCAATTTGAACTGTAAGATCTGAAGACCCTACAAAGCCTGACAGTAAACTATACTGTAGGGTTATTAGATACCACTCGGCGATAATAGAAAGTCTTGTAGTTTTAGCGTGGCAGTCAACCTGTTAAGATTAATTTTATACTAAAAGCACCTATACATATACTATGTGATTTGTTTATGGAAAAAATTTGTTCAGCCTACCTTAGAACTGATTGAAAAATAAATTACTAATGTCAATTTAAATATTTAATACAGTTTTCTTAGAAATACGTGCTATAGTTTACAAACTATAAGTTCAAAATTTCACAGTATTGAATATTTAAACAAAAAATAACGGTTTTAGTAATTTTATTTTGTTTGAATTCAAATTTATTCGTAGCGATTTGAAATTTTTACCAACTTATTATGTTTATAATATGCGAAATTACTTTTACAACATATTTAGATAAGTTTTAAGTTATTGATATTTATATTGTATTAGGTATCTATAGTAATTGAAAAATAAATTTACAAATAACAATGTAAATGTATGACTAAATATTTTATTTCTATAAAATAGAAATATAGTCACGTAGAGACGGTCTCCGCTCAGAATGGTTTTTCGTATACAATAAATCTTTGAATTCCAATTTGACACGTCCATTACGGTAATCTACTCAACGACGAGGTACACTCGACACCTACAAACAGTACATGTGCAGGGATCGCGAAGGTAGACATTTACTCGACATTATTATTCATCATTAAATCGGAGATGTTTATGGTTACAGTTAATTTTTTTCCTTAAAATGTCGGTGGTTTTTTGCTGAATTATTGCGTTTTTAAAATGTGAGGCTTCTGATGGGACACTCTATATTATTATAGTATTTTCACTTAGAAATTTGTAAATATAATTTTTCCCAATCGACAATTTATCGACTGCCCCAAATTTGTTCACAATAATAAGCGTAAAAAACTTAAATTCTTAAACAAAAGAGCCTCTTCATTAATAGTGACACTAGGGCCCTAATTGAACGGCTACCATTGAATTGGCTCCCAATTTTGGGTAATTATAAATTCGATCCTTGAATTGGCTCCTGAAAAATGTATATTTGAATTGGCTCCTTAAATTGTTAAATAATATTTTTTAACCAGGGGTCCTCATATTATAGGCGTTTACTTTTACGACGTCAACCTAATATAGCCTGGCAGTTAGCACTCAAATAATATAATCTACCGCTGGATATACCTATACTATTTATATTACAAATTTATTGAATTTTTTCTTATCGTTTTAATCGTCGTAATCTACTACAATAATCGGTTATCATTTTATCATTAATATTTGATGACCACGACAGCAATGTATTAAACTTTATTAGTAGATACGCTGTGTTCACGCGAGTGTGTAAAAATGAATTCTGTTGAGAAAATATTTAGTGAAAAGGGAAAATTAATTGTATTGTTGTATTCAATCTGATACAAGAATTATTATAAGGAGTTCCAATACTACAAAACCACCCAGGAAAGGAATTAGAGATAAAATAAAATTTTTAGAAAATGAAATTAGTAAATATTATGATACTGGTGTAAGTTCGAGGTTTCAATACATAAGAATATTGGCCAATAAGTATAGACCCCGAAAAATAGTCTAATAATTTAATATTTTTATTTAACTGATTAATTTGTATGTATACATTTTATAAAGATAAAGTTAAGTAAAATATTGTCTGTTTTTTTTAATTTTTTAATTTAATTTTATGTAACGATGTAAAATATACGACTTATGAACTACGTACTTTAATTTATTAACATTTTGGTAACCAATACATTTTTGAAAAAAACGGTAAGGAGCCAATTCAACAGTAAATTTTTGGGAGCCGATTCAAAGGTACTTACTAAGGGTAAAATATTGACTACCTGTATTAGGGAGCCAATTCAATTGCACCGAGTTGACCTAGTTGCGCCACTGTTTCTTGCTTTATTGATGACCCACAATGTAATGAAACACTCGTAAAGACTGGTTTGCATAAACTTTTATTTTGAGTATATTACAGACAACAATAGTAATTTATTCACAATTTTTTATTTTTATTTTATACTTTCAACATAGTTTAGTACATTAGTTGAATTCACTGCAGCAACAGAACTACAGAACTTTACTACAGAACTTGGTTGAACAAAAACGAATTCTCTCGCACAAGCATTCAATGCTTGTTTACAATTTGGCGGACCGCTATTTCCTCAAACTTGTCACTGAAGCAACTTGGTTGAACAAAAATGAATTCTTTCGCACAAGCATTCAATACGTCTTGCTTACAATTTGGCGGAACCGCTATTTCCTCAAACTTGTCACTGAAGCAACTTGATTGAACAAAAACGAATTCTCTCGTACAAGCATTCAATGCTTGTTTACAATTTGGCGGACCGCTATTTCCTCAAACTTGTCACTGAAGCAACTTGGTTGAATAAAAATGAATTCTTTCGCACAAGCATTCAATACGTCTTGCTTACAATTTGGCGGAACCGCTATTTCCTTAAACTTGTCACTGAAGCAACTTGATTGAACAAAAATGAATTCCTTCGCACAAGCATTCAATACTTGCTTACAATTTAGTGGAATCCCTGTTTTATTTAACTTTTCACTGCAGCTCTTTTTTATAGCATAACTATAAAATGCAGCAAACATCGCGAGGAATAACATAAATCCAGTTCATGGCAAAGCTGAAATCAACAACGACCTTTTGCAGTTTTTATTGATTACTAAATTCATATAAAAATTTCTATTCAAATCTAAAATTTGAAAATTCAACAGAAAAGACCCCCGTTCAATTTAAGCATCAACGTTTAATGTTTACCTTAGATATATAAACATTATTAATTTCCCTAATTAAAATTTGTTTGAAAATTATATCAAGTACCTATAGGATTACGTTTCTATTACATTTCTGGGTTGTTAAAATATATCATACTTTATTATAATAAGTTAAGAGCACCCACGTATGTATAAAATATCTATATTTTCGAATGAAAATAAACTTAACTTATTATATTATAACTATAACTTACAAGAGTAAACAGTTTCCAATCGTAGTTCCGAAGTGAAGCCCAACCACATGGTTGGCCCATCCCTGCTCATGTCAGAGTTTTTCTGACAGTGGCTACCAAGGTAGTCTGGTGAGAATGCGAAACCATTTTCCTCTCTGAGCCCCAAAAATCCGCCATTTTCACACTTACAACTACTGTCAAACATGTTGAAGTTATGAGTCTGGTATCGTTTATATTCGACCAATCTTGCATTACCTATAACGCGGTACACTTTATATATTAATAAAATGGTGGACGGCGAGAACAAAATTCCATCGACGTCGGTAATATAATGTGTTTTAAAAAGAGGTAGGAGACACTTTTAACAATTGTATTATTGTCATAAATAGGTGTGTCTAGCGTTATGCGGTCGGAAAAACTCACTGATGCTAGAGCTTTCCAATGAAACGCAGATCACTATTAACGTTAAAAACGTCACGTACATACAAACAGGCAAAAGCACTGAAAACAAAAAGACTAATTAATTTCTACGTATTTTTTGACACAATACTGCAGCATATATTTAGTGCAAAGCTACGCGCACCAATGTATAGCTCCATATACTATGGGAAACTGTTATATTCTAAAATTTTAAGTGATACTTAATACTTACCAAATGAACACGTCATTTTACTGATTCGCTCGAAGAAATTAACCATCGTTAATCTTGATTCAAATACAAATCCGCTCGAAGTAGAATGTAGAAAATACAATATTTACCCACACAATTATTATATTAACAATATTATAATATCAAATTAATTCAATATAAATCCGCTTGTACTTTTCGTAAAGGCTTACAAAATTACAATGATTCCATAATGCCACGGACTATCGAGCAATGACTAAATTATAAACAAGATCGTTTTCATGTGTGCCAAATAAAATATAATATGTTTGTTTATTATTATTTTAAGATATTTTTTATAGCCAGTGCACAGACGGTTATATTAATAATATGAATTATGATAAATAATAAACTAAATTGCAATTTAGTAATACATTTTAAATTTTAAATATTAATATATATAATTTAGATAGAATAAATATTATAACATATAGACTGTCGGCCAGATATCCTATCGGTCTACTGGTTGTCGGCTCAACGTCGTGATCCCGTCCATACTTACCTCTAAATTATTTCAAGTTTCAAGCTCCTCAGAACCATCAGAACTAAAAACTATTATTATACATTATATAATATACTAGCTGATCCCGTGCACTTCGTTGCCCAAAAATTAATATTTCCCAACTCTATATAATTAATATATGTCTTAATTTAACGGTTAAAAATACTAATTTCAATTTAGTCCCACCCGCCGTTGCCCGAACAAAATATTAAGTTAAGAATAACCTGACGCAAAACATTGCGACGGTTGCCCGAGCCAAAGATTTGTTTTTTTTATAAATTAATTTTCCAAAATGTGTACATGATATTATACTCTTACTCCTGCTGTTACATTTCTCGGGAGATAATAGCTCTTTCACATAACCACTGATAAGATTATTGGACGGATTAAAAATGTCAGGATAAACTGTGGAAATCAACTCTTCCACGTTATTGACCAGCCGTCCAATCGTGTGATTGACAGAAATGTAACCATTTTCATTTTCTAAAGTTCCATTTCCAATTTTCAACAACTGTTCTGGTTACAAATAAACAGTACATAGCAACCATGGTTACCAATATCAACCATTTATAAACAAATATTTCCATCGTAAATCTCAAAATCTCTGTGTGAGCACCTCACATCACTACCTCACCTCACCACATTGTGAATGTAAACCATCCAGGGCGTCACTCAATTGCATACAAAAAAATTCATTCAAATCGGTCCAGTAGTTTTCTCGGTTAGCGAGGTCTTAGAAAAACCCTTACAATTTTATATAATAGTATAGATAAAAGTAATATTTAATTAATTAAAAAATCTTTAAAAAAAAAATACATAAATTTAATAGAATTTTTTATTGAACTTAAGTCCGGCAACTATGATCATTAGCTCTTTGTAGGTGTTTTTGGTAGGTTTTATTATGGGAACGGTTGATTAGAACACGTTTTGAACGTGTGGCAAGGATTTTTCAGCCAAAAATCCGGGCGTTCACCCATCGGGGAGCTAGCAACACCGGCCGGTACTTACACTCAGAGCGTTTCCGCACTCGATAAGAAACGACCACCAAGCCACATCAATAGAAGATATTATATACTCAGGATAATTAACAGTGTTTGATTTTTCCAACTTTAATAACAAAATGTAACTGTCATTGTGATTTTTAAATCTGTACTGAACACGTCATAAATAAAGCACCTCACATTTTCTTGGTTGCTACATATAGTGCGGATACAAGGAACTAAGTCAAGTGTAACGATTTTTACAATATTATACAGTCCCGTGTGCACGGGTTGACAGTCATAATGTTCAGTGTTTTTTCTTTTATTATATATGAACGTGTTTGCAGAGATAGTGCATCATATTTACATTTGATCATTTTCCAAACGACATACAAACATAATGCGATGTAGTTTAAATATTTCGAGTTGACAAATATTCAACCTTTAATGTTTATTATTGTTCGAGATCGGTTTAAGCACCGTAAATATTTCATACCGTCACTGAACTGCTACTTTTCGCATAACGTTTCGTCTTGTAAACACATTTTGGGATGAGAACTTGTCGTAGGTAATTAAATAGATATTTATTTTTCTAAAAATTAAGACGAATAAATTCAAGTCTGATAGCATAATATTTCAATGGGATATTTTAAATCTCAGTACTTATTTTAAAACGGATAACAAATTTCAAATTATGCCTTAGATAAGAATTATTTTTTTAAATTTTTTAATGTGTAATTATATAAAAAAAAACTGCTCGGACGCCGGTGGTGATAAAAAAAAAAAACAGCTTCAGCTAAAATATGTTTGTCGGCCGAGTATAGTATGTACCAAACACTCGTGCCCGAAATCGTACCCAAATCGTAACGTTTTCGTGTACGTCATTCGAACCAACGGTGACAATAATTAATAGACTTTTGCCTAATCGTTTAATGTTTTCGTCTTCTGCGTGTCACGCGTACTGTATTATAGGAAAAAAAAACTCAAAACGTGCTCGTCACTTTCGTGTCAACGACAAAGGTCGCGCGCCGACTTTCAAGTGCCACTTGAGAAATGATCACATTATGATTTCGCTTTCGACGAGCCTTCAGGTCTGTCCAATGATTGAACACGCATTGATATATATGAACACAACGACTTGATCGTAATCGAACTCCGTACCAAGTCCAACAAGCATAACTTTTACTGATTGTTAATATTATATTGTGTATTGTTTGAAAGAAAAAAAACGAGTTTTAATTATGAGAATGTATTATAGACGTATGTGGTTTATCTATTTTGCAACGTTACTTAATTCGAGCTATTTATAGGCATAATCAGTTTACAAAACAAGGTTTTTCGTAAATATTTTATAGTGAAACCAAAAAATGAAAAAAATATATTAAAAAAATAATTTTTCATAGACATTTTAAGTTTAAACTTGGACCAAATTCATCGTTGAACATTCGCAATATGTTTTGTAGTTAAAAAATTATATAAAATTATCAGTTTTTATAGCTAAAATTATTATAATATATTATTATACTTTATACAGTATACACGCAATTAAATTGTCAAATTCATTATTTTATGCAAAAATGAATTCAACCTACTGTATTTTATTAATAGTAAAATGAATTATTTTAATAGCAATAATATCTTAAAACACACTTTGTTATGTAGGCTGACAGGCCGTCTTCGCTCAGAATCGTTTTTCGTATACAATGATTTATATCATTGAATACAAATTTAACACATCCGTGAAAGTGACCCACTCGACACCTATGGTACCCACTTGTCGACCTTTTTTTAAATGCATTTATTTATGTCTTGTATAGTGTTTTCAGTGTGCTACGTAGGTTGAAAATGTGTACACCGACAGAGATTGCTCGTTTTATTTACCTAAGCTACCTATATGTTAAGGATTCACTTGCACTGTCCTTGTAAAGCAAACGTCTATAAATTATATAAAAAAACATATATATACTATTATAATATTGATTTGAACAAAACTTTTTTTTATTTTTCAGGTCGTTCTGTTACACTTTATTTTTTTTAATAAATCCAAATGAGCCGTTATTAAATATAGGTAATTAAATAATAGAAATCACAACGCAATAAATATTATTGATGTACATTTTACTGTTTTCAAAAGGTGTTCGAGGATCAATATTAACCAAGCGTAGAACATGGGAAAAATAACAGTTTTGTATGTGTCTATATTAGTGGCGTGCCCATAATTTTGAAACTGAGGGAAGAAGGGTTTGAAATGGGTTCAAAGAAGGCCTGAATTAACACTATTGTTCAATTGAGAAACCAGCAGTTGTCCGAAAATAATAAGGAACCCACTATTGATAAAGATTTAGATAATGGTATGTACTATGTAATACTATGTATTACTATTTCGTGTTTATTTTACTAACTGGAAACATAAATTATAAATTGTTGTTGAAATAGTTACGTAAAAAATAAATTGTAGACAAATAAATAAAAGGAACTAGTGTAACCACCCTACGACCTATAGACCTAACCTAACACTATACTTCCCCCTAAGGCATTCCATTGGTTCACTACCTATTCTAGACAAGTAAAATATTTATTTTTTGTGTAACTTTATTTCATTCAAGTTTTGCTTTGGCAGCATGGAAAAATATATAAATGTGTTTGCATTATATAATTTTTAGTCCATAATAAACTATGAACAAAACGACAAATGCAATAATTAAAAAAGCCGGCAAGTGGGTACCGCTCTGCTGCAAAGTGGGTCACTTTCATGGATGTGTTAAATTTGTATTCAATGACATAAATCATTGTACACGAAAAACGATTGTGAACGAAGACACGGTCTGTCAACCTACATAACTAAATGTATGATATTATTGCTATTAAAATAATTCATTTTACAATTAAAAATACAGAAGGTTGAATTGATTTTTGCAAAAAGCATTGCATTTGAAAATTGTATAAAATATAACAATATACTTTACAAGTTTCAAGCACACGCGAAAAATATTTTTAAATTACAACAAAATAATCGTTATTCTTCATTTAGATATTCAATTTCAAATTTGAACTTAAAATGTCTATAAAAATCAACCATTGAATTTCATTAGAATATTATATTATGCTGGTTATTAGCGTATAATTAGTGTTATCAAAAAAAAAAAAAAAAACGATTTAATAAAAACTAAAAATTAATTTTTTCTTACGACATTTGACAAGGAAATATCGAAATCCTACGTTAACAACACACAAAAAGCGTATATTTAAATATGATTAGGGTTAACACACATGTTATTGCCAGATACCACTATACCAGTTGCATAATACACGCTTATTATACATATTATTTAAAATTAGTAAATATTTTTAGAAATAATATTATTATTTTATAAGGTAGAGTGAAAAAAGAATATTGTTGACCGAGCAAAAATGTATTTATCTATATTTATTTTTAAAAGTCAAACATTTAAAAGGGCTATACAAAAAAGTCTGTGTATATTGAAAATTACACAATGTATAGAAGATACTAATAAAAACAATTGGTGCAAAAAATTAAATTATAATAATATACATACAACGGTTAATCGATTTGAATTCAACAACACCATAAGAAAATCTATTTTTTCAAAATCTGTTATTTGCGTAATAATATTCTCGTTTTTTCTTACATTCTTTTGTTGTTTTTCCAAAATATTGAGTAACCTACTTAGAAGTATACGTTGTACACCACAAACATACCGACTAGATACAATTTTCAGTCAGAAACCACACTCGATGTTGAAGATCGGAGCATTGAGTTTACTGTAAAACGTGTACACGTCATTTTAGAAACATTTATCGCTCCGCTTAGCGTACGAAATACATCACGTATCATTATAAGAGTAAAACACGAGTGGGTACGTACAACAGTAGAGTATGTGAAACGAAACACAAAGTCGAAATATTTTAATATAATAAAGGTATAATACCTCTGCGTGGGCGTATAATATCTGGTACATCAATAATAATATTAAAAACGATCTTCGGAAAAATAAACGGTCCCGAAAATCCAGCTGACGTACGCCGAATAGAAATAATAACGTACAAAGAACACCGCGCGCCGCCCCCGCCTCCGCCACCCCATCCACCACCAGTAGCGGTGCGTGAATACAATTTACGGGGAGACTTAACTTTTGTGTAACTATTGGTTTTTATTGAATTTTCGTTGGAAAATTATTCTACTTCGTTCTAAGTTATTCATTTAAACTAGGTACTGAAAAATTGATTTTTTATAGTTTATTGTGACCGATAGTTATTACGATAGGTATACATTATTATATTGTATTTTTTCAATATCAAAACGGTACAAGAATACAATAATGCGACGCACGCGATACAGAGTAGGTATACACACGATACACAATATTGCACTACACAACTTGCACGACGGTCAACGAATAACGCGTCGCCCGACGGCAGAGACTAGTCTCCCGGACTCCGTACAGTAACTATTATCGATATGATTCCCCCCCCCCCCCGAACTTTTATTTACCTCCCATCTATTGGAATTGAGACGGTCGTTCGGCCGTCCCATTCGTTTTACGACCGCGCCGTCCGTCGTTATCGCTAAATCCAAAAATACCTCAGAACGTATTTGCATTGAATCACACCGCGATGGACATGTATGTACCTATATATATATATAGTAAATATAGTTTTCAACAGTATATTGTTTACACATAGATTACGCAAATACTTGAAAATAATTTTAAAAATTTTAAATGATTTTTTTTTTCAATGTTATAATTGTTGGGGAGACGCCGTCTCAAAGTTTCCCCTGACGCACCGCCACCACCAACAACCATGTGTACTTTACTGGCCGGTAAAAAATACGTTCGTGTTATCGTCGCTTTACTGCGTTATGTTTACGGTTTGTGATAATATACACAATAGAAACAATTTATAATTTGAAAACGATTGTTAAAAGAAGAAGAACGGACAGTGTTTTCCACCGGTAGGACGAGCAGAATAATTCCCCTATACAACTATAAGTATAATAGTTATCCGTTATTTCTCGAGTGTTGAATATATAACACACTGAACAGATTAATTTTATTAGGAAACTTTCCGACTATCGGCCGTACGATAAATATTAAATTCGTGTGAACTCGACGCGTCGGATATAATATTCTCGGCGGTAAAGTCTATAATGCCGCCATTCGGGTTAAATATAATATTATGATTATGGCAACCGCCTCGGACTGACCTGGCACATTCGTTTCAGTCGTTTGTTGTAATATGTATTTAGTGTTTACTGCAAACAGCGGTATTATAGTCGCCACGTGGACTGGTTATTCGTGGTCGTTACCGTTGATTTAAGGTCGACGATGTAACCGTGGGCAGTGGCGCCCAACCCTATATGACTTGGCGTGTAACAGTCGCTACTCATTGAAAACAAAGGGAGAATAATATTCAAAATAAAAGTATTTGATAACAGCGAGTTGTTAGGAAAAAACAACTACTTACACAGGACATTTTTTGTCACTTTTATGATTAAATTCAGTCACTTATAGTCACCTTTTAGTAATAGCTCAAGCCAGTCTTAACCCCGACGATAACTATATTATTCGGTACATTGGTATTTACACCGATATTAACAATCGATGTGACCAAAAAAAAACCCCATTAAATTTGATCCTCGGAGAGAGTGTGGGTGGGTAAAACTGTGTCTTGCTACACCTGAAAATTATCTCTTTAGCGCCACTGGCCGTGTGCCTGTATGTTATAGTGTATAAATATATTATAAAAGAACATTTTCTTTTACTGCATTAACCAATGTGCTCCGTGTCCATCGTCGAATACGTCATATTCGGTGAGTCGCTACTACAACCAATTAATATTAGTGGCAAGACGTGGTGGTGTGATAATATTCTTGGTGTCGGTTGTGGTAAACTAGTAATCGTTTTAAATATACGATAAATATTTTCAGCACTATTTACATGCTCACTATTTACGGTTTATGCATAACCTCGATTCCCGCGAATGACAATAATTTAATGAAGTTAAAATATTATAACAAATCGTAAATTTCTATCCATGTACGCGTATTACAAACATAATTACGCTCTAACGGTGTAGGATACTAACTGAGATTTTCTGTAAACATATTTTGCCATTTTTACTCCCAGACGATATCGTTACGTTCTATTTACACATATATTTTTCAAAATAAATGTTCGTTCATTAGACAAAACAAAATTAAGACAGAAGAGTTTCAAATATTAATATGCACACGCCTAGGTACTTTATTGTGGTATGACATTATGTAAGAAAAATATAATATATTCTTGATATAATGTGTGAGATAAATGTATACGATGCGCGTAGATGTATGGCGTTGCGCAAAAAACACATAAATAAAATTGATACCACCTGAATTGACAACGTGCCGTCAAAGTTTTGATGGTGTTACACATTTTCGTTTTTATTATTTACGATTCGTCGACCATTTTTACGATGAATACTCTACGCGGCAGAGTATAGAGCGCCTACGAACATAATACATTATACAATATTATAATGTGAAGAGGAGCTAAGCGAAACGATTTCCACTGACATCACTCTTCGGGGCTGCGCATTTCAACGGGCGATACTTCGACAAATACGTTAGTTAATTTATGTACCGCGTCACAGCGATAAGTGCCTATAAGAAAAAACCGTGTTACTAATAATTTAGAATTCTTATTAAACGATCGAGGGTACACCGTGATATCGATTATCGCATTTAATAATAATGAGATTCGACTGAGACGCGTGTATTACAATAGTGTGTTGGCTATATTGAAGTGGTGTACATTGTTCTATGTTGCATACTAATATTATTAGGCAATATGACTTATTTTAAATAATATAATAAACAACAATAGCCCGACCACGGGAACCGAAATCCCTAAAACGAGAATCCACCGTTGAAAAAAGGAACTAACTCGCTGTCCATCTGAACCGTGTCGCATATTATATTAGTAGTATAAACTATAAAGCACCACGCCATATTTTATATGATCTCGTATGATCGCCAGACGATAAATGTGTTCCATCTCATCGCCGCCGCCGAAGACGAAGGTTGGTCGAAAAAGGGACTTGCCAGAGAGAATGACGTGGTCCTCGGAAGCGCAATTTCCTTTGATAACGTCGTCCGACACCCTTTTTTCAGCGAGACGCAGTGTCATCCTTTTCCCAAATGTCATTGAACCTCTAGCTTGCGAGTTATCCGGTCTTCCGTGCAACGAACGGCCTTACGACTATATCGCACTGAGAACCTCCAGTGTATTTAATTTGTACTTTTATGCATATTGTAATTCATTTATTCCCTTCATATCGAGACATGCAGTTCGGTCGATAATTTCTAGGAGAACAGATGAGATTTTTATATTGTAGCTTACGGTGTACATTGCCATCGGTTTCCGAGCACGTCGTCGGGATCTCGAGAGCGCTCCGATAATATCTAGAGCAAAGTTTAAACGTTGACTTCAGTTTTTAATTATTCTTTGATGATGGACTTTAGTTAGTCCATTTTACTATTACTGTCACAATAATGTAACGACAATTTGAGAAAAAAATCCAACTCGCTTGCTATAAAAATGGTACAAGAACATTGCTATCTACGCATATTAACGAAAATACACATAAATAAAATATAACTTCGGTCAATCATCTTCCGACGACCGTGTGTTGCTCAACTAACCGTAACCTCCCCGCCCCCTCACACAAAATGTTAATGGCCAAAGTTTTTGATGTTTAAGATCAATTAAAAAATATATATATTTATCCTTATGGGCTATTTATTTTCTTCCTTAGAAGTTTAATTACGTTTGCAATAATATTAAATCAAATTAAAAAATAATTAAAACACTATATCATATTGGTATGCAAATACACGGTTATTTTTAAATTTATATTCTGAAAAACAAAATATATAATTTGCACCCTAGTTACTAACGAAATTGCAGTAAATTAAATACAAGCTTAAATTGCAGTGTTCTTGATTAGTTTATGAATTATGACGTACTTATTATTGTTATTAATTTAGAAATAAAAATAAATAAATATAATACGAGTATGAATCTATATTATATAATACTGTAAACTATTAAGTGTGCGTTTGAATTTGTTTCAGATGCATTCCACAATGGAAGGCCATATAGACGATAATATCTTGCGTAATTGCACGGCCATGGTGTTGTCTTTGGAATTTGATCAGTCGTCAAAAGAACTGGAAAATTACAATTCCACCGCACTTTTGGCAGTGTTGGGAAATGCGTTAAAAGCAGCTGACTTGACGATGTCCAAACGCACAATGGCCAAAGACCGATTGCACGATTGCGTTTATCCTCTACCGGAGCCGTCGCATAACATTTCCACGTGGCACAAGTTGATCTGGTCCTCTGTTTTTATTGCCATGTTAATCGTTGCAATCGTCGGCAACGCCATTGTCATATGGATAGTGACAGGTATGTGAGTCATGTGAGATCGTAGTTAGTGAGATATTTTATAATAATATAATTAATAATATAATGACTACCGCTAAACAATGTTTAAATTGGACCACGTAAGTTATAATTACATATTTTGGTTTAAACTGAAAAGAAATTAGAGAACAGGCTGAACGGCACATTTTTGAAATAATTAACGTCGAATAAAAATAATCGTTCTGCTTTATAAGAACAAGCCATTTATTTTTTGTAAATATAATACATAAAAAAATTAATTAAATACCAATATTAGTGAGGGAAAAAAATCTGAGGGTGGGTGTCAACTGTCATATGTTCGAAAAGTCAAGTGTTTCAAAGGTTATTTGTTCGAATTTAAAAACAAAACTGATAAACTAATTGTATCTACAACGTGGTCTGATAATCTATATATCTCACATATATAAATATATAAATATAATTATAAATAATTATGCAATCACCTAAACCAGATTTAACATTATTAATTATTTTTAATGCACAACGAAGTGCACGCAATCAGCTAGTAATAATATAAAATGAAAATGTTGATACAATTTAGAAAATGTAATTTAATATTATTCTCAATATAACAATATACTTTATGTGAGAAAAGCACCAAAAGTGTTTGACAGTGCTCGCTACTGAATGAACAACACTTTAATCTTATATTCTTAAGATATGATAGAATTAGTATTCTTTGAACATTTAATACTGTAGTTGTCAATGAGTAATTGAAATTATTATTTACAATAAAATGTGTTTGAGAATTGTTCTAAATAATTTAATTATTTATAATAATATGTCCACCATTGTATTACAGTATAATATATTTCTTCTTCTTATTATTATTATTATTATTATCACACTGTGTTCAATCATCAAATTATCAAAAGTTAAAGAAATCTCAGAAAGAGTGGAACACTTACCTATCGTCTCGTTTATAATTTTTGAAATTTGTGATACTAAAATTCACATAAATTATTCATACTTTGTAAAATATTTGTATAAAATAAATATTATGTTTGCAATATCATATTATCACAATAAATAGAATTGTATAAAATCGGTTATTCGTTCATGATAATGTAGGTACTTGAAATAACAACGTATTATGCTAATTTTGACAATTGCATACTTATTTTAAATATTAAAATGTTCGACTGGTATTTATGATAAAATATTAGGTATGTATGTTTAATATTTTTCCCTCTGCTAACAAAAGCTTTATATACAGTTAGTCAAAACTCAAAAGCGGAAAAACATGAGACGAATATAAATTTCAAATTGAACAAACAACAACAAATAAATATTATATATTATCTTTAATATTCAACTAATAACTAATTTTGATTTAATCTTTTATACGAATAATATGAAATTATACGTTTTTAACGGTTGGAGAAAGCAATTTTCCATCAATGTTTTTAATATTTAGACGCTGTGTAAAATTAATACGATATTACCACTGACGTTTTTCAATAAACAAAATTCAACATGCATTGTAAAACTTATATATTATACTTGTATTTCAAGTGAAATCGTATACGTGAAAAAGTTTTGAAAAATAACTGAACACTGTAATTAAATTACTTTTTTCACACATTTTTGATTTAATTTGTTGATTTATGTTTTTCAAACTTTATACCCTATCACTCATGTGTATATCACCACTTGTTATTTATTGTCCCCACGATATATTTTGTTACAGTAAAAAAGACAATGATAGGATGATTCAATTATAAAAATTAATTTGTAATCTGTACTCACAAAAAAAATCATACTTCAATGAAATAAACTACTTACAAAAATATTTCCATTATGTATTTTGCATAATATTTTTTAATTGTTCAAAAATAATACAGAATCCATAATTTATTAAATATAAGGTCAACATATTTTCATTTTATTTTAGAAGAGTATTATAATAAAAAATATAAATTATTTACAAATAAAATGTATACGAAACTATATTAACATCTAGTTACATAAATTACTTAAGCAATTTACGTCTTACAATGTACAGATAAGCGTACTAACTATTTAACTTTGTAGGACATGGCGTAGGACAGAAATACACTTAAAGTAAATAAACAGTGTAATGCGATAAAACAAGAAATAAAACAAAATTTTGAAAAAGAAGATGAAATTAAAATTATAGTTCATTTAAAATGCCTTATTGTTAATTACTTTACATATTATGACACTTTAAATAATTGGAATACTATAACCGAAAAATGTTTAATATTTGATTAGGTAGTATGAAAAAGAAAAAATATAAATTGAACTTTTAATTTGAATATTTTTTTTCTTATGGAATGTGTATTATTCAGTTACAACAAAAGTGCATTAATCATACTTATAACCAATAGTTTTTTAAACGCTTATTACCAGAAGAATATTTCATTTAAGTGATGCAAAAGTATTTTTTTTCTCGCAAAAGAAGTATTACAGCCACCCTTTTCCTTACATCACAATAATTCTTTTTCCGTAGACCATTTAATATTTAAATTGCACAGGCATAACAGACCATAAAATACATATAGACGTTAAGATAGAAAAACATTAGGTACGTATTGTATAATGTACATATTATAGTAGATTAAAAACCACTACAAGTAGGTAAATTTAAAAAAAAAAAAAACCCTCCTCGTAAACCGTAGACAGTATATTAATTTATACTATTCGACTGAAAATAACTCCGAGTCGTCATAATATTATATCAAAGCCGACACATATCTTCTGTCAATGGTCAATCAAGGTGAAGCATTTCACCATAACCTATATTATTATTTTCGTCAAGACAACACAGGTCCTTAGTTCCTTACACAATCGTTACTCGATTAATGACCACATAATATATAAAAATGTTTTAAAATAATAAACTTTTCTTGGTTTTACCATGAAATAAACATTAGACACTCGGACGCTAGATTACAACAAATCAATCCTTGAGCATAGAAATTCAATGTTATTCATCCTCTTTAAGTGTGAAATGTAAAAACTAATTTTAGTGGTTTTCGATTATTTATTGAAACAAACTTGTATTGACAAGTTTACCTAATGAAACAAATTAATCGATGACGTTCAAATGCCATACAAAAAAATACCTACATATTTTGATTGATGACGTAAGACATTAAAAAACCAAATCAAATTGTATAGAGTCACCTTCTATTTAAATTGTATTTCACTAATTAATTTGTTTATTAAAATAGTTTTGGTACCTACTGACCTTTAGTTCCTATTGTAATTTGTAATATACTCAAAAAAAAAACATTTGAATTATAGAACAAAATAAATTGTATATTTTGAATTAAAATATAAACTCATTAGGCATTCTTTTATTCAAATGTGTAAATATTATCAATGATTTTCGAGTTTATTCAAATAATAAATTTAATTTAACGCATTATTCACAAACACAGATTATTACTAAGAAAAATTGACTTTTTGCGGCCTTAAATTTACCGAGTCACGTAAACATAATTAAAGAACAATATTATGTTCTGAATAGACTATAATTTTTAATTTTCAAATAATGTAATTAATTACCACTCTTACCCATATTGTTATATTATACATTTAAACCTCTAATTACAAACAGTCTAAATAAGTTATGAGATAAGTCATACTTTTAAGTAAAAGACTAAATTTAATGAAAGAGTTCACCGGAAAAAAATCGAGCTTAATTGAATTCCTTGAAATAATATACTAAAATTGAAATTAAATTAAAATGATTAAGGTCAGACAAAATCTATTAAAATTTGGCTAAATAACCGAACTATAATAGCAGATGATACGAATAAATTATACGAGTATTATAAATGTAATAATCGATTTCTATGAACGAAATAAAGTTAAATTAAAACCACAGACAAATTAATATGGAAAACAGGATTAATATTGTGTTAACAACATTATTTGTTTAGGTTTCATATATTTAGTAAGCTGGACAATATTATTATCAATACTAACTGATACTGACTGATAAACATTTTATTTTTATATAAATATAATAAAAGTTATAAAAATAAATACTCAATTGTATTATTGTTATCGGTTTGTAAACTATTTTTATTAAGTTTGTACGAATGCCATATTACAATTGTAAAGCAAACAATTATTTTGATCACTAATACAACTCAATCACTTAAATATAAAATGTCTATAAGTCACAAACTTTTAGAAAACTAATAAATACATTCAATATAAGTTCAAAATATTAAATTTTTTTTTTTAATTACATAAATCGTTAGCAGTCGTTAGTAGTTATTCATAACATAATGAACTGATTTATTATTTGAAATTCAAGTCATTAGATAACAATGGTTACAGAAAATGTAAAGTTTTTAAACGGTTCATCACTCTTGGCTATAAATGTTTAGTGCAATATTTTATACAGAAATAAATATTAAAAATCAGAAGAATAGCAATAATTACCTTAAAAAAATGTAGAAAGATTACAATTCGAAACATTCAAGAACAATACGATTTAAATGTATCTGTATAGAATAAAAAGAGAATTCAACTATTTTTTCTCTTCTATTTTATGCTCTTTTTCGTGCAACTTATGTAAATCTTTAACTCCAAATAAAAACAATAATAATATTTGTATTTGTTTTTTTAAAGTTTTAAAACAAATTATTCAATGTCATAAGATTAAAATAATTATTGTATTATTTTGAGTTCATAATTTGTATTATATTTGTTCATCTTTATTTAACTTAAAAGGTTGTAGTTTATGGCTACAATAACTGTTTATTGTGGGTCATTTTTTCATACTTGTTCTTCATGTTCTTCAATTCAAAATTGATTTAAACAGATTGCAAATAAGTTTTTTTCATTATAAGAACTTTATTTAGTCTTCGTTTCGAGATCCTAGGATTTTGAGCCGGTACATTATTTTCTTTCTAGATTACTCAGATTAACGACACTCGGTCTCGGTTAATTTGTGTTTCGCCTTTTTCTGTGTTCTACAGGTTCATTTTTTGTCCTCAATTAACAATATAACTTAATGTTGTCAATAATTCTCAATCTACTAATATCAACATTTTAATTTTTTCCATTTGTAGGTACAGTTTATAAAAAAACAAGGGCACTTGTACTATAGTTCTTTTTATTTCACTTAGATTTTGATTTTATGTTTTCCTCAATTTTTTCCCATTCTAGAAAATTGATGTTTTATTTATTTATTTATTTATTTACGTCAATGTAAATGTGTTTGTATATTATATTTATTATGTTTAAAAACGTAGAACAATTAAAGTAAACGTACTTATTTTTCACTTTGTTGATTAACAAGTACGCGCTAGTAAATCAATCGTTTAAAAATTATGAATTTAATCAGAATCGCCGTTTATAACCAACGTTTTATCACATAAAAATCGATCCATATTATATCTAGATTTAAAATTACGTTACTGCCTAGTTAAACATCGTCGGTACGTGGACCGCTCTAAATAGTTGCATTTTAAATGCATTTTATCCGCAGTAGTGATTTATCGGGCTCTGAACACTACAACTCTTATTGTTATTAATTTAATGGAAAATGTATTACAACCGTTATTCATTTCGACGTGTACGGGAAAACGCTTGCAAATAACCAATAGTATATAATATTATAAAATATATTTTGTTTTAATTATTGATGTAGGTGCATATTTCATAATATATAATATTATGTGATATTGTAGACCGTCAAATCTTGTTCAAACTTTCAAATTATTACAAATATTTAATCACATTCTTAAATATTATAAACATGATACAAATAATAATAATAATAATAATAATAATAACATATTTTATACAATCCATCATTATTTGCCTACGTTCCTGACGGACCGCACCTTACTACTAATATTACTATTGAGTATAGTCCATGGTGACAATGGTTGATTTGGCCACCAACTCAAAACTACCGGATGCCTTGAACAAAATATTATATTATTTAACGATTTTATTTATTGGAATAAACGCCAACGTTTAATGAGTATTTTTTTTCCTTACACGTCTTATTAAGATTTAATAAAATATCAACGTATAGTTATTAATAAACATCATAGATATAGGTACTAATATTTTGTCGCAAAATATTTAGGACTTAAATCGTCTTCAAAGAACTCGCGCAAATTAATGAAAATCATATTTTCGCGTAAATTAGTCAACACAGATGGATGCGTTTACATCTCTTAATTAAAATAAGTACATATCTTCAGTAATTAAAGCCTTATCTTTCGGTAACCTGATCGAGAGAACACCTCCGTTCGATGTAAAAATGTAATAATAATTATAATCCAACTCCTTTTTTTGATTATAATAAACTAGAATTTTTTTACGTTGTTTTCAGTATCTCGAATATGAAACCGAAAAATTCGTTTGAACTTTCTTATCTACTCCCGTTGTTCTTCGCTGATACTCCTCTTTTCCGCCAAAGGAAATCTTCACTAAGCTATTAATTAAAACAATAGCTTCTTACTTTCTTGTGCAGCCATAAGGCGAATTATGATTCCTGCACATCGACAAAGCGATCACGACGGCTCGAGTTATGTGTGGGAAATCGATTCAGCCGACCGGGAAAACGTACAACATACCTAGGAAATATAATTTGTTGAAATAACTTATTATTATTATCGGATCGGTATGTTATATCATACAGAAATCCAAAGTAGGAAATGTATAGGATTTTTCCTAGATATAGTAGTATATAATTGCAATTTGTAAATTGTAAATACTGACGGTGTTGTTTTCCGATAGTTAAAGAAAATACATTTTTCCAATAATTCATACACGAATATTTATTGTTTTTCAAATATGACACGAGTATTAGGTACCAAGTCGTTAATTTTATAACTAAAAGCAATATATTTAAAACTGACAATACGGTTAACATAATTGTATATTAAATACTTAAATGTCATATGATTTTTTAGCACAAAATTATACGTTTTTACATTTTTGAACACATTTTTATAAAACTGTTTAGCTATGCTTTATAATCATATTTTATTCACTTTATAAACTTATATTATTCATTTTCCGTTTTTTAACGCGATTTAAATTTATTCCGATTTAAATTAAAAGGTGTTTATTTTAAATGTAAAAAAGTGTAAGCTTATTAATAAAACTAATGATTATACTTATAATTTTTATTTATAGGTAGTTTAAAAACTTGCAAAAAAAACATAGAAAAATAATTAAGTTTTTCAAGTTCCTATCAAATTTATAACAAAATATGTTAATCTTTTTCTTTCACATTTTTAAATTCTTAAATTATTTAATTGACAAAAAACCATTTTATCTGAACTAATTTCTGGACCGTCTTATTGTTATGACATTCACCAATGATCATGCCTATAAAAGTGTAATTAAAAACAATAATTTATTATAACTTGCGTACACCAATCCGAAATCGACCACAAAATATTTCTAATTTATATAGTAGGGAAAATATCAATATCACAAATATAATTATTTACAAGGTCGTTGTGGTGAACAAAGGCCACCAGTGGTACCAAACTCGTTGAAGTCAGTGTTGGCCTGACATCTTTTGAAAATTTAGGATGGGCCAGCTTCAATTTTTTTTTATGTGATAGTAGGGGGTAAAACCACTATACCCTCTCCCCACCACCAGGTACGCCATTAGGGCTGATAATTAGATAGTGTAGCATTTTTAAATAATATATTTTCGACTTTATAATTTGTTAGGACTTTGGAGCCCCTGGTCATTACTACGAATATAATATACAAACAATAAATTACCTAACTTACCTGAAATACAAAAATATGCATAGTTGAATTTAAAATTTTAAGCTAACACACATACTATTTATTTTAAAAACTGGGAAAGTCTCTCTGTTTTAGAGTAGGAGTCGAGTGAGCCATGACATTGTGTTGGTCACTGTAATGAAAGTGTACAATTTGAATTTCATACGAGAGAAAGATTCTGAGTAAAAGCGACCTGTCAGCCTATACTTCTAAGAATATTTTAATATTTATAAACTTTATTTTTCTATTTGTTATATGGTAGATTAAACTAATCTTTCCAAAAACAAACTGCATTTATTGTTATATGTATAATAATAATTATAATAATATTTCCATTACTATTTATTAGGCATTAGCTGTTATTAACAAATAAATCAATACCGACAAATGTAGAACTGTGTGACTAAGTTCGTGGTATAAACTATAAACTATAAACTTAATCAATTAAATTATTTATATGTGTATATATAATGATAATAATAATAATAATGATAATAAACGTAACGACAAAAAGTTTCAAGTCTTTGTGAAAAATACTTTTTAATTAAAACTTAAATGTCTATAAAATAGTTATGCAAATGTATTTAAGATAATTTTTAAACTACTGTAACAATATAATTTGAAGAATCTCTCATTACATATTCATCCTTAGCTATAAACATTTTAAACATTAAACAAAATTCACTAAAAAAAAAAATCTTACAAATTTACAATACTCTAACTAATTTGGTCGTAATTTAAACTTAAAACGCTTATAGTGAAAAATGAGTAATTAAACTTATTAGAAATCTTGTTAAAATGTTCAAGCTTTTTAACCGAGTAAAAACAGTTTGATAAACGTTTATAGAAAAAAAAAACTAAAATAAATAGAAAATTTAAAATGCTTATAAATATCTGAAAAAAAAAATCAAAATGTTGTTTTAATTTCATCGTAGAACGTCATTTTAGAAAATTATAATTTAAGTTGTTGTAAAATATATCAAGTCTTTACTCTTAATAATTTTTGAATTTTAACCAAAAATATCATTGGAGGATAAATTGTTATTATACATTTGAATATCGAGATCGCCGATATTTGAACTTGAATTGCTCATGAAAAATGTACATGGCTAACGTACATTTTTTTTTAGTATTTCAATCAAAAAAAAACTTATAAGGAATCTTATATTACATTTTTAAGCTTTTTTGTTCACAAACAATAATTTTATCATACATAAATCAATTCAAACCTAAAAAAAAGTTGAAACTTTAAAATTTTGGATTCGAACATTATACCTGTTTAACTGTAATTCTTTTTTTAATTATTTCCGACTATTTAAAAAAGTGCTGAGAAATAGGAAATAGGAATATTTTCTTTTTGACTTCTCAAAGTACTACTAGATCCAACTTCTTATCAAAAATCACCCTCAAAGTTAAAGACTGAACCATTTTACTGTTCATAAAAGTGATGGCAGGCACAAAAAACACGTTTTTATAAAACAAATACATTCATGAATCCAATCATAAACTAAAATCATGATAAATAAGATGCAAAATGTACATACAGTAAATGTTAGTATAAAATACTTGTGTCAGACATTCCTAGAATGTAACAAATGTTTATCGATTAAATAAACAAACTATTAGTATGTCTATTTTTTTAGTTTTAATACCACTCATTAAACTTACCACTGTATTATGTTTATTTATTTCTTGTATTCATAATATAAAAAAGTCTCTTAAAATATGGTTATAAATTTAAATAACTTTAGATAAGTTGAACCACTTAAGATAAAAACTTTCTTAAAAATATAAATCATAAGTATCCACTTTAATTCAATAAGATATTTTTACATTACTTAATAAAATTAAATTATAAGACTATAAAAATACTCGTTACAAATATAGCACATGAAATAAAATTATTTCTAGAATACTTATATTTGATATAAATTGTAACTTATGAGTGCTTTTTATCTAATTAAACATTTGAATAGAATTTTATTTTGTAAATTCTGTTCCTTTGATTTTATATGAATAAAATGTTGAATGAAACGAATTATTCGAATAAAATGTTTGAAAATCATTTGAATTTGAGCACTCGCAATAGCTTCATGTTACCTTTCGGCTATCAACTACCATCGGCAGTGTACTTGCCTATAAAAGTATTTTCATGATCAACCGGAATATGGTTTTGTTTCTCAACCAGGCAAACATTTTATATTTAAAACTAAGCAATGTATATTTTTAATATTTCTCAAGGTCCACGCATCAAAAAACTGTTGTAGCGCAATGTAAATGGATATATATTATATTGAATGAATAAATCGAATAGAAATAAATTGAATAATTTTATGATTCAGATTAATAATTACACGTGTAAGTTTATTCTATTTTTTGCACAAAATACATAATTCATTTCAATAATCGAAACCTCTCGATGTCACCGCAACACGTGACGTCAGCGTACCGAAAACGTTAGAATTAATTCAACTACGTATAACCCTCGCTGATAGTTCAGTGGTGAGTTGTCGAAATCTCCCATACGTGACTTTAACCTAAATATTTTCTTACGAAAGGCATGGTCAAAACTCAAAATAGATTATTTTTTCAACTGCTAAAAAGCATTTTATAAGACTCGGTGTACAATAAAAATGCTCGTGTTATTTTTAGAAACCACCGTTGTGTTTTATTAAAATGTTTACAAATAATTCTTGGGAGTACCTACATACTTTTAGTCATTTACTATTTTCCTTGCTTTCAATTAATTCTGACAAAAAAAAAAAAATTCGGTTGGTAGGAAGGTACTGTTTTTAATACACGCCGATTAAGTTAAGTTGTAAATTATTTTCAATTTTAGATAAAAACCCGGTGTTTGATACTTAGTTAATTTTAAATACATTATTAATTTATATTAAATGTATTTTAGTAAAGCAGATATACTAATACGTTATATTCAGAAAAATATAATGACATATTAATTTAGAAATTCAAGAATGAAATCAATGAGTGTAATTATTTAGGTTTTAATATATTTTAATGTATTGTGTTGTTATTTAAAAACATTGATAATTATATTAATTGAAGCGTAAAATACAAATAATAAATAATAAATAATATATTTATTTATTAAACAGCCAATGTGTTTAATTTAATTTGTGCTTTTAATAAATAATAATTTAAATATTTGTCTTTTTGACATTTGTAATAAATGTTATTGATGCTTTGATAAAAATTGCAATCAAACAATAAAAACATTTGGGTTATTCCATTAAGCTTAAGCGATTGTGAGTCCTAAATGTTCACTGCTCGAAATTCTTATACTACTCTTAAAGTCTTAACTCAAGAATCAATGATATTTTCTACAACAAATATTCGTTTTCATATGTGTATTGTCGTTTGATTGAAAAAGGCCAAAATGATAGAGCTAAATCATAATAATATGTAACAAAATATTTGACGATCAGAATTACTTTCTTAGTTTATAAAAAACGACAAAGTAATATTTTACTATTATTGCTAATGATCATGTTTAAATTAGGTTCTTTTATAGTTTTTATTATTGTGCTTATAGTTGGATAAATTTGTTTACAGTGTTATCATTAAATATTTTAAAAATTACAATTAAGTTGTGTACTCTTCAGTGAAACAATTTAACTTTTACTACTTTGGTGTATTTATAGAAATATTATATGGTTAAAAAATATTTATCTCGCAGAAAAGGTATATTCGTCGTTAGAATAAATAAACGATAGTATATTATTATGTATTTATGTATGTATGGATGCTTGAACTATGTATATGTATTCAGGAAAAATACGATGAGCTCGAAGGACAAAGAATAAACGCGTATCATTAAATTGTAAAATGATTTAATACTCTTGCGATGGTGATAATAACTCTCCGCTTTACCTCATATTATAATATGTATTATAAAATATGTAAATATCAGTGTCGGTACCCGACGAGACCAATTTCGGATAAGTTCTAACAATACTATCGTAATAATTCAAGACTAGAAAAATGTTTAGAAAATATCACATTCATATAGGACGACGGTTTACTTTACAATACGATAATGTGTGCGCACAAATAAGAGTGAACAGCTAACCGATCGAACTTTATAACATAACACGTCTAACTGTTACCCGGCTTCGACCTGGAAAAAATGAACAATTATAAGATCCGGGCACTGTGTGTATTTTGGCTTTAGTGTACCTTGATTAACGGGCGTGTTGGTTTTAGACTTCAAGTCTACATCGCTTTGTGGGTAAATCCGACCGAGATGGGCAATCGGCCTGCGGCGGATTGGATACGTCTGTACAAGTGTACAAGACGATTGGAGGTGTATTTCGGTCTGAGTAATGAGTATAATAACTTTATGAGCTAATCGGTTTAGGTGTACCTCCGTCTGCGAAAACGAAAAATGTTAAAACACGGCACTTGTTAATATTATTCATTGGTAGTAGGTAAAGTAGTTTACACGGCACGTAATCGACTAAAATATTTATTTTTTTAAAGTTTGTCCAGCGCTACCAATCGGAAGTGGCTCAAACTACTCTTTCAATTTTTCAGGTTTCTCTATAAAAAATATTACGAAAGTTCGTCAAAGTCGGTCTAGTAGTTTTGAAGTCTATAAACGACAACCACACATAATATGGTCTTTAGGATTTTAATTTAGTATAACATACTGCAAGATTGGAGGTTATAAAAAATTTAACTTTGTTTTAGAGCTCTAGTTTTTTTTATTACAATATACTTTGTTATTGATATTATAATTATTCAATTTTAATTATTTTAACGGTCAATAGACCTATCCTAGAGTATGGACTATACCTATTTGGAGTCATTTTACTAAATCTAACATTAGTTTTATTGAAGGTGTTCAAAACCGATTTCTAAAGTCCATACCTTTAAAATCCATAATGATTATTAATCAGCATGGTTTTACATCTACAGATCCCTTCTATACCTTCCCACTCTGACCTATCGACGTTAACTAGCAGAAATATTCTTTTCTATATAAATTAATCAATAATCACATTGATGTCCCTTATTTATTAAATAAATAGCCCTTTTAACATTCCCGCTTATAATAACCGATTTACTCGTAAAGTCGTATGTTTTATTTACCATCACACAGCACAAATTAAAATTTCACGTGCAAAAATTCTCCAATTTCAATTGCCATGGCTCTGTGTGACAAGCTTGCTCCAGATGTTGATTTCTTCTTTTCTCCGTTTGTTATAATGCATAAACTACACACACTTAATTAACAATATGTAATATTTTATTCATAAAATCTTTCTGATTGGTATGTTTATAAAAACTCAGTAAATGTATGTATTTATCTTATTAATTTATTGTTAACATAATATTATCTAATACCTATATTATTGGGCAGTTGTCCGTTTTATTCACCTGAATAAATTATTATTATTATTAATAACGGTCACATCACAAAAAAACTTGTAAACTATAAAGTTTTAATTGAATTCATAGAAGTTTGTAGAGTATTACACTGAGCATATTATAAATCAAGTGTAAAATGAATAGAACAAAACAGAATGTCAAATGTTAATCAAATAACTATGTATTGTATATTTTCAACTAGATATAAGATCATCAATTCGTTTTTTATTTATCCATGAAATAATGTTAAATAATTCACAATATTGCCAGTGACTTTAATCATATTAAACAATAGCAACGCAAAAGTCATCTAAAACAAATTAATAGGTAGTAAATAGTTTAGATTTTGGTTCGGGAAATGTTTGGTGTAGAAAATTACGAGACTTTAATTTATAACCACCCCGTGAATCTTTTATAATTCGATAAAAGTGTATTGTCTTTGTACTTGTAATGAGCTACTAACTAAAAACACGTTGTCTGTTAACTTATTGGTATTCTTTGTTAACTTAGATTTTGGCATTTCTGCGTAATTCCGAGACTGGTATTTTCGACTGGAATGAAAATAAACTGGTAAATTTCAATACGATGGATAGTTCACCGGAAATCGGAATAACTTTCAATATAGTTAAAAGTACATTGCTTAGTTTTATATTATACCTTCAAGGACTTTTCACGGAGAATTTAAATTTCACGGTGTACAAATGGATTTTTATAACATTATTGTAGCAGGATTTAATGCAAGAACAAACGGGGACTCTTGTCCATAAAACCTGTATCGTCGACCACACTATGATTGAATATTATTATAGAAGTCGTCGTTGACAAAAAAAAAATAATGCGAAAACATCAATAAACGGCAGCTTTTAACGGAGTCGACTGGCATGTGACGAGAATCACGGTTAGAAACTATAATGGGTTATTGATTATTATCTCTATTAAACACTTGTCGACCACTTTAATAATATATAATAATATGGTACCTATAGTGTGTGTTTTCATGAAGGAATTTGAATAAATCACATCAATGCATACAAAGTAATTTATGTAATTTAATTTGTATGTAATAAATACTAAACTATAGTTAAATCATGCATCAGGATGTGTTAACAACTATTTTGAAAAATAATTTCAGTAAAACCTATACTGTATAGGATAATCACTTATGTGTTTATTGTATTTACCTATTCAATGTAGAAATTAAATGAAGTTTAAATAAATGTTGTCTAAAAAATTAAGTTAGCATAGAATAATTATACTAATTCCAATATATATTATTGTTTGTTAAAAATGATAAGAAAATTGAAACTTATTGAATCGAAAATGTCATTGAAATATAAAATATCAAACATCAAATTTCAACAATTTAAATAACAAAGTTGGATATACGAGTAAAAATTTTTTTTTATCTAGAACTAGTTTGGTTGAGGCATTTTGGCGTCATATAATATATATATTTTTATACATTGAGTTTCGTAAAATACTCTATACTATACACAATATTGATGAATACCTATATGAATATTAAATAGTTTAGGTGCCTACATAATAGAACAAAAAAGTTTAAATATTTTACCAGTATCACTTTATTGATAATATGCATTCCGCTAATACAGTTATCGGTTATATAGTTAACTGCCAACTCCAACTACATTAATTTATAATATTGAAAATAAAAAATGCATTCATCGCTCTACACAAAATCTAAAACCATGTATGACTACGAATGTAGGATGAATCTAATGGAAATCACTTATAACAATCCGACGATGAAGACGTGTGTGCAGAAACCTGATCTTTTTAGTGTTTTATTTTATCACTTATTGCAATTCAGTTAGGATAAAACATTATTTTTCGGTGAAAAGAGAGAGAGATAATCGATATCCCATCGTTAGTTTTTTGTCAGTTTTAAGTAATAACAACGAACACCTTTCTCGTTTCAAGTTCAGTATTGATTTATATTATTTCAATTGTATTTGTTGGTATTTGATGCTAAGTGTATATGCCTACAAGTGTACATATTCCAAGACACTAATGTACATATTATATTATTATTTAGTTTTCAAACATTTCAATAAAATAATTTACTTCCTTTCGAACGCCAAAAATTCATAAGTAAACGTAGTGCGTATTTATTTTCATATTGATTATTTTGAAGTAATCTGATAATGAGATATATCATGTTAAAAATGTATTTGTTTTATATTTTTTTATTTCTCATAAACTTTTTAAATTTCAATGAGATAATTAATTTTAAAATAATGGAATTCAAGCTATAAAATACATTTGAAACCTTATAAGAATATTGTACTTATTTATAAAGTGTATGTAAATAAAATAAAAATTAACTTTTCAGATCGTCCAATATCAATTGATTGTTTTGTCGTTCAAACACATTATTTATATATACACAAAATCATATTATTCACAAAATTAATCAATTTGTTGATACACGACTTTTTAATTCGATTTAATAAAAAAAAAAATGGTTACAAGCTGTTTTTTATATTATGTTAGAGACAAAAGGTAGGTAGACAATAAAGCATACGACTTACTTTGATGCGAATTCTTGGTATTGTAAATAAAAATGAAGATGCGAACAATACGATATCAAATTTCTATATTTAATCAAAACAAAATCAACATTTATTGAAAACCAGCGATGTTACCCTTGAAAAATTAAATAATAAAGGTGGATTTACCCTATCTATTCCAAAGTTTAGGTAGTATGTATATGAAAATTAGGCAATATCTAAAATAAACACATTTAAGTATGATGAACTTGTTCATTAGTATTTATTTTTCTTATTTGATTTGTTAATATTTATAATAAACCGTATACGTCTTAAGACCATATATTTTAATCTATAACCACTCTTTATAAGAATTATAGTTAATTTTAAATAATTTCATAAATTGTTTTTAAATATTTACATTTAACTCAAGTAAAATAACTTAAATCAAAAATATTTTTTAAATGCAGCTTTCAAATATTATATTATACCACACTCAAAACAGTAATTCACTCAACTTACCAGTTTTGTTGTATGTAGCACAATTTTTTATTTTTGAAATACAGTTACTACTTTGATAAGTTTATTACAATTTATAGCTTTGTGAATGTATACACGGCGTAATGTATAGGCAATTGTACTACATATATTTGCTGATAGATATTATTGACATAACAAATTTTAATTTTAATTTGTTGAAAATTTTTTTTTTTCTAAGTTATATTAACCTCAAAGTATTGACTGGGCCAAACATATTGAAGAGTTTACTATGCGGACATCACATAAACATTAATACAAAAAAAAGTATATATTTAACAAATTTTTAATTTTATAATCTATAATTTTCTATATTATAAGCATAAAACTATCAATAATACTTATTTAATTACAGTTTATCGGAATATCGGACAAAAAAAGCAACACAATGTACCTACCTAACATAGTTGCGACACAAAATGAAAATTGTATAGTTGTCAATTTAATTTTTACTATACATTTTCAATTAATATCGGTGGGCCGCGTGTTTGGCATGCCTGATTTACCAATATTATTCCAACTGAATAAAATTACTATTGCAGCTACTTAATATATCAATAATGCTGTAATATTTAAAAATTCTAAAAAAATTAGATTTGAGCGATTTTAATATTAAATACCTAATAATAATTAATGATGTTTCTCGTATTTAATAAATTATAACGCGCCTGTCATTTTGTTGTCCACCCACATCAGTAGCTCGGTGTGAAGTATTTCCTCCTCAAGTATTTTTTATCGGCTATCTCACTATAATAATATCAGCTGTATTAATATTCTCAGTATCTCGTAGTTATTGTAGCAACTCAGTATTTTGTATTGTACATATCGAAATAGTTTATTACCACGAAATGCCCTCTCGTTTCAATTTATGTGCAGTAAATTCTCCATAATTTCAAAGGGAAGAAAATAAAATTCAAATTATTTAGTACCTATGTTCGATTTACAGAGCGTAAAAGTATTACGGAATTTCCGGGGGAATTTGTTCGCAATTAGAATTTTTGAGAATTTCGGATTATTTACGTTTGACTTGTCAAGAATCCGAAACGGTCCGCGAGTAATACTCTTTGACGAATGATATCTACCATAGCACAATAATAATATAATAATCTGAATTTTGTGGCTTATACATAAATAAACAAATATTGATAAATAATAAGTACAAGTGTTGTTTCTATATTTTAAATTCTCACTTAAAATTATCGATAGTAAAACTCGGCCGTCGTCTCGGTGTTTCCAGTCGGCTTTTTGATATTGCGTTCCATTCCGTCTCAATAAACGTTTTGTTCCGTCGTCAGTTTTAAGGTATTCATCACTGATGGTGTATCGTCGTTAAAGTATAATATGTGTCATTACTAAGGCTGGGACTTAAATGCCTTAAAAATTCTAAGTAATAATGCACTAAAATATTTTTTTATTCTCAATAATTTTGGTGTAAATGATAATTGATAAATTATTAAGCCAACTTTAAAGGACTATAAAAGAGTTTTACAGACATAACTGATCCTTTTGGACTTCTTTAATCTGAAAAAAAAAACAATTGTTTCAATACAGTTTAAAATTATTTTTAATAATTTAATACGAGAACCTACTTTATAATTTGTTAAATTTATATGAAAACCATGTAAAAATCTAAAAAAAACAATTTCAAATTCAAATTTTGGATTCACAAACTTCAAAAATGTCTAAAAAATCCTAAAATAACCTAAAAAATAAAAAAACTAATCTTCAAACTAAAAATTTACATAAAATGAAAAATAAAAACTTCTTATTCTGATTTAAAAATACACGAAACGTATATGTTATAAACGAGCATCGAGTAAGAAATAAGCTTTCATAAGCGTTCCTGACTTAGGAAAACAATGCAAAGTGCATAGTCATGCCTTAGTCATGCCTTAGTCATGCCTTAGTCATTACAATAAATCCAGGTCTGAAGGTGTATGACGGACCATTCGTATATTTACCATTTATATTCCTTATATTTGAATTCCTTTCGATTTATTTTGGATTTTTATTTCTCGTTTTTAAATAACACAGTATATAATATTATGTAATGTAATTCTATATATATATATATATATATATTTATATATATTTATATATATATTCATATCTTCTACCTTTGTAAAACCTCGACACTGAATAAATAAAAAAGTGTACAGTTTAATAGGTGTTAAAATCATGATTTCCGATGTATTACATTTTTGCAAAATAACAACAAATTAAAATAAGTTTGAGAACTTCAGTTCAGAAAATCGAAATTAAACAAGTCTTTAGTTGCTTCTAATTATTATGTAAAACTTTTCCGATCCAATTAATAAAAATGACTAACTCCTTTGAACATACTTTATTGCTTATTACGAACCTTCTACTAAATAATGTTTTTATTGTTTTTACAATGTATTAATTAGGTAATATCGGTATTTAATATCTTCATTTATGTTTTACGGATACAATTTCACGAGTTAATTAATTCGAAACAAAATTGTAAGTATAAATAAATTGTATATTATATTTTTAGAGTGTCGTGTTAAAAAATTAGTATATACATAATACTAATAGAGAATAATATTGTATGATAGAAGTATAAAAAGTTTTTTTTTAATATTTAGATCGATTATTAATGTTTCTCGATTCTCGGCTTTGGCAGCTATTATAGCTATAATTGGGGTCGGTAGAATCAACAACCTGCGTCAAACTAATATCGTGTTATTAAACTGGTAGACCGTATACAAACAAAACACGTGTTTATGTGGTTATTATGTTTTATGCGAACAATGGTTAAGGCTCGGGCCACGTGAATCAAAATCGTACCCAGTAATTCGCCAGTTGTGACACGTCATATTATTATACATCATATCACCGTTCTAATTTATTGATTTCTATTCGAATTATTATAACATAATAATCGTAAATAATATCGTAGCATTAGAAGAGGGGGGGGGGTGTGGAAAGCTGACTGGAAGTTAGGTTTGGAGGACGTTTCGTGGTCCAACTGTTTACTTACGCCAAGTCGCGGGGAGTTTAATCTATTGAATGTATCAATTATATCTATCAAGGGGAAACACACACAAAACAAACGACTGATAGCTTTTAAATTTTTTTCGTTTTATGAATCTTTCATTAAGTCGTATGGCCATAACGATAAGAAAAAACAACATTCATACCATTCAACATCATACCTGCTATAGCGCAGTTCGACTTCTTCCAAAAAGGTCTTAAATTTCGGGAGTTGGGTCTGCTTTTGTAATTCGCATTTTCGCTTGGATGAGCGTACAGACCATTTTTTGACGACTTTTCGTATAGTCTTATTTATTTTGATCACATCAATAATTAAGATCTATTTATGGCCTCCGTCCATCGATTACGCATTGACGTCCTCGTGCATACAAATTGTATTATTATTTATATTCTTGTAATATAGATATACTAGCTGTAATATACGATTTCGAGAATAGTTTTCAAACAATATTTTTGTGATGTAATTTTTATTTAGTCAAACCTAGTATAATATATCAGTTTATATCTAAAATGAAATTCCAAAAAGCTTTTTAAAATATCTGTTGTTTTTATTTACTGAACTAAATTAGGTACATGCGTTTATATTTAATTATTTAGACTTGGGTATTTAATCTTTTATGAAATGGAAATGTATTCTTCTAAAATAATAAACTTCAAGTCTGGTCCAAGTATATTTAATTTTAAACTTGTTTTGCTATTTGGAGCTTACTGTTTATAAATATTTAGATTACCTAGAAGGCTAGAAACCAGAAAATGTAGGTACCCTTTAAATGGCAACGATCTTTTTATAGTTTTATCTTACGTATAGTTCAAAGGTACTTGAGTCGAAAAATATTAATATTAATGATTAACTTACCCGCTGAAAAAAACTCTTTTTCTAAAAGGACAATAAAAATTAAAACAGTTTTGCGAACTGATAAGTTCTAAATGGAATACAACAAGATTTACAGGTCTGAAGATGTAACTAGTTTAGCGTGGAGATGTTGAGGATTCTACTGGGCAATAGTGTTAATGAATTATAAATCGAAAACACGCGCAGCACATGGTGTGACAAACGTGTACACCATTTTAGATATTATTGTCTGTGAATATTAAATTCCACTCAAATTACAGCAGTAAACATAATGGATCGTCGAAATTGAGTTAGGGTATAATATTTGCTATGATAAATTATTTACCTAACAATATCATAATATCTATTATTAAAAATTTAAATATTATGCACTTTTCTTATGAATGTATTTTCTCAGAAGTTAGAATGCTACTCGCCGACTATCAAAACTATGTAATGGTAAATGCTTATCGAAAAATAGTTTTATGATTATTTTTCAATTACTCATACATATTGCATAGGTACAATGCAAATATTGAAATATAATAATATATAAATTATCTAAATTAGACATAATGGACAATTATTAAAAAGTTAAATAAAAATAATGACGAATGTCGTCAACATAAAAATACGTTTAATAAATCAATAATATTATAAGTATTTACAAATTACAAACGTCTTCTTAAGTTCTAAAATTAAAGTTAAAACGAATAATTATGATTTAAAATAATGAAAACAAACCATGTGCTTACCTTTTACCTACCTAAATCATAAAAAATTATTAGAATATCTAACAAAGTAATTTAAGTTTCACAAAAGAAATATACCAAATGTATTTGCAATAAAATAATATTTAATACACAAAGAATTATTAATAATTACTAAGTGGAAAATAAATTAATGATAGTATGATAAAATAATCTAATAATAAATGTATACACAACTAATAATATTTATCAACGGCATAAACCTACTTATAAGTTTATAATCCTAAATAAATATTAAGACTCAACGAGTAAATATATCTGGCTCAGCTTAAAATGATTAATATCAAATCCGTTTCTTGTTTTGTTCTGTGCCTTTCTATAATATTTTTTAATCAAATTTGTTGACTAACACTTTTGAATATCACATCTCTAATATATTATGACATCGGGGGAACAATTGCAATAAAAACACTGAAGGTGCAGAAACTCTCTAATTTTTTAGTTCATAGATTACATCAGTTGCAACTTTGCCTGAGTTCAACTCCACCCCACATTCAATATACATGTATAAAGAAATAATAATTGCTTTGTACTGTACAATTCGTGAATAAATTAAGATGGTCTTGATTTCAAATCACGGAATGCTAAGCACACTTAAGCCCATCTTCCACCCACCTCCCCAAAATGGCACTTATACACACCATAAATAATGCGATGTATTTTTTCAAGAACTCGAGTTTTTTAATAATTGTTTCTTTGATTTACGTAATTTTAATTATTGATGGCACTATTTTTTCTTCGCTCGAAGGTCATCTGCTATTTAAAAATATACGGTTTTAAATAATTTATCATTGTGAAACCGCTATTGAAGTTTAAGAACCGGGTTCCGACACGAATAATAATACTCCCTCGGTAAACTTATTGTTTTATATTATAACTATATTATTCAATCACTAAATTATATATTTAATAACTACAAGTAAGTAAACAGAAATTCGAATTTTAATAATTATGTAAAATAAAAATATGATTTATTTATAAGACAATTGAATATATTTATTTTAACAAAATATGCCGTTGTACGTATTACACGCTTACAAAATCTAAAATTAAAAATAAATAAAATATGTATTTATTTTTGAACTTGAACATAAATTAAAAAATTTAAATGTTAAAAATTCAAATCTCAAGGGATAATATGTTTTTCGATTGATATTTTATAGATGATAATATGACAATGACGTGTACAAAATAATATATTATTTTCAAATTTATTACTAAATTCAATAAATATAATTTAATGGTTTAATACCACAATCGTATAACACTGAGTACATCATTTAATATAATATACCCATGTACTAATCCCAACTTTGGAATTATAATTTCAAATTTCAAATTAATAAAAAAAAAAAAAAGGTGGGCAAGTGGGTAGCACTATGCCAAAAATTAAGGTGTCATGTGGGACACTGTAATGGATGTGTTAAATTTGAATTCAATGATATAAAATCATTGTACACAAAAGGGACGAAGCGGAGCGAGAAAAGGTCTGTCAGCCTCGGCAAGGGGTTGTTTGTTCGAAAATTATGTGTACGAATGAATATGTACGAATGAAAAGTGTTCGAATTTTATATGTCAGAAAATTTAAATGTTCGAATATTATGTGTGAATGAGTGTGTCTGAATTAACAGTGTTCGAATGTTATCTGTTAGAAAGTTTAAATGTTCGAATATTATTTTTATTGTGGAATCAACAAAATGTAATTTTTCGGTATAAAAAATTATTTATTATTATTATTATTATTATTATTATTATTATTTATTATTATTAATCTTAACTATACAATTAAATATGATACTATATTATCTAAAAAAAAAAAAATGTTTTATAAAGATAAATTATAAGCAATTCCCTTTAAAAATTCTAAAATATTAAAATCAGCATTGTTTTTACAGCTTAGAACAAGATTTTTAATACGTTCTTCTCGTTGTTGTTTGGACTCTTTGAACTTTTTTGGAAACCTGTTTTGAATCAACTGTTCGATCGAACTTTTAACGTTCCGATACGAATAAAATGTAATCTCGATTATCCGATATCGTTGTAGACTGTAGTCATTAAAATGATGACTACACACTTCCAAATATACATTTAATATGGCTGGTTCATCGCGCGATCATAAAAGTATATCTATTATTTGGCTATTAACAAATTATTGGGTGAATTATATCTGTGACTATGAACGATATTCGTATAATGTTATTATGTTATTATGCGTTATTATGTTCAAATAGGAAAATATAACATTCGTACTTAATACTATTCGAACACAAGTCTTTTCGAACAGATTTGTTCAAACACTCAATTCGAGCACATACATTCGTACATTTTACTATTCGAACACAATTCCATTCGAACAGATTTGTTCGAACACTCTTTATTCGAAAACAATTCATTCGAACACTCGACTAGTTCCCGTCAGCCTACATAACTAAATGTATATTTATGGTATTATTGCACTTCAAATAGTTAATTTTACTATTCATAAAACAGTAGGTTGAAATAATTTCTGCAGAAAACATTGCATTTGAAAATGCCATTGAGTGAATAAAATATAATTATGTACTTAAAAAGTTTCAAGCACTCATGAAAAATATTTTTAAACTACAACGAAATAACTAACATTGTTGTTCTTTATTTAAATATTTAATTTCGTTAAATTGTTAAGATTTATTGATTACAACATTTATAACTACTTACGAGAAACCGTGTTTTCAATTTTCAAGAACAAAATGATTTTCAAATTTTAGATATTTTGATGTTCAATTTTTAACTTTAAATGTTTAAAAAAAAAAACTATGATAATATACTTTTAGAATTTTCAGTTAAGATTGTAATTTTTTGTGAGAAACATTATTTTTAATTTTTGATTCCTATCTTTAAAGATTGAAAATTTTGTACATTTTAAACTACAAAATAACTTGCAAATGTTCTTGATTTTGATGTTATTTTTAGAAATTTTAACTTAAATAATGTTTATAAAAAAATGCTATACTTATGTATCTTTAAAAATTTTAAATGCTATTATAAAAACTTATAAGACCTTTGTTTTGAATTTACTTTTTAACCAGGCAAAAATATAGACATTCAACTAGATCTAATTTTCTATTTAAACCACCATAAAAGTTGAAAATCAAAGCAATATTTCGACTATTTATCGAGTATATAAACACAAAAAAAAGAATAATACACATCATTGTAATAATACGCATCGCTCAGCTTAGAGTCTAATACTAATTGGTGCTTTAGTATACGAAAATAAAATCAATTTTTACTATTATTTATTTCGATATTTTACTTATGAATGTTAAAGTTTTTTACTTATTATTAAAATATGTATAAAGTTTAATATTATCGTACAAGTGTAACGAAATCGTTGAAAAAAAACTATAGGTTAGGTACCTAATAAATCTTTCAGAGAATTTGCATCAGTCACAAAAAAGCCCATTGTAACAGGGTTTCAAATGAAACAAACAAATATTAATGTTGTGGTTTAGTTTTTGTTAAATTAAGTAAAAAAAAAACAATTCCGGCATGTCATAAATACTCTTTTAACCATACAAGTTCTCTGAAGTTATTGAGTTAAAGTTTTTGTACACCAACAGTATATATTTTATGAAAGTAGGTACCTATGTATGACCTCATTTTTGTGACCATTTTGTTACAATAAAATAATATTACACAGTTTCTGATTTTCAGCATTTTTAATGATAATTATGTAAATAATTTTGTATTGTATTTTTTTTTTTTTTTGAAAATCCGATGCCTACACGTAATATTTAGAGAAATTAAAAAACATGTAATATTCTCCAAAATTTAAATAAAATGTGAAATTGAAAAACAGTTTAATAGTTTTGCATTCGATGGTTGAAACACTATATACTCAATACTCTACACACAATATTCAGTTTGTCTAATGTCTAATACGATTTAAAAATGTATGTTTATTTATTTTTCTAAAATGAGCTAGCTTAAATGTTGTAACTTTAATAATAATGAATATTAATAATATGAGTCCATTAAATAAATCATGTTGTGCTTTAAGCTTTTAATAATAATATAACATATTGCCATTTATTTAACTCAAAAATATTTTAACATTTTAACATTCATTGGTCCAAATTTAAGAAATTGAATAAACTTTCATTTCAACACAAATAAAATGCACGTAAAGCAATTTAAGTAGCTTATACAATGCCCTATAGTGTCGGTAAGAACGAGGCAAAGTTTTCTCGTTAAGGCAAGTTTATATTCTGTCATTTCATATGTTTCCGCAATAATATTACATATTATTTACCTACTAACATTCGATTTGTATACATATATTTATATATTTATTTTAGATATAAATATGATTTTCATGATTTTTGTTCGTTACTTCAGTTATTTTTTTTTTCATAACATAATAAATACTACGAAATCTGATCTTATCGAGCAGTTCTCAAAATAAAACTTCTTATATTATGTGTTACCAAAATACAATATAATGGAATACAACTGAATTCGAAGCTTGTCACAGTAAAAATATTCTAAAACATTAAGTCAGATTAGAGGTTAGGTTAACAGATAAATTAAACAAATAACTTCTTTTTACTTTTTTTATTTCATGTTTGAGCCAAATAATAAGTAATCTAACTATATCCAACCGAATACTAAATTGTTTTATCACCAACTAGTACAATTATTCATGTATACATAAAAACCATATTTTATACTATCAATGCTGGAACCTTTCCAATAAAACACTCTCAAGTAATAAGAAATTTAACTTTCAGAAATATTTTATAAAGAGTATTTTTTTATTCCTTTAGTACACATTTTACAGTTATATATTAGCTTGTTTATATACCATACTTAAGACCTATAAATAAGTAATATTGATTTATGAAACATAAGCACATTATGCGTAAATCGTTTTAAGTATTTAATGTTTTAAATAAAATAAAAAATGTAAAGTGGATATAATTCTTAAAACAGTTATTTTCAATCGTGCAAATCTACAATTGTAAATAATCTTGATGGAACTGTTTAAAAAATGTACAAAAGTTATCTATATTTCAGTTACTCGAGATGCTTAAAGTCTAATAATCATAAATAGTTTGTTCACACCTTCTTTAGATGGGTACTGCGGGTCTTAGACGCATTTCGGGTGGGGACTTGGAGGGGCGATTAGCATCTCCAATTTTTTTTCATTAGAATTCTCATAACTGATGTCGTCTATGGCATTCTGTCTGGAAATTAATTAATTCCATACTAATTATATAATTCAATAAATAATTATTAACTATATGTAACGGCGTTAATCGATATAATATACACACGCCGCCGACTTTTATTAAATGTATCGCGTTGTTCCTACCAGTCGACCAAATTGTACGATATTACTCGCATGAAGTATATTCACTATTGATAAATAAATTAAATCTCGAGTAAAGACCACGGGGAATGATAAATAGCAAAAAATTGAAAAATAAATACATTTATGTAGACATAAAATAATTATTATGAACATTTGTTGTTATAGTACCTATTGATTTTATGTTAAAAATGTATTAATATTCAAACTTTTAATAACCTTTGAGATACGATTATTTACTATATAATGCTATATACTATACTCATATTTATAGTTTCTAACTGCCGTTCAATTCACAGTAGTTTTTTCAGCCATAATTTAGATTCAGCAATGAATATAAAAATTTAAACATCTGCACGTCTTTACTAAAATTTAATTCTTGATAATTTATTATTAATTAATAAACAAAAAAATTATTTTAAGCTTATCATCCATCTCAAGTGATAACAATAAGAATATATTTTTATTTTTATTCCACGCAAATTAATTAACTGTAATCTAAGTTACCTACTAGACTATAGATTTATACGTCCCTTCATTTTTTTTTCTTTGTAATCTCTTTACAGCTGATCTTTTTATTTTTCCCAAAATTTAGTTTTGAGTAGTTTTTTATTTCACTATATAAACACCCAGTGCTCGTGTCCGAAATAAATAATTTTTCCATAATACCACATGACCCTTTTTCTACCAAGTTTTTCGATTTTAGACACAGTCTTTTATCGTTTTTGGGAGTACTTAGAAGTTATATCAGTACGGTTCTGTTCCGCCTTCCCCAACCAATACCTTTTATTTTATAGATCATTATCTCATTAATTCAGTGGTTGTCAAGCGCGGTGTGTCACGTATTACCATGATGTTTGTAGCCAAAAAAATTGTTTATGTAAATAAATTATAATAAAATGGTTACATGTTAAAGTAATAATGTTTACATAGGCTTATAAATATTGTTACTTTTTTAAAAATCCATTAATGATTTTAAGTGTATGAATCTAAATTAGGGTTTCATCGTAAAAAAAAAGATTTAGAAACATTGCGTTAATTATCTAATCGAGTAAACATTATTTTATGTTTTCAAAAAATGTTTAGTTAAAGAATAAATATTTTTACTGGGTTAGTAGTTTAATTAGGTATTGCGAAACCGTAAATAGTCCGTGGAGTTCTATATTTTTAGTTGTCACTTTGTCAGGTCTTCATAAAAACGTAAAAATAATAACAGTAATGGCTGTTTGTAAGAACAGTTAGATCTGTTATCTACAGTCAGTCATCTGATATCGCTGGAAAGTGGGAACGCGTAATACGAGTATTATCCGCCTGTGACGATATTATTATAAAATATAATTGTTTAATAATTACACATTTACATATTAATATAATATGAATATAAGCTTTGGCGAAATCGTAACCAATGAGTTTCTCCAGAGGCGTGAAAATATCGCTAGTTCACATATTAACAGAATTCATACTCTCTGTAACGGGAGTACGGGATCCTGCAGGTGTTTCAGACAACAGACATTGGCAATTTCCGCAGGCGTTTAACTCGCTAAAAATACGCACGAATCATACAAACACCAAACCCGACTGTGTGTAATAATAAAATAGGTTCGAACGGAGATATAAATATAAATTACTTCTGTATATTAATAATTAACTTTGTCTGTGAGATCTCTTTGAACGACAAACAATAGAAAATTAAACCTAAAAAATGTCCAAAAATTGAGTGAAGGAAAATAGTTTTTTTTTTCAACTCCCGCACATTGTATAGTATAATAATTGTTATAAAACTCTCTTACAATGTAAAAAAAACCTAATGTAGACAGTAAATACATTTATGCATAAGATAAAAATTATAATAATCGTATTTATTGATGACTGAATTTTATTTAACTCTTCCGCGCCATTTAATATACGTATTGTAATAACGACTGGAAAAAAAAATAGAAAGTAAAGACAATATTTGAAGCCATTATTCCACGACAAACAATTAAACAATAAACATATTATAATAATAATACAAACGTGTTTACTATTTTATGTATATTGTTTCTTACAGTGGACATTAAACGTACAGCTGTAACGTATGGTACTAAGTATCCGGTTTGTTGATATTTGCGAGAATATATCATCCGGTCGTTACACATATGACCCAATACCAAACTCTAAAGTCGAAATTCTGTTGGAAATTATCCAAATTAAATGTTTCTCCTCCGACATACAGACACACCTATTACAAACGTTCAATATATTATTATTGCTCTCACCATAATATGCACTAATACCGTATATTTTTTTATTATGTCGACTAATAAATTGTTGCCTAGCTCGTAATCGACCACATTAGTGTGTCATTGTTATAAGACTGTTTCACTCTCGTGTACCTACAAAATATTAATACATAACATATTATTATACTCGTATATAGGATGTGTAATTTTTTCTTGTGAATTATTGTCAACAAAATCAATGTAATTGGGCTCGTCCCGTATTCAATATAAATAAATAAATATGATTTTATGTTTTTAAACTTCACTTTTGTTGCTAAATTTAGTACGTGCTCTTCACACACGTGTTACCGCTCGTCGATTTCAATGGCGACATCGTAATAAATTCATAACTCACTAAAGATAATTCGATGAAAGCCGACCGCGGCGGTAATAATATTATGTGGTACCATTATTGGACGTTAATCATTGTAATATGGTGACACGATAAAATAATAAAAGGTATACATTGATAAGCATAAATCTATGGGACGTGAGATTTCGGTAACAGGGTTTAAGACAATAATGCATTGTCACCGATGAAGATTTGACCCGCATGGTAACACTTTAGGCATTTCTAGAAACCAAAACGTTCTTTAATCCATACTTAACCCATATACTGGTTGAAACGCGAATAAATTAAAATTAAATAATAGCTCAAATATTATTTGTAGTTTTCTATGTAGGACGTAAGTAGTTAGTATGTTAAATTAACACATCAAACATAGTACTTAATACATTTCAGTAATGTTGTCTCCAAATTAAATTTATGAATTTTCTAATATTGTTGTACTCAAATAAATTAAGTTGAACACCAATAAAATAATCATCACAATCGTATAAAATATCTTCTTTGGTAGTTTCTCTAATCATTATTATTGTCCAGAAAACATTAAGCTACGACAACATAATAATATATTTTCATTATCATTTCGATATCAAATTAATACATTTTTTTTTTTTAAACTTGTATCATTGCATTTACAGAGTAAATCGTATTTTTATAAACAAAAAGTATCGTTTATTTTTTCAGCTCACAGGCGAATGCGAACTGTTACTAACTGTTACATGGTCAGTCTAAGTATCTCCGATTTGTTTATGGCTTCGCTCAATTGTCTACCAAACTTTATTTATATGCTCAACTCTGATTGGGCTTTCGGTCTGGAACTTTGCATGGCATCTAATTTCATTGCTTACTGGACAGTCGCGTCTTCGGTCTTTACGTTGGTCGCAATCACCCTCAATAGGTAAGTTTATGTATACATGCAATTGTGTAGTTTATAGTTTCTAATGCTAAATATATTATAAATAGTAAATGCACCGTAAACGAATAGTTTCGTGGTCGGCAATCACGAACACTAAAATCAATATCGGTAATTTTACGGGATTATTATTATTATTATTATTATTATTATTTATTTATTCGAAATAACCGTATAAGGAGGTAAAACTAATTTTCCCGCCCGCTAAATTTAAAATATTTTATAATTTGTCGGATAAATACCGCAGTGTGCAATACTACAACAGCAGTAAAGTCGCATAAAGTCACGAACAACCGTCGCGTCGTATTTTTCGTCGAAACGTCACACATTATCGTCCACATATTATTATACAGGCCCCGACGCGGTTGACGGGGCAATACATTAGAGGGTGGCGTGACGACAATCTCGGTGCCGACAAATCAACGAACAGTCGTCGTCGTCGTCGTCGTCGTCGTCGTCATATTATAAATTGTACTCTACAGCCAGAAGAACACAAAGGCGAAAAACTCGCCGCTGACAGGGCAATGTTGATGATGATCGTAGGAAACGTATTTTTGTTTCGTTATTTATAATAGTCCACCGCCACTTTATTATGACGCCATATCCCTCCGAGCGCTGTAAATTGCTCCGGAACGACGAGACCTCGCTATAAATTATAAAATCGAGCGGCGCCGTTCGAATATATAACGGGAAGAGGAATTTTTTGTAGTATTTATATCGCATCGCATCGGATCGCCGTTGTTTTGCCGTTCTTACTAGCGGTGAAAATA
Organism: Neotoxoptera formosana; assembly: GCA_022818045.1. Classification (NCBI taxonomy): domain Eukaryota; kingdom Metazoa; phylum Arthropoda; class Insecta; order Hemiptera; family Aphididae; genus Neotoxoptera; species Neotoxoptera formosana. Next base: position 54,904,384 of record CM040633.1, read on the forward strand.
AAAGCGATTTATCGCATATAGGTGCTCGCAAGCCAATAGTGCGAGGGTCGTGCGTACCGATGATACGTCAAAACACCCTTAAATTGCACTAGAAACCGTCATGATTTATAGACGACAATAAACCGTCGTCGTAGATCGTGATATTATTATTATTATTATTATTATTAAGCCTGTTACCTACGTTATTATACCTGCGAGACAATATCGATATTTTTCAATCCTTTCTAACTATTGTGTACGCCGAGGCTGAACACGAGGTATCGACAGCACGCCGACATAATCGTATAATATAATCCTATATTAAAACAAATACGATTTTACGATATTATAGCTCATCACTGAAAAATATAATAACATAAGAGACTCGTCTGTTTTTCTTTTACAAACAATTTAGGTAAATTATTATTATACGAACATAATATTCTGTGAATCATTGTTTTCGTTTACTATTGAAAATTATTCGTTAATTTTGTAGTATAGCTTAAAATACATTCATATATATATAATATATATCCAAAACCCTATTATTATAAGACACTAGATCTTATAAAATTCAATTCATATAAATTACTTCAAAAGTGAAAAGTATGTTATCGGCATTATTTATATATATATGTTACTAACAATAAACTGATAAGTCGGTATATGATAAATGTATTTATACGTTACACAATAAAACTACACGAAGAGAAATTATTGTGCAACGAATATTTTTACAAAATAACCATTTTTAAATCATCAAACTATGACCGAGAAAAAAATACCCATACTCGTGTATTACCTAATATTATATAAAAGATAAAAGAACACTAAAGACCTGATACATTAGCGTACATGACTTTTATTCTTAAAAATATTTATTAATGAATAAAGGCATAATAGTGTACTTATATATGTTATAAACCTAACATTATCTTCGTCTGGCCAAAATATGTAATTAACGTGTAAAATGTTAATGCCGCGCATTAAAAGAAAAAACTTTGCTTGTTGGCTGATTAAAAATAAAAATATTTAATCACGCATCTAAAAAACACAAAAACAAATTATACCAATTAAAAACTTAAAAAAAAATTCAGACAATTTATATATTCATAATATTCTATTATATTATCCAATGTCTTTATACTAAGCTAAGGGGGGATGCAATTTTATAAAAAAACAATTATGTATGTACCAGTAAATTTAAAAACGTATTTATGTATTCTAAAATAATATTAATTTTAAAAACGAATTGTATTACAATAATTAACTTTATTTTTAAAATAAATATACAATGAAATGTACAATAAGTGTACTTGTGGTAAATAAATGTAAAAAAAAGCATTGAACTGCACCTTTGTTTTAGCTTGCTGTAAAACCAAAAATTGGCACTACCTTTTGATTTTATTTAATATGTTTTAATCGTTCAGCGGGCATTGCATATAAGTACATTTACTTAAATATAAATTGGTGTTTACTCAAAAGTCAATCGTATCAATACAACAATAAATGACAATAATTACTAATTCAATAAAAATGTATATTGTCATATAGTTTAAACACGTGTCCGTTAGACACACACCTAATATAATACAATATTGTGCAAAAAAAGATAGATAATAATTATTGAAAAATATTGGCTATACCTAATCACAAAATAACATTTTTTTTTTTTTCAAAGAACGAGGAATTGTTAGTCTTGTAACACATTGACGTTTATTGAATACGTACATGTGTAATTCGTCGTTGTTGAATTCGATTAGACATATTTTGTGAGATGCGAATTTAATTAAATAAGTGTGTATATTTTTTGTGATATATTTACTACAGTTTAAAATAAAATGCGCAAAACAATACTATTCGTTACATGTAAGTTACATATTATTATTATAATATATCATTTATATGTATAGACCAGTGACATTTGTGATCATTTCGTGCGTAGATTGGTTTTGCCGACATTTAAAGGTCGATAATATGATAATGATTTAGCGTTAACTAGTTAAGTTTTTGCGTAAATAACTTTTTCGCAAATACACGAATAAAATAATAAAAAATAATAATCTGTGTAGCTATACGATAATAAATTAGGTAACAATTATTTCTTAAAACTTTTGGCTACGGCTGAAAAACATTGGAAACAATTTATTTACTGGAGACAAGTTAATATTTGGGAACGAGGCATATAGTTATTTACATTTTATAATAGAAAAATGTTAGTTGAGTTATGTCTCCCGCGGCTCCATACATAAGAACGATCTAAGTCAGCCTTAGATTAAATATTAATCATAATAATTCACCTCGCGAAAAAAATACATAATAGTCATCACTATAATTTCTCATTGTTCCTTTCGTTGCTTCGTACTTCTATAAATGTCTTATTATACTTTTTACACGTATAATATGATTAATAAACTTTTTTCACTATTTTGTTTTATTATTTAATAAAATATGATACCCACACAATTTCACTAACTCGTATGTTAAAATATGTATAGGCCAAATTATGCAAACGTTTGGGTACCTAATAATTTCAAAGACATATACACCAGATGTGAGGGAGCTCACACACGACAGCCAAAAATAAAATTAGAAAAATCTAAGCTTTAGGTTTTTTTTTAAATTATATAACTGATTACAAATTACGTTTTACTGACATAAATCGAAAATAGCTTCAAGACATGTCATGAATTAAATCCACTTAATTTTTGCAAAAAAGATTATGACACGTCAACATGACAAATGCAATACAATATTATTTATTTAATATAGATAACTAATACATATGACGTTTTTATTGAAGTTTTTGATACAAAGTTTGAAATACATTCTGCTGAAATGGTTTTATAATAATAGTTGTATAAATAAGTACGTAGCTTAAAAGATTAAAATCGGGGATAACGAGTTGGATATTATTCAGATTTATTATTTTTAACGATGCATTTAAAACAAAGTCACCATAATTTATTGTCGATAAAATGTAATACCTATCTTCCGTTCCACTAATAATTATTTAAATGTATGTTCTATAATGGATTGTTCTTTCGTTGAATATGTGAAACAAATTTTGAGAATTTTTATTGGTTTGGACATTTATTGAAAAACCATTAAATGTTCACCGATGTTCACGAATAACAGAACGAAAAACCCTACTCAATATTGTTATTTAGAGTTTTAGACCCGAACAACCAATGTTTCATTACTTTCGAATATTATTTCAGTTATTTTAAAACTGTAACAATGGCAGATCTTCTCTAGAAGTGAATCAACATTATTTATACTTTATAGACTTACCCATATCAGTACAAACCAGAGGCAACACACACACACTTGCAGTATTAGAATTTGCTATTTATTTGTTCTTTTTTTTTTTTTTGAGAAGAAAATAGGAAAAGAGGAAAAACTAATTAATAATACTTGCTGTTTAGCATTTTTTAATTTAAATTAATAAAATTCCAGACATGAAACAAATACAAATTCTAACAATTCAGAAGTCAGCCGTTAAAAATGTGTTTAAAAATGTTTAATGCCCTAGATATCCTATTATACAAAAATGTACAATACGAGTTGTAATTAAAATGTTAAAACCTTAATTCTGTGTATGTCCAAACAAATCATAAAACAATTTATATCGCTCGTCATAACGCTACTTGATGAATAATTACAAATCACACATAATATACTATCCTAAAATCATTCTACAGATGATGATGTCATTTAAATAGTAGCAAAAGTGTATTTTAGCTGGTTTATAAATATTAATGAATAGCATCACGTCCGTAGAATCCCACTTATACGTAGTTCAGCATATATACAAATAACAAAATATACATATACATACATTAAAAACGATAAGTAGGTAAATGATTATTTGAATTTGTTGTCTTCGAATGAGATTGTAATAGTACCGCAGAATAGTTTAAATCTATTCTGGGATAGTACCTACCCTTATAATTTACAGTTCGTGATTTTCAACCGATATCGTGGTTATTGTTTATCAGTTCTTGCACGTACATATATTATATTTTTCAATACGTCACTAATAAATAATAATACTTGACATTGTCTAGTCGTGTGTTTCTTACGATCAGCATATACTCCCGATACACATTGTGACATATTTTCCTCTGGTGATCGACGCGTATCTAAAAAAAACCTTTGTTACCCAATTCCCGTTTTCCGTTTTCATATTTTATCCGTTTTATTTTTGCCACGACGTTTCCTTGGTCTTTACGCCAAGTCATATGACTAAACTAATGACTGACAGTCTTCGTCTGCGTCGTATTATTGTTATTATGCTATAGTATGTTGGTTTTTTTTTTTGACGACGTCTCTTCTAACAAGCTTGAATTTTTCAAATGGTCCATAGATATACCATTACATTTTTACTTGGCTAATAACATGTTTTGAAGTTTGAGCGTACATTTTATTATTATTATTATTGTTCAAAAAAAAAAAAAAAAATGAATACGATACACATTACATTTTATCATAACGCGGTGTGAGTGTAAAGAGAATTTGTTCGAAAATGAGATTTTCGTGTGGTAAATGTCTCCAACAGACCTTATAATACGTATATTTCAATGGCTTTTTTTTATTTTTTCTGTGTAGATATAATATAATGTTATTGTAAAAAAAGTTATTTTGGGATTAAAGTTACAGCTGAACATTTTAACAATATGCCATTACCTTGATTCACTATTGTTATTATGCTGTATATATTATGACTATTGTTCACAATGTTCATGTTACATTGTATAAATAAAGCGATTAGCTCATAAGATTACAATTCCATAATATATAAATCTATTTAAATAGCTAATAAAAACGTCATATGTGCACATAAAACAAGACAAATAAAATATCCATTGGTTTTAAAATACCTAAGTATTGCATTTTTTTTTTTTTTTTTTTAATATTATTCTTGCTAAACTCGATATTTGTCATAATAATATTAATATTTTAGGTATATTATATTATGACGTACCTATGTATTATTTTCATATTCAATTATATTATTATCTTACTTAAGACCCTCGGCTATTTATTAAGGACCAAATTATATTGGCAACCTTATTTAAATATTGTTGTCGCACGATCCTGTGAATTTGTTGGAGTGTAAATGGTTATTAGTGTGGGAGAGAACCCTCTACTACACTTATAATATGGAGGACGCGAACGCACTCGCAGCTACACGTCATAGACCTGACAAATAACGAATTATTAGTTGCCCGTTTCGACGGACTACCGTAAACGACTTCACGGGAATATGAATGTAACTCATTATCAATTGAATATTTTTAGATAATTTTTTTTTAACTGATAAACAACAATATTCTACAGCCCGCATTCAACTCAGATTGTTTATTTTATTTTTAATAATGATATAAAATAGTTTGCAAAAAAAAGCTTAAAATTGTCTTTTTTTAAAAGACTTATTTAAAAGTTTGAGATTAAAATAATATTATAAAACTAAGACCAATGTGGACTGCAGAATATTTCCCTCTATCGTCAAAAAGAAATCAAATTTGATTGATTCTACGAGTCAGGATCATTATTCCCGTAATAAAGTGTGTTCTTGAAGACAAAATGGCATTGGCACCGGGTGCCTTAAATTAAATATCACAACTTTTGAAGATAACTAATAATAAAAAGATATTTTGGTATTCTACTACTATTTCCTCTTTTAAAAATATTATATAATATTATAATTTTTTATAACTAGGTAATTGGTTATCTATAGTATTTCGATTTATCATTTAAGAACCAACGACATAATATAAATCACAATAAAAGTTCTATAAAATAAACTAGTAATAATATTAAAAGGAAGATTATATTATTTACGTTTTCGAGAACACGCATGGGAATCTCACAGTATTATTTTAGATTAACAGTAATCAATGTTGACTCAAGTAATTTTCTAATATACTACTAATAAAAGTTCCAACTAAAATGCGTTCATATAAAGAGTAAGAGGATTAAAAATGATGAAGTTTGAACCAGTGTTTTATAAAAAGTTATTATGTATTTATTTTATATTAATAGAATACTGACAAATTATATTAATTTATTTAATTATAATACAAGTTTGGATTTGTGAATTATTAAGCCTTTAAAGAAGTACAATTATGTGAGAGTTTGATACTAATGAATAAAATCAATCAGTCAGTCATTCGCTGCTACGTATGAAATAATAAAATAAAAACATTAATAGAAGAATTATAGAAATCAACAACATTATTCCAACCAATCAACCGAAACCACATCAAAATCGTTGAATCTTCACACGTAGTACCTATAGTATCCAGAATTGAACGACATTTGTGGTTTAGTTTAATAAATATTTCAAAAAAGTTAACTAGTGTTTCTTTGTAAATCTGGTTATTATTACAACTCGAATCATTCGTACATTAACGATCATAATGTATATATTAGTATATTACAAACATTGGGGATGTGTATTTTTGCATTTTCATTTAATTTTTTGGTTAGAACCGAATAACACAGTGAAATATAATAATATTATAATTTAGGACAAAATATTAAAATATTATAATCAAAATGATGTACAATAAAATATTCAGATCTCGCTTAATATATTCAAACAATGATAAAGTAAAACAAATATAAATATTCCGGTAGTATAATAATATAAAAAAAAATTGCACTTGATATTTTATATATACAATATTGCGACATCAGTTATCAAAAAAAATAAATATATTCATCAAAAAACATTGTTCGACATTATGCCAATACAATATTTTAAGTTATGGATGAATTATACAATCCTTTTACCGTTTAAAATAATATTATTTATTTGTTCTCCATAATAAAACACATAATTATTGAAATAATACTAATTATAATATTATACAGCGTAGTTAAACAATGAAAACTCTGTTGACAACGGAATCACAGTGTCGTGTAATTCATGTAGATGTTCATTGACTACAAGGAAATTAAAAATAATACTCGTTTTAAAATACAATCTATATTATAAAATAATATAAATATTGGATTCACAAACAATTTTATGAACAAAATGTTTAAAGACCACTGACTTCAAAAAAATAAAGTCTAACTACCAATTAAAAATAAAATCACTCAAAATCTTATAAGCTGATGCATGAACGCACAAACGTCGGTGCTCTTATATAGGTCTTATATTCGACTGAATATTAAACCTTATGTCGGATTATATAGGTCTTGTTAATTATGACGTACCAAATTAGGAATCGTCGCCAAACTAACAAAAAAATGTAAAATAAATGATAAACAATAATTTTATAAAAATTGTAAAAGGATACGTAAATAATGTCCTCCAATACGTAAATGCACAATTTCTGCCTATACACTACGCCGTGTTACAGTATTGATGCGTTGAAATGTTTTGGATGATTTCTGTGATTAATAAAGTATGATTTTAATCGAGTAAAGAATAATAATTAATGATATTGATGCCAAAATTGTATAATGAAATATTTTTAGTAAATTATACTATTTATTATATTATATAGAATATACAAATTATAAATTATACTTAATTTTAAAATATCGGCAAATGCCAAAATTAACACATTAGTATTTATATTTATACAGTACATTTCTAGTTTTAGATTCTGAGCGAAAGGATGAATGTATTAATTTTACAATGGTGTGTGTTTTTTTGTTTTTGTGTATGTATTTACGATAAGAAGTCGAAATATAGCTTTGATTTACAACTTTGAGTGTGGGTTCTTATAGCAAATTGGATCTAGTTGATACTTTTGACAGGTCAAAATGGAAAATGCCTAGTACTTTTCAAAAGCGTCGGAAAAACGAATAAAGAAAGAACAAGAAATTTTAAGAATTTTTTTTTGTGTAAATAACTCAAAAACGAAATTAAACTTAAAATGTTCAACAATTGTTTTTATTTTATGTACATGATAAAGTTTTCATGATGATATTTTGACTCTTTTTAAGTCATTTATAGTCATTTTAAATTTTCGTTTTTTTTTGAGGTTTTTTTTTCTTCAAATGTTGATAAAAAAAAAATAGTTGGTTTAAAATGCTTGAAAATGTAGTACAAGGTTCCTTGTGAATTGTTATTATTGAATTTAAAAAATATTTAAGATACATAATATGCACAATTTTTTTTAAATCTTATGACTGAACTCAAATTTAACACATCCATTACATTTACCTACTCGACCCCTAAAACTTCGAGGTATCAACTTTCCCACTTTTTTTTATTTTAAGTGTTACATAAAGTAAATTATTTCTTTCTTCTTGAATAAACAAAATTATTAAAACTATCCTGTAAAAAAAAAATCTCGTTAAAAATATTTGCGCTTGTAAACTAAATTTGTTCACAGAGATTTCAATTTTCTTTTTTTTAACCAAAATAAAAATAAGGAAATGTTATCATATCTTTGTCTTATATCTTTTGTCTTGTACATCATTATTTTTATTGAAATAATTTAAGAATACGTATAAAAAATGTAATTATAGACATAAGTTTCCATCAAATATAAATTAATAAGTTATAAAAAGTGCAGTTTATTATAAATTATCATAATACGAAAACAAGTAATTAAATAATCTGTTAAAAAAATTTTGGATATTCAAATTTCAAATTATAATAGTGACATAACTAATTAACAGAAAAATAGTATAATTAAAATAGTTGGCTTATCAAAACTAATTGTTAAAACAAAATGTAATAAAAAAAAAAAAATTTGCTATGTAGGTATGCGAATATTAAATATTAAAATATGCTTTAAAACCGTTTTCAATGTAATAGTTACAATTTTTTCAATTTACAAAACGTATTTAAAGTTGGATCTATAGCTATAATTTAGCAAATCGCTAAAAATGTATTGATTAAAATTGGTAAAAAAAACTATTTCGAATTGAAATTAGTTCCTATAAAACTGCCAATTTACTTTCATTGTTATCTTCGCCATCTCAAAGTTTCGAATAGGAAAGTTTTCCTGAATCTTATTATCATTAAAATATTCTACTGTTCAGCCAAAAATGTTCTCAATAACTTTCCAACCAATCAGAAATCTCCCTGTTCGGTAACCAAACGAAGTGTTCTCGCGGGAACAATTTACTTTGGGGACGTTGTATTTTATAAAGTTGGTAAATAATTTTAATTAGCTTAGTACATCCGGATATGATAAAATTATTTCATATTAATATTAACACGATAGTTATAATTGCTCAATGTTGTAAACTTTTTAATAAACAGTTAATTTTTTTTTTAACTAGCCATAATACACAAAGGTCATCGTTCTAAAAATGTATTTCATGACACTATAATTCTGGTTTTAGTTGTAATCAGCTATCTCGTATTAGGTTTTTTTTTCCATTCTCCGTTTTATTAGTATTTTTATGTCGCTGAGATGTATTCAAAATATATGTTCCTACAATTGTGTAAGTTACAAAGTGCATCCTAATATCCTAATATCCTTGAAAAATCAACATGATTGCGCACCTTAAATATTTATTTTTTTGAGCAAACACAAATATTTAAATAAATTTACCAACATTAATAATAACTTAATAGGTATGTATGTAAAAAAAAATCTTATAATAATATATTATATCACAGTAATTACGCGTCAACAAAAGAAATAATATGCCGATATTTATTTATAAAAATAAAGAATTAAGATGTACTCATAACGTGTTACGCCCGTTAGGTTACTACCTGACTACCTATCTCGTAGTTACATACTTATTATCGTTTACCTACTTTGAAACTATTTTTGTATATAATATAATAGTATAGTAAGTTATTGACTCGTTTATTTATTTCATTTATATTATTATGTATAGATATATAGTGTTCATATTTGTGTTTGAATTAAAAACCCTAAGAGAAATTCGTACGCACACTATGTAGGAAAAAGTTATCAGCTAAACGTCTAATATTATTCGTTATGAATGAGAATAAAAATATTTCAGAAATAGGATACTGCAGTAGTGATTTGGGATACTGGCAATAACCCCGGTTTTCAGTATAATAAAATGTATTTAATTTCAAAAAAACATTTTCCTACAGTTATATTTTGTGTTTGTTCGACTTTGTGCACACTCCATCTCTTACACATATTTATACGGACGACGATCAAGTTCAAAAACTAACGAAAAAAAAAACAACATTTGTAAAAACCAAAACATTCTAGAATATACGCTGTTAATATCGTACAGTAATATAATATGTATATACGTCCAGACTACCAAACTCCAAACTGGATTTAAACAAAATAAAACACTTTATTAAGATACAACAGACCTTTAGGAGAAGACGACTGACGACAAACAATTCGAACGCGTTAGGGTGTATACGTTATATGACTGTGTAAAACTTATAGAAGTAACACTATAACCTATAGCGAAGACTGCAGCGTGCTACTTGTTAAGAAATAGCTCGCACGAGAAAACAAAGAAAATCGACAATCGAGAACGTGAAAAGCGCGCATAAGGAGACCGATTAAACGATTATATGGCCCTTCCTCGACGGATTCTTCGTTTGTATGTCCGATCTATTGATTTAGATTATTGCTACTCGAACGCGTATTGTGTGAACGGCACGTGGGTCCGTTATACCTTATATACTACTAACGAACTTTTGACTTTTAAGTCAGTGTGTCTGTGTGGTTTTATTGGTTTTCTGTTATGACAGTTAACTGTTTTCGTCTCATTTTCGAGATCCTGTTGGATATTATTTATCAATACAATAGGACTCCGTACAAAGAATACATTTTATTGATATACTTTAAAAATACATCCGTTTTATATATTTATCGAACGTATTTTTGTATAAACTATAGTTTTTGTTATTTAAGCGCCAAAGTTATACTCTACAGTAGCTAGCCAACAGTATCTTATAATTTAAATAATATCAATATTTGAGTGGATTGTGTTTTAAATTGTAACAGAATCTCCGATGCGACAAACGAATAGTACAAATCGATTTTCTAAATATTATGTAGGTATAAAAACTAAAAAAATAATTACAAAATGTGATAATGTTGGCAAACACAAATATTTCTACTGTTTCGTAAACTACGTTATCCAGTAATCTTACATTCTTACGTGATCATCACCCAGACGTTTATTAAATTATTAAAAATTTAAATTTAAAAGGTACCTACTAAATAAATATAGCAGCTAATTAAACGACGTCGATTACACTCGAGTCCGTTCCTTCTGTAAGTTATTGGTATAAAACAGAGCTTGAAGCCGATTTTAGATACCGATTTGGAATACCGGTTAAAACCGTCAAAAACCGATATCGAAATCGGAAAAAGTAAATACCAATATTCAAAACCGAAAACAAAATTGAAAAAAAAGAGTACCGATTTTTGAAACTAAAAACGAAATCCGAAAAAATAACACCGATAAACGAAAAGGAAAAATTATAACATTAATCTGTAACACTTAAATAGCTGTAAGCATTTAAAATATACCTAATCGAATATATGTTGGGAAGCTATAAATAATATAATTTATATTGCACATGGTAGAAAATAATAAATATCGTGTCTATGAAAATTACTCTACCATACAGGGCAATAAATATTAAATATATTATAATTTATGGATTTTGGAATCGATCGGACAAAGTCGGGGGGCAGCGTGAAGTTGGCCCCCTAATGGTTTTTAGGTTATAACTTCATAATGACTCATTTGCCAATTCTGAAAGTCAATTTGCAATTATTTGACATGTTGACACGGGGACCAACTTCATGGACATCATTTTTTTTCATCATTTTTTTTCATCATCATTTTTTACAGCTATACAGATTTTTGCCGAGAGAAAATCGAAAAAAGTGTTGATCTATATAACAAATTTAAATAAATATTTTATTAATGTTATGTTTATTATTGTACACTCTATTTCCATTTATTATTAATTTACGACCATTTCTGCATTATTTATTTTTATAATAGTAAATAGGTAGTTTATGTTTACATGTGCCTATTATACCTCAAAAAGAAGGAATAAATAAAAAATTAGACGATAACAAATTATATACAAGTTGGGCATAATATATTTCCGTATTTCTGTCCATAAACAACATTTTTTTCTGAATATCATGGTATTATGGGTCGTTGTATGAAATAGGCGCCAGTTGGCATTTTGGCCTGGGGCGTCATTGAGCTTTGCGCTAGCCCTGCCCACAGCCCATCATAAATTTTCCATTTTATGCTCCTGTAGTATTTTACACATGTATTATATATTAATCGAGTTACGATAGAGGTTTGGTCGACGTCAATGAAAATTCGCCCAACTGCAGTAACTGCCATTATGATTATCAAAATGCGCGTACAAGTTTAATTGTGGACATGATTTTTGAATCGATCGGACAAAGTCCGATAATTTATGAAAAATAAATACCGGTAACCGAAATCAAAATCGAAATAGGAAATTTTTTTTCGGTTTCAAGCCCTGGTATAAAATAATGTAAATTTGTATGAGTTTTTTAAAATTGTATAAATAATTGTCGTTAACATATTCGCGTACCAATTTAAGGAATAGTCATACCTAAGACCTAACTATTATAACCTATCGGTTTACAACAACGACCACAATCCGTGTTGCAGGTGATGTTGTGCCGGTTATGATAATATTATTATGTTTTATGAGTGAGTTACATTTATTTCACCTCTGAGAATCTTATTACCATTTTATGGCCCACCATAACTTTAAACATTATGTTTATGCTTACAATGGCTTGTGATGGTGAAGTAAATATAATTTTAGTAAGTTTGATAGAAAAAAAGGCCATCAATTTACGATTTTAAAGATAAAGACCACAGTAATATTATTCGACAACGCACGCTCGATCATCAATTGAACAAGTGACGTCGGGCTATCGAACCCTGTATATTTACCACCAAACTATATACCTTCCCGAGTGGAAAAATCCTTTCACACAATGTTTTTCGTCGGTACACTATTGAATTTTCTACCCGATTTCCTTTTTGTAAATAAATTAATAATAATAATAATAATAATAAATTTGAACCAATCATTTATCTACACAGAGTGTCAAGAGTGTTTGTAAACAACGGCATATATTCGGAAATTAATGGTACCTTATACTGATGGTTCGTTTCAAGAACCCCGTGCGCAACTTTCGACAAATATTTACATTTTAACCGCCAATACGAGATAAATAATAAATTAGTGTTTTCGATTTAACTCTGTTTAGAAAATACTAATAATTGTACGTCACTGTTGGGTAGGAAAATAATCCATGACTATCGATACATCATAATTCGTAAATATCCAATATAGTGTATTTTTCTGTATAATTCCAGTGTAATATTAATCACAGGATTTTCTGTAGTCGTTTGCTTTTATGATCGAGCTACCGAATTTACATAACAAATCATAATAGACAACCCGCTTGGTAAAAATATATTATAATTATATAGCTGTTATTTTGTTGACATTGCAATATACTAAAGTGATAGTTCCTATAACCAAATAGTTAACAGAATATTTTTAAACTTCATAATTCGTTATATATTTTTGAAAATAATCAATCAATATTGACGAATAAAGACCGAGAATATTTTACTTACGGATATTCAACTACTGATATCAATGTAAAGTGAAAAATAATTATTATTTATATTTTATTTGTATTACTCGTGAACTGCGTACAGGGTGATTCGCCAGCAATGTTCACCCCCATTTTTCCTTTAATAATGAATTTATTACAATACTATTTTTGAATTTTTTAAATATACTCAAAGACTATTTTTTCAAATCCTTTCATTTTTTTTTTGTGCTTCTCGAGGAAAGGAGTGTCCCGTTGTGATACAAATTTGTATTTTACAAAATAATGAGAACTTTTTTACTCTAAATTATTTAGTGGATTTTTTTTTGAAAATAATGTTGAGATACCTAATTCAAAATTTGAACGAGTAGTTTCTGAGTTATTAAAATGTTTAAACTAAGGATGGTAGTCCTTAAAAATGGTACTATGGTCTTATCAAACTTCAAACATCGAACAATTGTTTTTCATTTATTATTATTTGTTAAACAATACAGTTCAGTGATTTTACACGTAACAACTTTAAGTGTATTAAACAATATGAAGGGTTTGCTAAGTTTAATAAAGTTCAGTTAATGGACAAATGCTAGTGGATTTTGACTTCAATTTACAACCTGTCATAAGCGCCACTAATTACTCTAGTGTTTTACAATCATAAGACGTTGCTTGTAAATGTTTAGACAGTATTTTAAAATATTAGATTTAAAAGTTTTAAAAGTTTTGAAAATCAAGACATTTTGAATGAATAAAAATTATTTTAAAAAAAAACTTTCTGGCCTTGATAATTGTTTTTATATTTTTAAAAATAAAGAGTAGAATATTGTGTGTCTACACTTATGCAATATACATTTAAAAGGCTTAGATTTATTTGTCAAGACATTTGATTATTTTATCATCTATGCATATTATATAAGTGTTTTATAACAAAAATGTAGGGTCTTTAGGTCATAAAATGTCTGTAATGTATTTATTGTTATATATTTTCTTTTATCGTTTTACTTCAATGGCAGTGCTTTTTTTAAATTACACACAACTTATTTAATTTGTACACAATTTGTTTTTTAATACTAATGTTTGAATTAACTTTTTATCAGGTACATGGCCATTGTGCATCCGCTCCGGCATAGAAGGTCAAAGTCGAGAACTCAGACGGTGCTTATTCTCATTTGGCTAATCAGTGTGTTTCTAGCGATGCCGTGCATTTTATATTCTGACCTTAAAACAAAGAGGTTTGAATTTAATTTTAAATATATTTAACATATTATGCACAACTTATTTTACGTGGGTATACGTATATTTTTCGTTTTTGTGATATACTTTGCATAATATAATGATATGATATGGATAATTAAAAATCTGGTATGCACTCTTCCTTTGTAATATACCTCGATGGTAACTATTTTGGAATCTAGAAACTCAACCAACGTGTGAGCACACCGCTTAATATATTTCTTAAATATTACCATACGTTTAATATTATTAAGTACATATTAGAATTTCAAAACAGTTTATAATGTATACAAACCCGCACACTTAGAGTGTAATGTACCGAGGCTCTGATAAATCAAAGTTATTTTTTATTTTTGGTTCACAGCCTTTGGCTTAATAATTTACTAGTATACAGTTTACTTCCAATATTTACCGTAATAGTTGTTCATATAGTTACATCATATAAACTAATATCAAATTAATATTTATTGTTCAATATTTTATCGTATTCTACGTCATAATACACCTATTTGTCCTATTTCAATTATTATTACATTATTTATTTCACAACAAAACACCTCCGTATTTTATGAAATAAACTTTTTTTCGTTCAATGTTTTTCTTATATTATATTTTTGTTGCCTGTTTTAGGTACATGAACGGAGAACTGAGAAGGGCTTGTTACATGCTCTGGCCAGATGGAAGGTACCCGAATTCGAAAACTGAATACATGTTAGTATATTAAAATAAATCACCTCATATATAAACATAATATATAATACGCCGTTATCTATCCCAATGATAAAATTCGTATTCATTTAAAATGATTTACTGCGATTGCTGAATACTGATACGATTCAGGAAAATGCAACGATATTATAATCAGCAATCTTGTTCATTCCAATACAAATCATTCTTTATTAATAATGCCTACAACAACAGAATGTTGTTAATTAATATTTAAATATTAGCTCTCATCGTAAACAACAAAATACCATAAATGTATTGTATCAGACATTTTAAATCAAAACAAACACAGCAACGTTATTACCATTAATATTTTTGTTTATCAAACATAATTAAAAATTTCTTTGACATATGTTAAATAAATAAACTATAAAGAAATAATTGTTGATATTTAAATATCTTGAATGAAGTTGAAAAATTATCAATTCAAAGGTTATTAATTTTACTAAGAAAGATAAATAATTTATGCATGTTATATATATTATATATTTATTTGGTAGTACATGAATAAATATTTAAGTTGAATGGTCGGAACTTGAACGTTTTTTTCAAAAAAAAACATAAACTATAGTAATTAATGATGATTAAAATCATTTTTACCAATATAATTTAGTTTGTTGGTTTGAAATTATTCATTTTTCAAGGGCTACGGACAGACCGTTCAACAGCAGAAGTTATTTTTTCAGTGCTAGGTAAATGTATTTCTCTGTGGAACTTTCGTGATATTTTGTGTACATCGCTTTGTTGTTTTAATTAATTTTTGAAACGTGAGAATTTTTCCCCACAGCGCAAACAATGCAGTAGGTATAACGCGGTTAAATTGCGAAAAAAAATCCTCTGCCAGTGGTGGGTACCCACGCTGCGTCAGCGAACCATTAAAAAATAAAATATCGCGGTGACCGTTAGTACGTATATTGTATATTAAATATAAGCACGATCGGGGTGTACGTCAGTCCGTTGTAGAACTATGAAAATTAAAAAAAGGCATATTCATTTCGGGTGCCAATTGAACCACCTGTGACGAAGTGGAGTGGACGACGGGAACAACAAACGCCCCGGAGAACGGTGATGGGTGTTGACGACAAAGACAAACGACCGCCGCCGCCGACTGTTCGCGTCTTTTTAATACGTCTCTGGTCGTAGTGTTTTCGAATAAATAACAGCCCAAACCACCTTGTTCCGAGTTACCGGCGAATTCGCGTGATATTAATGAGTTTTTAACGAATAAGCGAGCAGACACGAACGGGCCACGATATCGGTTACGGTATACGGTCGTCGTCATTCGTGGGCAGCGGGCAGCGGATAAGAGACGAGCTATAATAATATATTAATATTATGTATACAAGGAAGGAAACATATTATATTATCCTGGCCGGAATTAAATAGAAAAGGATGGATATGGTTTTTCAAAAAAAGTAACGCTGCGACGACGTCTCGTCTCTCCGACAAGACTGAGCATTTCGATTTATTTACTGCTATGGTGTTGAAGCGCTCGATTTCGTGGTATTTGTGTAAAACTGGAAAAGTGTAATTTATTATCATGATAGAATAGGTATAAGATGTGGTCCGTATTCGATTTACCGCAATAATTTCGTGCTCATAGAAACACGTCG
Organism: Neotoxoptera formosana; assembly: GCA_022818045.1. Taxonomy (NCBI): domain Eukaryota; kingdom Metazoa; phylum Arthropoda; class Insecta; order Hemiptera; family Aphididae; genus Neotoxoptera; species Neotoxoptera formosana. The sequence goes on from CM040633.1 coordinate 54,921,497, forward strand.
CGTACGACGTTTACCGACGGATTAAATATTTAATACCTGCGTAGTATTAAAGGACACGCGAGGAAGTGACAGGGGTTGGACCGTTAGAGTGATTGTTTTGAGGCAACGTTCGGAGTTTTGTGAAGTTTAAAGGTTTCTATCATAAAAAAAAAGAAACCTGTATAACATTAAATATTATAGCATAACATTCAGAAGGTCGATGATGATAAGAAATGTTGTAACTTATCCATTTGTCCGTGAAAAAGTATCATAGTTTGATAATACCACGCGATGCGCTAAAACGTCCGATTTCCAAAATTTAACTATACAATATTAAAGTTACTTATTAATAGATTATTAGAATGAAATATAGTACATAACATTCCATTTATTTTTATAAAATAATTGGTGAAGATGATGACCGCCGCATCTCATCCAATCCTCCGAAGGTGTTTTCCGCTACACAGTGTACCTATCGCTTCAAAAGTTAAACGAGCAATTTCTTCTCGAATTTCGTTTTTTAGTTATTTGATCGTTTACCACTCCACTGTTTCGTGTTTACTAAATGTCTTATTGTTTTTAACCGACAGTTTCACTCTCCAGTTCAGATTTCGAATTAGTTAAAATAAATGTTGCAACATTTGAAATTGAAATGCACAAATGTTTTTATACATTTGACTGATATTTTGTTTTATATTCATAGTACAAATGATATTTTACCTCATTTTTTTTTTTATTTGTCCTATAAAAAAAAAAATCAATTATTCCTGTTGTATTATTTTTAGAAGGGTAAAAAACAACATATATTTTGACAAGACCAATATATGGGTGATGTTGATCTTTGTATATATTGACACAAACAAATGCGTTGTATCAGAGTACTGGACAATACTGAAAAGGGATGACACATTAATTTATAAATTCAATCTTTTCACATGTTCAAAACCAAATTATGTTTTAAAATTCAAAACCAAAGTGGTCGATACACAAAAACAACTGTGACCCTTTTTTTCTTAGCAGAACAACAGTAGGTGACATTGATAAATAGACAATTCAACGCGGCTTTCTTATCGTAATGAAACACATGACTCACAATACAAATTTTCATGGAAACCATTCAAATAGAACCACATAATATGTATATTACCTATTGTTGAAATGTGTTGGATTGGACTCATTCTTTGTACATGAATTACGACTGTTTTGAGTTACGGTGATTTTTTATTCCTTTAAATTCTGTAATGTATTTATTCAGGTACAGTGTAGCCAATTATGTTACAAGTAAAAATAGAACATAACTATAATTGTAAACATTTGGTTATTTCCGTTGTATCAGTTTAACGTCTACAAACCCTGTTTTTAAAATAATTAAAAGAAAACTCCTTATTTTTCAAGCATTATTTTAATTACGAATATAAATAACAACTTAAACATTTTAGCTTCAAATCAATTTTATCAATATTGAAAACATATTAGGAGCATTGTCTTATTTTATTTAAAGAATATAAGTTTAACATTAAATTATTTTAATTTTTTTATTTGAATACTGATATATATTTATTATTTACCATAGATTAATGAGCAAACACATAATATCACTTAAAAGGTTAGGTTAGTAACAAATTGTACCACAAACACAACACAAATTGTGATAGAAATCCTCTGAAATGCATGAAAAAACCAAACTGAAAAGAAAAAAACTTTCCAAACCTTTTTTTTAGGCGTTATTTCATTTAAAAATTAGTTAGACTACATTTTAGTACTGAGTAGTTAAAGACAAAATGTACAGATCGCAAAATATCATTGATTTAATTTGTTAGAACTATAGGTGGACAATTTTCAAATAATACAAAGAGCTAAAATTGGTCTAGACACTGAATTAAGTGGACTGAGATAAAACGAAAAAACAGTCCTTACATAATATGATTATAATATATATATATATATATATATATATATATATATACGACTTAGCTATGGAAAAATCATAATATGCAAATTTTGGCCCATTTCAGACTCGATTCTTCATTTTCTATTCATAAATTATGCACGCAAATTGGATATCATAATATAATATTTAAACTTTATTTTTAAATAAACAACTTAACTAAAACTATTCGTGTCTTACCACTAAGCACATAGTAGTAAACCGTTCATAATGTATTTATCCTTAGGTAAGGATACGTTTTAAGAAAACTCAAAGGCCCCTACAGCTTTTAGACCAACGAAAAACTATAAGTACATATTACACAGTACATATAATGTTTTGTATATTATTCAGTACAACAAACATTCAACTTAAATTCCATTAAAAGTATAATTAATACTCACATGTTCATCATATGCATTAAGCCATGAAGAGAGACAACTATTTTTAACACCAACAATATATTATTATAATACGTATACACTATGGTCCAATAGTACAATAACTCTATAGCACTATAATGCATATCAAGCAGACTATATTACCGTGTATTTAATTAAAACAAAACACGTATAACTAAATTGCCTTTAATCAAAAGAAGTATTTTTAAATTAATTTTCAAAAGATTAGAAATTTAATACTTTTTTTCAAATATTATATACAAACAAATATAAATATTAGTTTTGAATAACTCATAACGTAACGAGAATAATATATAAATAAATCAACGATATCAATCATCAATACATTTATGACAGAATAATATAATATTATAATATGAATATTTAGTTAATTTAAAATAGTTTTCGAAAACAACCTATTACTTTTATAAAATCAAGCATGTAAGGAACGTTTAAAAATGTTAATCAAAAATGTATAAGTTCAATTAAATTATGTCTAATTATGGACATCGTTGCTATTTATCTATTTTCCATATAAAAAATTATTATACTTTAAATTTTTACTGAAATCTTAATAAAATCATTCTATTAAAAAAAAACGTTTTTCATAATATTGTACTATCTACTAATTACTATAAATTTCGACTCCAGAGCATTTTTTGAAATATATAATTAGTTATACCTACCGTTTTTATAGACTTACTAACATAGTTATAACTTCGGTATTCGTGGCTTATTTTTTATTCTTTAAAATTGTATAATTTTATAACGTCAAACCTAATAAAATAAAAACTAGATAAATATTATTTAAATAGTACACATTTTCCAAACGCCTGAGGTTCAAAGATAACTACACAAAATATGATAAACTCTTTGAAATAATGAAATATCAATTTATTGATTTTAATAAAATTATTAAAGTTATAGGACTTATATATTCCATAGTCAACATCGGTAGAATACGATATCATGATAAAACTGGTGTACTCGAGATTAGTTATACTTACATATCTTATGTAGAAGTTTAAGTACCATCATATTATATATTCTACATACCCCCAAGTCTGTAGTTCAGTGTTATTTATATCTTATCCAAAAACCCAATATATTTTTAATGTTTATACTTTGTAGTACATGCTGAAAACTTCATGTTTACACAAAGCCTAATGGCGTTTTTCGCATGAATAAAACAATGAAATACCTAACTATATTGATTCGCTATTACTTACAATAGATTAAATGTTTGAATAATTCATATGATATGTTTTTCATTCTTTCTATTTTATACAATATAATATATGTATACAAGCTAAACTATTGTGTTTCATAAAAATAATTTGAAGCAGAGTAAAGCTAATAAAACGATTCAATCGATTAACATTCGCAACTATATTAATTTGATTAGACGAATGCGTTTTCCTAATAGGAACACCGTAAAGACATCGAGTCACTTAAAAGTGGTAGGCAGTAACATTGTAATATCGTGTAAAGCACATATGTACATATTGCATGCATAGTTTTCGATTGAGATTTAATTTCTTGGCCCACTTTTTCAATTACATGTGCCTACAAATTGTATAATATATAATAACCGGGACTGTGAATTTGTAGGAAAGTAAAGTTTTTTTTTTGTGATTGTGAAACGTAGCTTTGTAAGTACAAAATTTGAATTATGTAACTACAAATCCATTTATGCAACTTTTATTTTGCATTTTTTTGCATTTTTTGACGTTATTAATGCATTTTTTAAGGTTCTTTAGTGCATTAAATTCACAGCCCTGACAATAACGCGTGTACCGCAAATTTGTCATTAATAATATTATACCACACGCTTTGACTTTACAGATATAACATATTGTTTCTATGTGTCACCTATATAATACCGTTGGCCGTGATGGCCGTGTGCTACTCGATTATGGGCAGAGAACTGTGGGGAAGTAAGACCATCGGACAGATGACACAGAGACACGTGGAGTCGATCAAATCCAAGAGAAAAGTGAGTACCCACAACCGTTTTCGCGATAACGGGGTAAAATTATTGTTTTGAAAACATGTTTTCTATTGCAACGGCCACTGGCGGACCGCGGTCCACGTCCGGACTACGGAAGTCAGAAAACCGAACAAGAACTCACTTGACGTTTATGTTGTTTACTATAATTCATTTTCACATTGCTACCTTAAAAATATAAAAATTTGACAAATATTAATATTATTCTCTGGATCTCATTCATCAATTATTTTATTCTTCCGGACTCCGATAGAAATTACTGACCGACTTCTGTTCTGTTAAAACCAATTTATACGTCGTCGTATCGTAGCTGCCAAGTGATAAAAAAATAGTATAATTAACATATTTCATCGGATTCGTGAGAGGAAACAAATTCCAAAATAATTTTGGAATTCGTATAATGACGATAAACAAAAAACTAGGTCAAACCTTGTAAATGAGCAGTTTCTTTATCACTTGTGCGCTATATTATGTAAATCGATTCTACAGTTTCAAATATTTTTTTTTTATAAATTTAGTTTCAATGACCTAATGGCCAACAATTATCAGGAAACATGAGCACTTTTTTTCAGTCAAAAAAATCTTGAATTAAAAATATTCAATGTATAAAGTTGATAGAACTTTTTCATTGTATAATCGTTTTATCTGCAAACAAATGTTTAAAATCATACTTTTCCATTTTCACCACTATTGTTTCATTTGATATGTTAATAACATTATTTATTGCTCGAATAACATCTTAAAACATTTACAATTTTAAAAAATTCTGTACCAAGTAGATGTTTTCTAGAATCCTAGTTGAATATAACTTTAAGTCTTAAGTGAAACTAATGAACCACCGTTTTTCTAAAAAGTATACACTATAGTTTTTGGTCATTGAAAAATCTTAAAATGCTACACCTGACCTAATCTAATCAGTTAGCCATTTCCGTGATAGTGAATTAATTGTTTGATTTATTTTGTAACTTTTTGTATTCAAAACTTGAGATTTCAATACTTAAACATTTACTAAATAATACATTTTTTACCATAATATTTTATTAATTTCAAAGCGTTTACCTATTTTCTTTGTGATGCGTTTAAAAAACAAAAAAAAATTGAAAACAACACATACAGAAGAATATAACCTAATCTCCCTAAAAGAAAAAATGTTACGTTAACTTATCAGAAGCTACTCTCAAATCGCATATGTTAATACACCTCTGTGATGTATCTAACGCACGAAGTTTGTATTTTTCAAAACACTTTACGTATCTAAACATACGTAAGAGGTATAGGTACATACGTATAGGTAAAAAAGTACATTTAATATGTGTTGGTAGACATAACTTACACACTTAATTCTTCTTTTAATAATTTCAAGAAAATTGTCTATTATGCTTGTGAAAACTTTAGTAACCACGGAACATCGACTATAATAGAACCAAGTATGAACCTACATTTTGACGGTCATCAATAAAAATTATTATGAAAAAAAAATATAGATAAATATAATAATATAGTACTTCTATTATAGACCATATTATTTTACCATGAATTAAGTTATTACGTTTTGAAAATATTTTTAATACATAATATTATATTATATTATGCAAGAATTTTAAATCGTCAATATTGTCTTTTTAATTTAATTTTTCTCCTTTAATAATAATGAGTTTACACTTTATCGCTCCGATATTAACTTTCATATTTTAAAATTATTAAACATTATTATTGTAACGATCAAAAAATGTCTGAAGAATTTTTTCCAAATTTCAATAGATATATCAATGTGTATTATTCAAATTGATTTTCGTGAATAAAGAAATTCTTTCTTCTGCCTTGGCTCGTGGTTCGAGTTTTCATAATCATCGTGAAAGTGTAGAGTCTTTATTTAACAACCAATTATTCTAAACTCAAAAACATAAATCACCCTCTAGCCATAGTGTAAATCTGTGTAACGTTGTAAATTTAACACTCAAAAGAATAAAAACGTGACTTTAATTCTGGCGTATACAACTCAAATGCGTATGTTGTTTTTAAACTTATAATTTTAACAATTCCAAATAAAAATATAGCTTCAAAAACTCATAAAAAAAGAAACCGTTTTTAAATTGTATTAATATACATAAAACTGTTTTAGAAAATTAAAATTAGAGTTATTTAAAGTCGAAAATTATAATAATGACAAAATAGTTTTAAACAATTAAATAATTCAATGTATTTCAATAACAGCAGTAAATTGAATAAATGGAGAAACACTAACTTAAGTCATGTTGTGTTTAAAATCAAATGTTATTAAATAACATTACTTAGCTACCTACATACAAAATTAATTGTTATACGAGTAAATTCATAATATTATATTTCAAATCTGGAAAAAAAAAGTATAAAATGTTAACTTTTTTAGATAAATACTCTTTATACCTACCATAAAATATGATAGCTTACAATGTTTCCCATTGATCACAATTTCTTCGCTTTCATACTCCACTTACTTTTTTTATTTTCCTAGAATACTGATAAAGAATGCCCTCAAACAATTATGTTGTTTTTGTGAAGATTAACATTTCAGATTCAGCTACTAAATCACTTTTTTGTTTTTGGTATTCTGCCATGTTTTTATTACAAACCCATTAATAACTGTTAAGATACTTTCATATAAATATGTATATACGTATACATTACCTAACACTTTTATATTTTGAGTACCAATATTATTTTTAATTATTACTGTTTTTATTTTTGTGCACATAAAAACTTTTATACTTACAAATTTATTTGACGATTCCAATTAAGAAAAAATATTTTTTAATTAATAAAATTGTTAATAATTTACCAATATTGTGCAAAGATTAAATTATTTTGAACTAAATTTAACCAATGAAACTGTTTCAATTTTTCGATCGGTGTGGACGAAATCCCTTGGGTAATCACAACAATATTGCACTAAATAATTCATATTATTGAAAAATATTTTACCATCAATATTTTTTACTACCTCAATTCTAAGGTTAATTTTTCATTCACTATGGACCAAATTACATTCGAAATGTACGGTGATATTTTTCCTACATTGAAACATACGACCCGGATTCTCAAAAATCCTGTACTCGGACTTCTAAATTGAACCAAGACGGTGAATTTTAATCGGCTCATGTTTCTACGATTGTACGTGGCTTATATTCGTCCCGACGTAGTATACCCCGGTAACATTACTCTCGGTGCAAGACGTTAACCACGGTCGTAAATATGATTTAAAAATCAATGACGCAAGTATATTATGACGTACTTACTTGATTCCGGTCGAAGGCACTGGGGCGTTTTCGGAACGAACGGTTCAGTTGTTTTACGATACGGTTGAAATATAATCCATGATTTTCTGTGGTCAATAATTTTTGTATTCTGGAAAGAAAAAAACTTTATGAGCTCAACAGGATCCCCATTCGATGTTGTATTTTATTAATCCGCGTACGTACATTGTACTTACCTACTGTGGCAAAAAAATATATATATAAAAGTCGTAAAATGCAAAACCATTTTTAAAAGAAACAATATAGGTACCAATGATTTAGATTTAGATCATCCCATAAGCTGAGTTTAAGCTCGAGGAACAGAGTCACAGACTATATTTAGATATTATTACATAATATTATATTATACTCAAAATAACATAACACAATTAACTATGTCATTATTATAATTGCAAATCTTAGGAAAAATGTTACACAATATTTAAACCAACGTTTTATTTTCTAGGTCGTCAGAATGTTCGCCGTAGTAGTGACAATTTTTTTAATTTGTTGGTTGCCTTATCACTCGTATTTCGTGTACGCGTACCACAACAAAGGCATAGTGGTCAAAACGTACGTGCAAGATCTGTTTCTGGGTTTCTACTGGTTAGCAATGTCAAATTCGATGGTGAATCCGATAATTTATTATTGGATGAATCCTAGGTGCGTGTGATAATCGTCTAACCGTGACCTTATTAGGTTGAATAACCGATACATTTTTAAAAATAGATTCAGAGCTTATTTCAAGTTAATCATATGCTACTGCGGAGGCTTAAGGAACTCTGACAAAGCTTCTATTGATCTGAACGTGATTCGAATGAACGGCGAATCTCACTACTACTTGACCCGGTCCAAATCAGGTAATATATATTTTAAAATAATAGAACAGATTAGTATATGTTGTAGAATTCAGTAAATTCTAGTTAAAACATAAAAATAACAGTAGGTAGAAAAAAAAAATTGTATTATAGTAAAAAACATCTCGGTTGCATGGGCGATTTGATGCTAAATGATTAATTTGCAACAGAAGATAAAGTATTAATCGGTTTAGATATGCATAGGGATAAACAGTTTCATGAATATAAAACAAGAAAAGGGAAGAGAACAAGTTTGACTGTAGGCGTGAATTTAATAGTTTTTAAAATAAGCAACATACTCAACGAAAACTAATAAGGTATTCATTATAAATTAATGATGTACGACTGTAGTCAGTTTATTGAACAACTCAGCTTAAAATTAAAATTTGAGAAAATTATTTTCTCTAGGGCCCAATATTATAATCCTTACTTGCACAATTTCTTGACATAGGTACATCATTAAACAAAAACAGAAAAATTGGTGTGGCTTATTCAATCTGCGTAAAAGTATTTTTAATTACCCTTCGTTTTTTTTCCATTCATATTATTATAGACACAACCGTTTTGTAGTTAAGTAGCTTTTGACATTCTATAGTGGAACGATTAACCAGGTCCAGTGTCGTTGGGAGTCCAACACTTACGGCGCCCACCAGAAACCCAAGTATTATGTCTACCCAGAGGCTTCAGCGAAGTAGTACGGCACCCGCCAAGCACACGAGATAATCAAGAAGCAAAGGTGATTCAAAGGTAAAACTCAAGGTGCGAATAATACCCTTCAAATTGTATAAAGCAATCACGCCATCACCCCAAAAGTCCAAAACGTAACAAAAATGTATTACCTACTATATTTCGATGTCTGTCGGAACTCAATAAAAATGAATTACATTATATTATAATATTTTTTCGTGGTACAAACTATCTCTCGGTAATATTAAGTTAGACACGTGACATTTTTATAACACAATTTCTGATTATATTAATAAATAATAATGATCAATTACAATTTGTATTATTTTTGATACCAACTATCCAGGTTTAAGACTAATAAACAGAAATAATGATCTGAAATAAATAGAATCTCAGAAGAAAAAAATTAAACATAAAAGGTACTTATATTATAAATATTAAATAAAATCTTTTTATTTGTTGAACAATTTTATTGAACATGCTTGAATATTATGTAAGTCAACACAATTATTCGAAAAAACTAAGACTTTATGGGTAATTATTTCGTTAAGTAATTAACTTTACATCAGGTGCTATGTCATATCCAACATTTTACGAACAAAAGTTCTTTGTCACCGACCACATGCCTGGTAATAAGAGTATTACAAACATCTATTACATTTTTTACCATCCTTTTAAATAATTGTGATGTTATCAATAATTAAGATAACTCGGTACCATTTAAACAAATATTATCATATCGTCTGTACCAAGTAATTTTTGTTTTAACAGAACTACATATTCCATACACACTTTTGTGTGCATTTAATCACGTTTCATACATATATAAATAACTAAGAACAAGCTTTTTTTTACTATTTTTATTTCAATTCAAACATAAATTAATTAATATATTTACTATTAGTTCTAGGCTTCAGAAACTACAGAAGACTAGAAAACTTTCTACACAGAAGCGTATCTATAATCAATGACGTCGATGATGAATAACATACGAAGATCCAATTTTCGAAAATCCAAGGCCTATTGTAAATAATACGACGACAGCCATTTTTGAAAGACGTCCATGTCACTGGGTCCTGTGTAAATACCTATAAAATATTTATAAATAACTCTGTTAAATAATAATGTTATGTTGTTAAAAAAAAGAAATTTTATTTATTTATTTATTGATTGTACGCTTTTGTGAAGACATTTCGAAAGATATTACTAACCAGATGATAGTGTTTTAGGTAACTATATGTTACCTATGTGTGTATTAACTGACATTTTATGATTAAATCCACGTTAATATTACCCTGAGTAAACTCAATCATCGGGACATTAACTATAGGATTATTTTTATCTCTGTCAGTAGCTTAATTACAAGTAAATCATTATTATCTAAGCTGTTTAATATCTTATTTATTATTTTTTAGAAAAAATTCGACGTAAGTTCTCGTTTATATTTTAGATTTTGAGCGTAACGATGAATGTATTGATTTTACAGTGATGTGTTTTTTGTGTACCTGTCGTCGGTGATGACTCGTCGTCTTTTGGAGCAGTAAAAACGATAGATTTTCAGCTTCAACATTAAATTAAATATATTTAAAAGGTACTTTGGGGTGTCAAAAGTAAAAATCCTTAGGACTTTTCTTAATAATTGGGGGAAAAAAAATTAGGAAAAAACAAGAGCTTTCAGGCAATTACCAGTTTTTTGACAAAATTAATTTTCTTACTTTGTTGTAATTCAAAAACAAATATCTATAAATTGTTTAAATTAATATTATCATTTTATACGCATGATACAATTTTTGCTCAGTCAAAAAGCTGGAAAATATAATACAACATTCCTCATATAAGTTTTTATTAAATCTTTTTAGTTATATTAAAGATACATACAAACAATATTTTTTTAATAAACATTTGAAGTTCAAATTTGAACAAAATGAAATATTTAAACGAAGAATAACAATTTTAATTATTTTGTTGTAATTTAAAAATATTATTCTTGGGGACTTAAAACTCGTACGTATATTATTTTATTTTATTTTATACACACAATGACATTTTTAATGCATAAAGATTATTTTTAACCTATTGCTTATTTATACCACAAACCTAATACCTATTCACACACCGTTTTACAGTAAGGCAGTTTTTATTTAAAAGTGAGTAACAATAATAAATGATAATATTAATATAATTTACTATTGTATATTAATTAAATGTTAATAATACAATAAACGCAATGTTTTTAGCAAAAATTAAATCAGCCAACCGTAAGCCAACAGTCAAAAATAAATTACTTTTGTATGAAAATCAAAAAACATATTATCGAGAAATACACTTAATAATATAGGCTGATTGCTGACAAGCCGTATTCGATCAGAGTCGTTTTTCGTATACGGTTATTTATCATTAAATTCAAATTTAACACATAAATTATAGTGACTTACTCAATGACGAGGTACACTTGACACCTACTGTACAGCAGCAGAGCGGATACTTACTTTCCCCCCCCCTTTTTTTTTTTTATTCGCACTTACCATAACTAGAAGAAGCCGAGTCGTCTCTTTTCCCGTTCGATTTCACTGGTATGTATGATCCTTTTTGAACTCGATTACCCGCATCTGCAATTTTTTTTTTATTATTTAATATTAATCAACCCCCAAACATTATACCAGTCTTTTACCTTTGGAAGTGTCTTTACCCAACATGAAATCTACAATAACATAAATTATGAAAGCGATATAATTAATCAATAATGTCGACGACCTAACGGAACCACTCACTTTTAAATTGATTGCCTCTTTTCGCGATAATATTGGAGGCTGCTCTTGCTCTAGCTTTTGCAGACTGAGGTACTGTTTCACATGAAATAATAATAAAAAAAAAATTGTTTGACCCTAGAAACCTTCACATAATATTTCGTTGAACTTGTTTGGGCTGCAAGTAGCCAGCAATACGTTTATTAAAAATCAGAATGCAAGAAATCGACAGATCATTTTTTTAAACTATTAGGATCCGAAATAAAGACATAACCCGATAACCCTAAGGTATAAAACGTAACTCTATTATTATGATGACTATATAATGTCTAAATATTATGCTTACTGTCTGCAGAGAATACAACTTTGCAGGTTCGTTCAACGACACCGTCATCGGTGATGAGAGAAGGATGACAGTAATAAACTGTAAAAATATAATTATGTACAAGGTTTTTTTGCTGTTTTTTAACGTGTATCGGTAATGAACAAAATAATGAACTCACGTGGATAGTCTTTCAGCAACGCGTCGCTATATTGTTGAACATTTTTTTCTTGGGCGGATTCTTGGAAAATAAAATAAATACATATAATCAATAGTATAATAATTGTCAGTTAAAATGTTAACAATATGACACATATACTTATTGTTCTGCGAGCTGTGCTTACCTGTTACAATTATAATAGTAAAATAGCAAATGAACAGAAAACACACTCCAAACGACTTCATTTTTCAAATGAAAGATTTCGGTAGGAAACCTTGCAATTTATAGGAATATTACAAAGAAGGAAAAATAAATATATACGAATAGCGATCAAACACAGGCATAAAGTCTATTATACCCTAGAGAGTTACGTGATCCAAGTTTCGTCCCGTATTGTTTTTTTTTTCTTATATTTACTCATTATTTCCGCTCCGATTGGATTGTCTTCAACATTCGGATGACGTAAGCATAGCCATTATGCCTATATCAATCCCATAACTCTATCCGTAAAATTAAAAAGTTGAATCCTGAATGACATATACGAAATGTGCATACAAAATCGTTACTTAAAGTAATATTCAAATCGTAACTTTGACGAAACTCTAAGTGCTCCTCGGTTTTTTACTGTAGGTCGTCAAACTTATGTATAGGTATGTATATCTATTAACTGTTGTTAGTCGACATCGAACTGGCTAACAATTCGTAATATAACTGTGAGGTAGAGAGGTTTAGAATAACAATGTGCATGTATATATATCGGGTATACGTGTATTTTAGGTGACCTTATCGTTTAACGACAATACATGACTAAAATAACATTAGAGCTTTTAAGTTTTTGCTAGCTTAACACTTGCGTGTCAATAAATATTTTATTATACCGATAATCTGTGTTATCGTGAAACAAAAGAAGCTTTTAATTGAACAAAACAAATTAAGGTATTCTATAATTAAAATAATAATTTAATTAATTGTTGATGCAAGTAGTTTTGTGCCTTTCGACCTATAAAACAGTTATTCGCGCTGTTAATTAGAAATTATGTTCATAATTATTCGGAGTAGTGTTATGTTAAACTCTCCAAACATTCTTTAGCGCATTCAGCAAATTATTGCATTTATATATAGGTACCATTATTTCTACAACCACGCTTTAATTACCTATACTCGTCTTAATTTATCCAAAATAGTATAAGTTAAATTTTCTCTTTAATATAAACTATAATATGAACACGTCATGCATTACATACTATATTGTATGTATATTACAAATGCTGTTAACATATTTTTTTATTATAAAATAATATAATATGTTCCTAAGACCCACTATAATTTGTTTACCTTACGATCCAGTTTTGTTTCATTTGCAAAATGAAAGTCGTTTTATATTACGAGTAAAAGTATATGAGGTATATTATTATTATTATTAAGGCAAACAAACTATTTCGGAATTTAGGTAAAACACCTTTGTGTACGTGCTCCGAAGCACAAGCATTTTACAAAATATTATATGATTTGTTTTTTATTTGTTTACACCAGCTAGCCAGAATAATATTCAGCATTCCGTTTTATCTAAAATCTTTTCTACATTAGAAGCGTAGGTACACTTTTTTATTACGACCGTCGCATTGTATTGGAAATACATTTTAAATTATAAATTGATAACAATATGTACATTTTATATCTTCATGTCAACATTTTACAATTTATATGAATCATATAAAATAATAAAATCATCATCTATACGATCTCGACTTTTACTTAATTTGTCTGGATACAGCTTCGGAAAATAACATACCTACTTGTTTTAATACAATTAATTTTTAATTATGAAAATACCTGCGCACTATTTTTTCTCTCTGGCAGAGACAGAAAACAAATAATGCACGTTGATATTCTATTAAATAATTGTAATAATAGAACGTAAATCATACGATATCATTGACAATAATTGTACAGATTTTTTTTAAACCCTTTTGTTCAGACTACAATATTGGCATTCAAACATAATATACTGTCCGTGTGTATCATTGGTAATCTATAAAATCAATAATGATCAATTATATAAATATCAAATTAGTCTATTCACTAAATATTGAGTGATTGTGAAAAGAATTTATGACTTAATATTTAAAAAGAGTGGTGAATAAATGAGTAACATTAAACTATTTTAGTACAATAGTCTTAAAAGCCATTGTAAAAAAAAAAAAAATTAACTCCCAATGAATATGAATTTATGATGCCGAGAGTTAAATACATAAGAAAAATAGTCTTAAGACAAAAGAATAATAATTACTTATGGTATGAATAATTTAAGAAAATAAACATCAATATTAAACTGCATAACTCATAATTCTTGAATATAATATAATTAGAGTCTAACTTCAAACACTTAAAAAAATTATTTATATTTAAACTACTGTAGGGGGGCATTAATTGATATTAAATTTTCAATAATTAAAATTTTATAAAATGCAAAACAACACATTTTTGTCAACTATATTGGTGTACTGAACTACTGAGTCGCATCTGAATTCTAAATAGTAAATAAAATAGACAATATTCTTCTTGTAAAAACATTCACATTTTAAAATCTGTTAATTCTGCTCATGACAGGAGTAATGAAAAAAAATAATAATAAAATGTATACGCGACAAGTTTTATGAGTTTGAACATTTTACTAACCTCCTGAATAAACTAGCTGTCAAACAAAACATAAAAATCTTCAGCCAATTTTATCTCACATTAAATATCTAAAATACATGCAAACTACTATAATTGACCTATTCGTTTAAATTGCTAAGGTATATATTAGTATACTACATGGCAGTAAATAATATTAACGTTTAATTTATTGAAACTAAAATGAAAAACCAAAATCTATTTTCTGTTGTAAAAAACGATTATAATCTCACGTTTAACTAATTAATATATAATGCAAATGACAATGAGTGTCTTCACTCATTATTTCAAAATTAAAATATTTTTATTACGTAATTTAATGTTATTTCAAAACATTTCTGAAAAAAAAAAATGTCTATTTTTATCTTTATTTTTATTTTTATTTTAAAGTTTTTTTAATATCGTATTTCAAAACAGAATATTATTTGGAATATTTCAATAATAAAGATCAAATTTTGGACAAGTAGGTCATTAGTTATAACTTTATAAGCATTTTAAGTTTTGATGACACAACACGTTGTCCACTATTCCATTACTCTAAACTTTAAATACTTATAACTCATGATTTCCTTGCCCAAAATTTGATTTTTATAGATCGAAATACTCTGAATCTGAAATACAAAATGTATGATGCCTTTCAAAAAAGTAAAAAATAGAAAAAATATTTTTTTTTTCAGAAATGTTGTTTTAAAAATTATTTAAAATGAATATTGTTAATTATTGTATTGTACAATTTTGTTTGGGTAATTTATGTAGTAAATAGTAATACAAGCCAATGGTCCTGTTCTCTCGAGACTTTAATTTAAATTAAAAAAAAAAAAAATACTTTCAACAAATTTAAAACTATTTGAATTAATGAATGTTGACACATAAATATTTATCATTTAGTATGTTATGTAAACCATTCATCATTACTATAATCCGTGATACTAAAATACAATTTTACACAAATCTTACTGCAAAAATTAAATTGAAATAAATCGATGAAAAAAACCAATTAATATCTTATTACCGATCGGTTTCTTTGTAGGTGATTCATATACCATAATAGTAAATTACGTCCACTATTTATTACGATACACAACATTAAAATCTCAAAGAGTTGGTCTAAGACGATAAAAATCAGCCTAGATCGTAAAAAAAACCATATCGACGAACAACTATACGTCGGTTACATTGTACTTGTCGAGTGCCCGTGGCAAGACCATTTTATGTGCACATCTACATAAATGCATACATTTCCGTCGAACCGAAAAGTAATTAAAAAGCTGCTGCTAGTTGTATTCATTTTACTAATAATTTAAGTTTGGGCGGTGAACGTGGGACGCATGAGCTATGACTTTGGCCCGATACAAATCGGTCGTCGAATCCGAATACAGCAGACTAGTGTCTAGTTTAATATCGTATGATTTTCGAATATCGTAAACAAACTACACGTCATAATATTATTATGTAAATTATAATATTCATACCGACGAAATACGTTGCACTTGCCCGCGTAAAACTCCACATCCCTCCTGTGGACGACAACGTTATATTATTATTGTATGCGACATTTTACGATATGAAAACGCGTTTGTTGTATCTAAAATAATAAATTAAATAATAATAATAATATCGTTCACACGGTGTACACAATTAAAGTAGTCACTATGTCTATTAATACGTTATTTATTAAAATACACGCGACGTTGTATAAATATTTTAACTTGGGTGCATAATATTCGGTTATACGAATAATTGAAAATAGTGCAGGCCGCTATGCGCACGTTTAAAAAAAAATTAAAGTGTCTTCTGCGTTTTAATTATTGCTCAACGTAAGCACACAATGTTTGTAATAGGGAAAGTTTTTAAAAAAAAATAACACAAAAAATCCTCATTATTCCTATATATATATATATTGAGAGGGTTGTAAAATATTCTCATCAACTCCCTCTATCCCACCCTCCCCCCCCCTGCACATCCGCCCACATATATCACGACGCATCTGCTATACTGTGACAGGTGCATGAAACTACATGACTTGAGTTCATCTCGTGCACTTTTTGTCGAGACTTGTGGGCATGTCCCTTGTACTTTTTTTTTTTTTTGATTGTTACTTGAACTAAATTGCAATATGGAATCTTAATAACTTTAATCAAACTACAATGATGATAATTCAACATGAATAATATTATAATCATAATATTATTACGCGATATAATATATTATGTTAATTTCTAGCCCTTTTACAAAGTTCCTCAAAAGTAGTTTATACAGAAAATAAAAATATATAACCACTTTTTTCATAGACATTTCAATTTCAAATTTGAACAAAACTAGCTATTAACTAGATATTTGGGTAAACAAATATTTTCAATTTTAGTTACCTATTTTGTTGTAATTTAAAAATATTATTCGTCGACTCGTTTGATATTTTCAACGTACATCATTATATAATTTATACACGCAATGGATTTTTTTAATTTTCTTAATAATTCTGGCAAAAATTAATTTTACAACCAACCCCGTATTACTAATAGTAAAATTAATTACTTTAATCGTATTCATTATTAACAGGTGGAGCCATTTACAACTATATAATATTTCAATTCAATAATTAACTAGTACAACACATAAATATAAACAACAATAATGGTAAGAAAAAAATATAAAATACAACGCATTAGATAGGTTTGTTAAAAAAAAAAAATAGTAGCCAAATAACATCTGATAACACAATATATCAGTGGTGCTCTCGTTAGCCGACCGCGTCATACGATCCAGAGGATTATTGCTGCCTTAGTTAAAAAAAATATTAATATATCCTAAAATACAGTCGGTAACGCATTATAGGATGACAGACCGTGTTCGCTCTCAATCGTATGCAATAATTATTCGTCATTGAATTGAAATCGAACACATCGACCTAAGTGACGCATACTCGACGACGAGGTACACTGCGGACACCTACTACGACTTTACAGAAAAACGTATATACCTATATAACTAACCTATATAAACCTATACTTTCAACCCTTTTTTTTTTACGAATATTGCAGTAGTTGTGCGGTCGGATCGTCGTCGACCGTCGTTCGAATCGGACAACGAGCAATAATATCCTACGAGTGCATATATCCGCAGAGCACGTAAAAAAGTGGTACACGAATTCGCGACGAATTCGTTGCAAAATGGTTGCGGACGAGATTACCGGAAAACTATACAGGTGAGCGGACGGACGGTTTTCGCGCTCTGACCGCGTCCGTCGGTCACGTCCGGCCGGACCTCGTTTCGGCGAGTATTATATTATAATTATAATTTATATTATTTACGTGACGGCTGCAGTCCAACGGGGTGGTGTGTATAAGTACCATGTCCAACATCGTTTTTCGGAGATCCTATACAGAGAGTGGTGAAGATGACCGCCCTGGTGGCCGTTATACAGACGATGTTGAGACGATATTTGAGACGTATCTTATATAGACTTATCGTCGACGCTTGCCCCCGACATTTTGCCATGTTTCAATATTATTATCAGTGTTACCAAAATCCTATGAGGAATTAATGAATTATATATTTTAATATGTTTTATATAGTTAGAATAATTTATAAAACAGTATGTGAAATAATATTATACATAAATTATAACATAATATTATTTTATGAATTTATCATATTTATAAGTTCATCTATTTCGGTACTATCTACTTCAATGTCCTTCTTCGTTTTTCAAGTTGACACTACAGTCACTCGCATGCGCATTGACTTCGTATTCAATTTCTGGTAGAAGTTGTAGCTTTATACTATTATTAATTAGTAAATAATTATCAACAATATTTGTATGCAAAAATAAAAATCAATGTTCCACGTTTTTGTGAAATATTTCAAACACTAATTAATAATTATTATATACGACTCGATAGTACTATTTATAGTCTTGGAATCGTCTTAGAGCTGTTCGCCTGGTCGTGTTAAAAATGTAAACACGTTAACTCTTCTCGCCACGCGAATTTTAACGCATTTCCGATTTCCGCTTATATGCATCGCGGTCTAAAGACATTGTAAATCCATTGTCGTACGCCGAATCGAAGTGTGCCCGACAGTAATACATAGCTAATGTTTCCGTGGTCGTCGCGGTTTCAAAATGTTGACTTGAAGAAATACTTACGGTGACTAAAGGCGCTGTGTTAAATCGACCGTACTTTCGTTTTTATTAAATTTACTACCTACCTACTTGTAATTTACGAAAATATACAACAATAATTCTAATTTATTAAAAAGGTTACGAGTTTAAAGTATTTATTTTGTTCTTGCTTAATAATAATATATATATTATATTCATTATGCCCGTCAGCGGAATTATTATTACCACTCGAGGTCATAAACCGCGGTGTACAAATATGACCGTGATCAATCTAATTACATATATCCGTGTTATTCCGTTGAGTATAATTTTTAAATTACACTGTTTTAATAAAACGAACCATTTGGTATAAATAGTACCTATGTTTAATTTGTTATAATCAAAAAATACAATGTAATGGTTATAATACTTATGAGTCCGTTCGAATCGTCCATCTAAATGTTATATTATAAATGTTTTTACGTGCAGAAATAATTTCAATAAACTTGTTACCATATACTGCGTTTTGTATAATTCCAAGGTAGGTTTTAAGCTTGCAATAAAATCACGAGTAAAAATGTACCTACCTATATGTAATAATCACAATAATTTATAAATTTAATAGGTATTAAAAATAATTTGACTGGCAAATCTTATGTTACACACGGAAAGAGAACTACATAATGGTGTTGCATTACTCAACGCAGAGTACTTGAGATAATAATAGATAAGAAACTACCAAAATAGATTCAGAAAAGTATAAGTCAGTCACAGAAGATCTCATTTTCAGCATCCGACAAACTATGGGAAAGTAGAAACCACAAATCAAAAAAAAAACTCAAATAAGTATATCTTTGTAAATAAAATATTACTTTAAAATATTAGTTTACTATTATATCATCGTATACATTTATAAATGACTGGATACAAGTTCCAAATGAAATGTTACATTATAAATAACAAGTTACACAAATAACTTCAATAAACAAATGGTTAGTCAAATAGTCATCAGTCGATAAAGTCACAAAAACCAATATGCATAATACAAATTATACATAATATACCTACGAGTTACCTACCTATAAATATTGTGAAAACCAAATTTGTATTTTTATAGTTATTTTAATTATTTTTTGCTTTGAGGTGAAAAATACCAAAATAGGTATTAAAATATATTACAATAACTACACGATTCAGAAAGAGCTGGGAAAGAGGCTCTTCTGCACTTAGTTATTCCGATAAATCTCACTGTGGTGGTGTGGTTGTGCGGCTTAGGAACGCGCAGTCGATAGTCAAGTCAATAAACGATATATCCACGTTATTTGCAATACAAGAATAGGACTGTTATAGGAACAAACGATTTCACCGATATTGTTCAATTCGACACTAGAAATCGTAGTTAGAATTAAGGGTCAGGGTGTGCCGACAAAAGGGTAAGAACAACAAAGTCCTCGGCCGAGTGAGTGTTTATTAAATATATTATTAATTCGTATATGCAGATCATATAATAATCATCGGAATTACGGAAAAAAGGTGGCATGGCACTTGCTGAATATAATGGCAGTAAGGAGGGAGTCAATATTTGCCTAATTTTTACAGCGGAAGACATCATTGTACTCCTTGGGTGTTGACGAGCACGAATCGAGAGAATCCTCTCACTCAATGGTCGGAAACTACATATTTAACCTAACTTTGGATAATCAGAACAATACATACACCTGTATATCAATAAATATTGTTTCGTGCAATATTGTAATCGTAGCTTCAATATATTTTTAGCATTTTCAAATCTAACCTACAGTAAAATAAATAAACTAAAAAGTTAAATATTTAATACAGGATACCTGCAGTCCTAAAGTTTATCATGAATGTATCATACTCATAAGTTTTGGACACAATATTACAAGATGACTTGAATGATTAATCAAAAATCGTTTTCAATTATTTTAATTTTTTTATTGTAGTAGATACGTACTTACTATCGTACTAAGTAACTTTAATATCCAGCCACGAGTATAAAAATTTAATTTAAACCAATTATTCTTTTTTTTAATTATTTAGGGGATCACATAGGAAATCCTTCATTTTTAAATAAATTGAATGAATGTGTCACAAAATATGCTGATGATGGTAGAGAAGGACGCGACTACTAAAAGAAGTGATGCATAATGGCACCAGATCCCTGGTATTTGAATGAGGCTCTCGTAAAATAGTTAGGGATTTTTAAAGTTAACGAAATTAGACGGTATCCGTCAAAATGTTAATGTCGTCATATCTGTAAAACGTTCGCAAGACATGTTTCTATTATAAATTTGCTTAATCTTGACATCATTGTCAGTATTAATATATAATACGTCGGACTTTTCCTTTTAGAAGTTTACACGTGTACGTGTATGTTTTTAGACTGTCTACCTTTTTCTACTTAAAAAATAAAATATTTATTATATTCAATTGGTTTAAAGGAAATATTCACAACCGAATTCGATAAGCCCTTTCTTACAACTTATACGAATTCCTCCGTTATATTTCCTTTTTTTCCAAGTAAAATTTGCATTGTCAACAAGGTACACGAATGAAACGAATGTGTATTGTAAAAGTCTCATAAAAAAATCATCAATCTCCAGTCCTCCGCTGTTTTTTAAATTTTTGTTCACAGCAAATACAGTAGCAAATATTTTGTTAAAAAAAAAAACAAAATATTTCTATTGTGAATGAAAGTTACTTCGAGAAAAAATCAACAATTACTTTTTACCGTCTATTCTGCGTTAATATGTATATACTTTTTTCAGAAATATATAATTTGTACCTAAACCGTATATAATAATATGTGCTTTACGTCATAGGCACAGGTGATAAAAAACAGTCCGTTGACGGAGCCCCTAAAGTTAGTTTACATAATATTATTAATTAATTACACGAGTTACATTTTAAAATAAAAGAAGACTCTTCTGCACTAGTTTATTTCCAGGCACTGAGGTGAATTAACGTGGGGGAGGGGGATTATTGGATTCTATTATGCTGAGTCTACTGATCAGTTGTAAGTTTGCATGATTTTGAGTTCAATTTCTGAATCCGTGTGAATATATCTACAACTAATCTCGAATATTTTGATGATTAAACATAATTATATTATCACGTATTATAAAATGTATAAAACAATAGCATTATAAAATAAAATTCTGATATTTATTGAGGATTCATTTAATACACCTAAAAATTGTGAAAACATTTGTATTATCTAAATCACTATTTGCTATAAATCTAACCTAAACGTATTATTTATTATTTTTAATTATTTTATCAACCATATCTAGTTAAAAACGTGTATGAATAGACTGAGGAACGTCTCAACTTTAAACAAAGTAATTACAAACATATTACTAATATTTTATATGTATCTATACGTACTCATAGGTAAACATTTTAAATTCTAAGCAGAGCAATGAATGTGCTGATTTTACAATATGTGTTTTTTTGTGTCTGTAACACTCTGTGTACACGACGAGTAGTCGAAATAGTGATTCGGTTTTCAACTTCAGTAACTTTTCTGGTGAGAAAGTGAATCTAGTTTATGCTTTCAAGAGTTGGTTAAAATTAAAAGTTTCCGGTAATTTTCAAAAGCTTTGAGAAAAACAAAAAAAAATTAAGAAAATGCTGAAAAAGCAAAACCAGTTTTTAACTCAATCGATTTTTTTTTTTTAGTATAACACAAAAAAAAACCGTAGAGTCATGAATTTTACACCGAATGTTTATGTTAGTATTTCCTACACACCATTAATTGATATAAATATTTCTATTTTACTATAGTACAATAAATTGCTTAAATAGCAATAATATCATAAAATATAGGTCATACCATTGAATTCAATTTAACACATTCATTACAGTTACCACATAATACCTAATGTTCAGAAGAGTGGTACCTCTTGCCCAACTTTTTATTATTTACAAAAGAGTATACGGCCGTATATACTAAATTTGCTTACGAGTGGGTTTTAGTTTCTACCAATAAATATTTATTAGTAAATATATAAATTATGAAATACTTATAGGCGAACATAATGTTTTTTATTTATGTAAAAGTGTATAACAATGTACATAAACATTCAGACGGTGATTACAGTGCAAATATACGTTGGACAATTATATTATACAATAACCATGATTTCCATAAAAGTCACGGGCAAAATCTCAAAGACAATAATTATAATACAATTAAATATTTATTAAATCACGTTACAGTTACGAATTGTTTTTAAACAAAGAGGTTGTCATGACATGTAACACATTGTGTAGTAAAACGCAAATTACTTTTTGACTTACGATACTAAAAATTTACGTCGAAAACATTTTTCACGTATTCGATTATTCTTTGTACCTTTAACTCCGAGACCAGATACCTCTAATACCTTTCCCGTCATCGGATACTCGTTGAATTTTTCTGGTGTCACTCCAATACTAATTGTCGTTACGTATAGTTTGTCCAACTGTGGTCCGCCAAACGTGACAGACGAAACCTTTTCAGCGGGGATCTTTAACTTGCCCAACAACTTTGCACTGGTTCCACTCACGTGCAGCACCTAACCGATTTATTTAGAAATCTTTAGTATCAATATTTTAAACGGAAAAAAAATCAAAAATTTACCTGCGCGCCGTTGTAGTTAGCAATCCAGAGATCACCGTTGGCGTCGATCGTCATACCGTCCGGTACGCCCGGTATGTTGTCGGTCTTGAAATCGTAGAAGGTTTTGCGGTTCGCTGTTGGGAAATCGTGATTGTCAGACATTATTTCTGGACGAATAAAACTTAGTACTATGAATACAAACGAAATCATTACAGATAGAAGCCGTCGCGGGATCGTAGTCGAAAACCGCTATTTGCTTGGTCGGGGAATCTATGTAATACATCCTTGTACTGTCGGTGTTCCACGCGAGCCCGTTGGAAACAGAAACGCCCGGCAAGACGGGTTCGAGGCTTTCAAAGCAACTGGTGTCATTAAGCTTGTACAGAGTCCCGCGCCCCGGTGGGATATTTCCAGCGGCGTCCTCGAATCCCATGGTGCCTGACACAGTTTTTGTTTCGCTTTATTTCACATTTAGAAAATGACAACGCGTATATAATAATGATCCCGTGGGCTTACGATTGTTTTTAGAAACGAAAAATTCGAAAATAAAAATGGAATATTTAATTAAAAACATTACACTCATTTTTGTCTGGTACATTTAAAATCGCCCCCTATCTGTATAGGTACAGATTATATAAATATTATATATTTTACTTACCAGCCCACAAGTACCCGTTGTTGTCTGCTTTTGCGTCATTCCATCGGTTACCCGGTTTATTGTTGTCGACGGTGGTCAGCTTAACGACTTTATTAGTGTTCTCGTTGAGATTCCACCGGAGACTAGCCAACGTTGTGCCCAGTCCGATGACAAACAGGCCATGATGTCCGTGAACCGGGATCACAAAACCCACGTCATTGTCTGATAGGAGTAAAATATATAATAGATCAAGTAGGTGTACGATAAAATCACAAAATAAACTCTATAAAATACCTACCTAATTGAACATATTCCAAGCGGTTTTCGATAAGTCTGTAGACTCGATGCTGAGCAATGTCGACGAAATACAAGACGTTGTTTTCATAATCCCAAAAAGGCCCTTCGCCGTGCACCATCACGTCATCGGCCACTTCCCTGATTGACGCGCCATTATAATCAACAGCGCCACATATCACGGCCATCAGACTGAAATAATAAAATACAATTTAAACTGGCTAGTATGAGCACGGACGATGAGCGAAAGGTTCACTACCTTAGGAGCACAACATTACACTTCAGAAGCGACATCGTGACTGAGCCACGCATACATGTGTACAGCTATAATATTAAAGAAACCTGTCTCGTGGAATACTACTACAGTCAGTATTGGAATGGTAAAAATTAATTACCTTGTGGTTCGCTAATGATTTAACGGTCTGTTGGAGAATATTCAAATCAACGCGGTGACACTAATAAGCGCATCTTATCTGTTTCCACAAGGAACGAATTCCAACAAATTGTATTTAGATTATAACGTTTTGGGTTTAATTTGAATACTTTTAACATTCCGTGGTTACCTTGTCAAATATAATATATATGTTGAATAAATGTGAAAGAATATTACAAATGGAACTATACAGGAACACAGTTTATTAAAATCTGAAACAATTTAATTAATTTATCTATGACCATGAAGATTTCTAAAAGCGTTACTTTAGATAGAACCAATTTTTATATGATCTAAACTGATTGGATCTGACCCTAATTGAACTATTATAGACACTACACAAAAGAAACACAAACTAACAACTGACGAAAATATAATATGAATTACCTATTTTGTAAACCATTTATTAATTTAAACATTTAAGACTTGAAAATATTATACAATATACCTTACACATTTTTTAACCGGAATTGAAAAAAAAAAGTTTAGCCACATACCTTGTATACCTTGTATTTATGGGTAATTGAAGTTCAAATTTTGCCTACATAGGAAATATACACTTCAAATAACGATTTCGCCTCAAACGATTCTTGTTACCTATATAATTCCTAATTTAAAAAAATATTAGCCATAGAAACTTGAATCATTCCCTTTTACTTAAATTATCGGTTTCTATACACCAATGAACATTTTTTAAATGTTTAGACTAATTTTAAACTATTTGTATACACATTAGATATTTTCAAATATTTTTAGTTTTTTTCTATAAATGTTGATAAAAAAAAATATGCTTGAGCAACATTTTGAACATTTTAAACAAAATTCTTCATAGTTTGTGCTTACATCAACTAAACCCCTTCAAAATTACTGAAGTACATTTTTTTATTAGTGTTTGACAAAATTCATCAAAATTGGGAAAGTTTGCAAATTATTTTGTAGTTAAAAACTAAACGTAAACCTAACATTTTTAATTTCAATAGCTAAGGCTTGAAAATATAATACAAGGTTACTCGTAAGGTTTTATTACAGCAACTTAAAATATCTCAAAATATCATGACGTAAAACATTTTTTTTAAAGCCATTTGAAGTTTAAATATTTTTAAAAAAATTGGTTTTTAAAATAAAAAGTTAAAATTTTTGAGTTATTTTGCTGCAACTCAAAAAATATAATTTGTAAAGAATTGAAACTTTTTGACCTTGCGTATGTTTAGTTGTTGTGTCAGAATTATTATAATTCTTTTTTTTTTAAGTTTGTATTTTCAGCTGGAATATTTCAACAAAACTATTAGCAAAAAATATTGTAAAATATTGAATTATTGATTTCATACATAATGCCATTGTTGCCTGTTGGTACGTCCTATACAGAAGTTTCTCCAATGTATAGAAAAAGTAAAAGCATACAAACCATTGAAAATATAGTATTACCTAACAATATATAAGTAATAAGTACCAATGTGAGATAGACAAACTTTTCGGACGACGTTCGGTTTAATCTTCTTACTGTGGCGGAAAATAGACGGCCTGTAATCCGTTTCACCACGCACAAAGCGAAAAGAAAAAAATAAGTAGGTACTTTATAAACATTAGATAAAAATAGAACCAAGGACAAATTGTGTCCATTGATATAAGAAAAAACTGAAAAATATAGTATTGTAAACAACCGCACATTATTAGGTATAGATACTAAAGTATCGTGAACTACAGTTTAACTCAATCTGTTATAACTTCTTTTTATTTTTATTGGTAAAATAAAAACATAATTTGTGAGTATAACAGCAGCAATAATAATATAATATTACAAAAAAAAACCATCACCCATTTTAACGTTTACACTCACCTTTTAAAATTATTTAAATAATTTAACGATATCAGATGTACGAAATATAACAAATTTTCATACTATAAATGTATGCATATTATAATTTAAATTAAATTAATATACTCGGAGATATAATTATTTTCATTATCGCATAATACCCAAAATCAAAATTTGTTTTATTTCATATGCGATAAGTTTTAAGCAATTACTATGGAAATATTTCAATCATTTTAAACTGTAAATTGGTCTTATTATATAAGTACTGAATAAATCACTGTAGACGACTACAAAAGTATTTTTACTGTAGTTTTACAAAAATATACTATATATGATCTTAATAGGGTATAAAAATAAATTTCGTAAATTATTGCATTATTGTGCTTGTTTATTTGATATTCAGTGAACACTTAGGTACCTATAACGCCGAACGAAAATATGGAAGTCCCGTCGAAAGCGAGCAACAGTGCATAACGTATAATAAAGTTTGAGTTACAAACATTTTGGCAATTTTTAGAACTCGAAAGTTTAAATATTTTAGTCGAGACATTTCAAAATTCCCAATTTGGGTGCCGAAAGCCATGTGGTCGCCTGTCGCTTTAAAGCACGGAGGGCCGTGGATTTTTTAACATTTTAAAAATGATAGGGAAAAAGGATCGAGTAATAATAATAATAATAATTTAAACAAAAAAAAAAGATATTTTACGTACCGGCTGGATATATTAATCAACTAGGTACCCAGTGCACCTAGTGTACCATATGCCAGAACGATTTTATCCCGGTGGAGCGAAACCTCGCTGTGGGCTCGATTTGTGGTGTCCTTACCTACATGTTCGTGGATAAACGGACTTGGGGAAAAAAATAAGTTCTTATACTGACCGCTCTTGACGTTCGCGGTCAACCGGGGAAAAGGAAAAACAAGTGCACGTTTGGTATGTAAATTACATTAATATAGTCGTCCCGTATCGGAGAATAGTGATGGGCAACCGCGGTTATCGTCTTACCGCTTACCGCTTCTTCGACGATAATGACGGCATTGTGGGCCCCGCGACAGCGTTTATCTTATAGTGTATGATATATTTAATTCGTAGTCGGTGATAAAAGAATAAAATCATAATTTACATCATACGTCGCGTGGTCTTAATTATTTTGCATAATATATTCCGACCTCCAAAATATACTACGGGGTATTGTTTACGACGGTGCAAATGACGGTGACAGATTCACCCCACGGCCTTTTTTTTATATTCTGTATTGGTGGTAGATGCACAGAAATAAAAATACATAATTTATTTACTGCACTGATACTGGCACGTATTCCCTCTTATAACTGTTCACAATGAACAAAACGTATTTATTTATTTAACTACCTATATATAAAAATATGATGTAATAGTTATATATTATAGTAAAAAATTGTATGTGCTCATCAATGTCATCATTTAATACAATAAGCTTATGGTATTTTTTCTTTCATATGGCGATAGCTAAAGATAATGACATTAGTTATATTTTTGAAGCATGTTATGACATTTTTTAGAACCTGATATACGTACTGGCGGAAAAATTAGTTTCTTGTATACATAGGGAAATATAATAGCTTCAATAGCTGGTATTGGGAAGAGGGTGATTTTTAAGATATTGTTTCCGACAGAGGCCTTTTCATTTGATTTTTAGTTCAGTTTATTATTTGTATCAAACGAAATGTTTTCTGTTGTGCGGCTAGCATCAAAATATGTAGCGATGATCGAGTGTGTGGTGGTGGAAGATGTATCGAGTGAGTGTGTAGTGGAGGTAGTGGATCAATAACTAAACGCGAACCGGTTTGGTTATCTACCTATGCGAGACGGAATATTTGTAATGGATTTAACGTTTGATTTTGTTTTAGTTTGAACTTATTTTGTTGTTTTGGAAAAGTTAATATTTACTTTACTTATAGAGACTCTATAAATTATGTTCTGTAAGAAAGCATTTTTTTGGGCTGTGAGTCCGGTTATTGGAATTTGTTCAATATCGCGTATTATAAATTATAATAATTATATAAAATAATCATATTACCTTATCGTTGTAATTAAGCAAAATAATATGACGTATCAAACTTTGCTATCGAAGAATAAAATGCGCACTCGAGAAAGATAAAAACACATGTTGCTCTGTCGGTTGTTAAACACGTACTACATGTAATAATGATTATATTATCATATTAATATTCAAACTACTCGAAGCCACTGGCAATAAGTATGGAATAAAAAACGTACATAATAATACATCGATGTTGCTTTGAATGACTCGTTAATATAAAATATAAATGTGGGACGGCGACAAGGCTTACAATACATGTTTCGGTACTGAACATCAATTTCAAACGATCCTGAGCCGTCTCCAATAGCCTTAAACGTTTTAGGTACCAGGAATTTTTAAAAAAAATAATAAGGTGCTATAATATAAATCAAATTAATACTCTTACGTGTTTATTGTTTATATATTATAGTGAAAACAAAGTATTGCATTTAGAAGTATTATTATCACAGCGATAATCATTCAAATGACATTAACATATAATTAAAACATAATACATTATTATAATATAAATTATGTTCATATTTTATGGATTAAACGGAGAGAAAATTTGGTTTAACACAAATAAGTACAATTAGTAGGTATTAAGTAGTAGTTTTTTATGACTAGCACATCATTATCCACCACCAATCACCATACATTATTATTAATGTAATGTTTTGCTCAGACCACCGACAAACTTTTACAAAAGTCAAAAACATTCGTCGCGAACTCGACGATTCGGCATTCCGTGAACACCAAGACCGGACACCTCAAACACCTTTCCCGTCATAGGATATTCTTTTAATTCTTCTGACGTCACGCCGTCACTAACTGTCGTCACGTACAGCTTATCTAACCGAGAACCACCGAACGCGACCGACGAAACTTTTTTTGCGGGTATTTTCAGCTTGCCCAGCAACTTTGCGGTGGCGCCACTCACATGCAATACCTGCCAATTCGTTAGAAGTTTAGAACGATTTGTAACAACAACGTAATAAACATAATAACTGTGCGTCCGATAGATGTTGTAACAGGCTAAAAAACTAAAAAAAGTCAAAATTTTTTAATTTTTAATTTCTTTACTTAAATAGTTTCAAAGTATTTAAAATATTTTGATTATTTATATTATGTTTTGGAATTATACCATATGTATAGAAAATTTTAATGATAACATTTGGAGAAAATTTCAAGTATTTACTGTTATTTGTTTATGTGTTTTACTAAAAAACAAAATTAAATTTTTTCAAAAACTAATATTGAGTAAAAATTCAAGATTTCTCATTTGAAAAACATAAGTTTGTCCACAAAAATTTCCTTAAAAAGTACAAAAAATCACAAGAATTTGTAAATATTGTATATTTAAGAATTCCAAAAATCAATGTTTAAATTCATTATTAAACGAAAAATTTGAGTGAACACTCTGTATAGGTAGCGTATTATGCGTATTGATGTGTATCGACTACTGAATACTGATTATACACGTTTCACGTATGCGATGTAATTAGAATGCTGGGGGAGTAGGGACAACTGACAAGATACAATTATTAATAAGTGTTATAACTTAATGAGATTGACGATTGATGACATCTTTATCCGATTACACACTCACCGGCGAACAAATAACCATTTACGTCCGCCTTGGCGTCGTTCCACCGGTTTTCGGGTTTGTCGTGATCGACGGTAACCAGTCCTACGACTTTGTGGTTTTTCTCGTTGAGGTTCCATCGGAGACTAGACAACGTGGTGCCTAGTCCTATAACGAACAGACCTTGTCGTCCAGCGACCGGGATCACAAAACCTACTGCTTCGTCTGGAAAAAGTTAGAAACAGATTTAGGCAAACATTCAGACTCTTAACAATTGTTTATATAGTACAACATGTAGGTGTTACCCACCTAGCTGGACGTGCTCCAAATAGTTTTGTGAAAATCTGTACACGCGGTGTTGAAAAATGTCAACGAAATACAAAACGTTATTCTCGGAATCCCAAAACGGCCCTTCGCCTAGG
Source organism: Neotoxoptera formosana (assembly GCA_022818045.1). Lineage (NCBI taxonomy): Eukaryota > Metazoa > Arthropoda > Insecta > Hemiptera > Aphididae > Neotoxoptera > Neotoxoptera formosana. The sequence goes on from CM040633.1 coordinate 54,952,507, forward strand.
ACCATCACTTCGTCTGCCACCGCCCTGATGGATATGCCATTGTAATTTATGGCACAATTTGCAGTCACCCAACTGAAAAATATCAAACTGTTGATAATCGTTGGGTACAGCTACAGACTACAGTCATTGATTTTAAAATACACAATTTCACATGAGTCGATTTTTTAGTGGTAACACTTAACAGATAAACTGATCAGTCAACCGATGAACTATCAATGTACTAACCTAGTGGCTAGTACGTAACAAATGCAATTTTTTAATTGTATAATATAATCTGTGATAGTGTTAAAAGACAACAGTCAACTCATTAAGACACCTTAACCGGATTTTGTTGTCTCTTTCATACAAGCACGTAAACATACGGAACAATAGTCTAACCTTCTAGAATACATAATATTATATAGTAGGTACCGTTAATTATACATAATTACTGATATATTATTAAATTCAAAGTTAAAAACACTCTCTCTTTTTTTTTATATAGTATAATGCATAAGTAAGTATGAGTATGAAAAATAGTTAAAAATTCTTATAACTTAAAGGTCACAGATAATGTTGTTTCCTTTAAATTTGAGTTTAGTTAAAGTCACTTAAATATGAAAAACAAATAAAACTAAACATATACTGCTGTTTAAAACAAATAAAACTAAACATATACTGCTGATCATAATTTTACTTCCTGTTATGTGCTTATACACTGAGACAACAGTTGCGGGTATGACATCCTCAGTCCTCTTGACCAATTAAATTAATACTATTTCATGTCTTGTCTACCTCAAAAACGCAACATTAAACAACGAAACGGACAGCATGATCTTGACACTTAACGGACGGTATCTGTTGTAGAAATTAAAAAAATACAATAAATATGGTGTTTTATACCATACCAGTTGAAAAAAAAAACATATTAAAACACCGAATCAGGTTTCCAATTTCCCCTAGGACAATGTCCATTAAACGATTACTCAGATAGCTGTATAATTTTACAGTGTCATTATTTTATGTGATTTCTTTTAATATGTTCATGAATTTTGGTTATCAGTTATCACTTACCTTTTTTATATTACGTTTGATTAATTAAAATTACGAGGGTACATTAATTGGGACGGTTAGGAATAGTTTATTCCTAATCATAAAATTATAGTATAATATAGCCCACACAGCACTGCAATATTTATTTAACTTTAAACTAACATTTAAATTTAAAGGTAAAAAAAATTTTTTAGTTGTATCAACGTTTAAATTTCATTTGATATAAGTTATTAAATGTTAATTAACCGCTATAAAACATTTTTTGAACCAATTTTGATTATTTATAATAAATTTAAAAACCAGGGTTGTATACAATTTAAATACCAATAGTTGTTGCAATATTTAAATTAAAAATTTAATCAATATTTTATTGATATTTTTTAATATTTAATTTAGATTAAATAAATGTTGATGGTTTCGAAATTATACATAAATTAATGATTAAAATGTAATATGTGCTATTATAAATATTGCTTGCTAATATTATTATTTATTGACATATAGACGACCAATACAAGATTATGAAATACACTAGTGTATATATTTTTGTATACAACACTCTTTAACAATATACTCAACTAAGTGATATAGTAAGAGGGGGAGGCTGTAACCCCTAGATGTTGTAGAAGGCTAGACCTGCACCTAGGTGTAACTCTGCGATACCTACCAGAAATTCATTCTCCATTTGACTATTATAAAAGGTGACTTCAAAAGCTCAGACAATATAACATTTTTAGTTTAAAAAAAAAAATACACCTAATTTTAAAAATTAAAACATTCATCGCTCCGCTCTGAATCTAAAATGAAAACAACACAGTTTAAAATTCGAATTATTTGTTGTATTTTATTTTATTTATGTAACATATCTTTATCCATCACGCGTCAGGCGATAACTTCGTGAAAACGTGATAATAATCCATACGTATTAAGCTTTAATAAAATATTTCCTTAACCAGCACAAAAGCGTGCAGGTGGTACACAGGTGGTTTTTGCTAAAGTTCGTGGACGATGATAACAATGATTGCAATCGAGCGCAGATCCCGAAAATTTTAACAGGAAGTGCTCAAAAAAAAAGGTTATACCTTGAATAATGTAAATTACGTAATTTATAATAAAAATTTTAGATTTTAAGCGGAGCGATAAATGTATTGATGTACCATGTACCCATTGTACCAGTAAAACCTCTAAATACCGGACACTCTCGGTCGCCTTGATTTTGTCCGTTATTTAGAGGTGTCCGCTATTCAGAGGGGGAAAATAACTTGCAGAAATGAATAACTATGTACAAAATTTATATATGCAATATGTATAATAATGATATTATATGTATATTATTTTTATTATTTTAATACAAATATTAACTATACATATTATATATTATTTAAAGTTATGATATTATTATCTATGTAAAAATTAATGAAAATGTAAACAAAAATTAACATTTATTGAAAAAATCAGTTAGGTACTTTAGCTTGTTTAAGACCTTGATGCATATTTGCATTTGCATGATGACGATTTTATCGACGTGATAACGGACGGATTAGATAAACTATAATAATTGTACATAGTATAATAATGTATAGTAGTCAAATTAGATTAGATAATTAGATAGATATTTATTGAGGCATTCCACGATTATTCAACATTTACGATAAAAATCGTCAAAATCAAAAACTAAATTGCCATAAAAGTGTCCGTTAAGGGAGGTTTCACTGTAATCATTTTCTCTATACAATAAAATTGTCTATATATTTTGACTCTTTTTGACCTATTAATAGGCATAAAAAATTTTCAGGCTTTTTCATATTTTTTTTTATTATTGTCGATAACATTTTTTTAACCTGTCTAAAAATTTGAAAATGTAACACAAAGTTTTTCTTGTTGAAAGTAAAAATTTAGAATGAAAGTAAGTCTACAATAGTTTTTACAAGCGTCTAAAGTTTTAATTTTGACAAAATACGTAACAATTAATATGTAGTATAACATTTAAGTAGGTATAACATTTTTTCCCGAGATTATAAAAATTTGCATTAGGTATAAACAATATATTATATGGTAGATATATGCCTTTCAAAAGTAATTATTGATTATAAGGAACATTTATAATTTATTTTAAGTTATGAAAATGTTTAGGTTTGCAAAATGACATCTTTACGACCCTTTTATTATTTATGAGTCACATTAATTATCCCTCGAGAGTCGAGACCACTCACTGCTCAGTTTACTTCTACGCTAGTCTATAAACACATTAAACTCAACTTTCAAAATTTCTTTGTCCTCTATACTATTCAAATTTAGTTTACAAACGTTTAATTTAAAATTAACTGTAATAAAGCTGGCAGAACCTATATACTACCGCCTCGCTCTTATGATAAAATAGCTCCCTAGAACATGGATTAGTTATTCAGTTACGAAGAAAACTAAAGTTAATTTGTACCTAAATAATGTAGACGACCAATATATTTCGAGTATAAATCTAGTTAAGTCTCAAAGTGTGACATCTTAGTCAATTTAAGCTATGAAACGGTTTTTTTTTTGGATTTCCTCGACGCAACTGGCAATAAGTATGGAATAAAAAACGTGCATACACCAGGGAGCGTGTTCAACGAACGCGCTCGTGCTGTGACCCGCAAAGGTGGTGTGGATCACAGATTTTCCAACTCCTAAGAATTAAAATATCAAACGACGAGTAACGACATTAATACGTCGATGTTGCTTTGAATGACTCGTTAATATAAAATATAAATGTGGGACGGCGACAAGGCTTACAATACATGTTACGGTACTGAACATCGATTTTCAAACAATGCTGAGTCGTCTCCAATAACCTTAAAAGTTTTACCAGGAATTTTGAAAAAAAATAATAAGGTGCTATAATATAAATCAAATTAAAACTCTTAAGTGTTTATTTTTTATATATTATAGTGATGAACAAAGTATTGTATTTAGAAGTATTATTATCACAGCGATAATCATTCAAATGACATTAACATAATAATTAAAATATTTTACATTATTATAATATAAATTATGTTCATATTTTATGGATTAAACGGAGAGAAATTTTGGTTTAACACGAATAAGTACAATTAGTAGGTATTAAGTAGTAGTCTTTTATAACTAGCACATCATTATCCACCACCATACATTATTATTAATGTGATGTTTCGCTCAGACCACCGACAAACTTTTACAAAAGTCAAAAACATTCGTCGCGAACTCGACGATTCGGCATTCCGTGAACACCAAGACCGGACACCTCAAACACCTTTCCCGACATAGGATATTCTTTTAATTCTTCTGGCGTCAAGTCTTGACGAATTGTCGTCACGTACAGCTTATCTAACCGAGGACCACCGAACGCGACCGACGAAACTTTTTTTGAGGGTATTTTCAGCTTGCCCAGCAACTTTGCGGTGGCGCCACTCACATGCAATACCTGCCAATTCGTTAGAAGTTTAGAACGATTTGTAACAACAACGTAATAAACATAATAACTGTACGTCCGATAGATGTTGTAACAGGCTACACCTGCACCTAGGTGTAACTCTGCGATACCTATATATTTTATACCTGAGAGCCGTTGTAAGTAGCGATCCAAAGATTGTCGTTGGCGTCGACCGTCATTCCGTCGGGTACGCCGGGTATGTTATCCGTCTTGAATTCGTAGAACGTTCTACGGTTCGCTGTCGGATAAACCGAGTTTGTCAGACATCAACAATTTTGGAAGAGAAGAATCATAATAACAATAATATAACCAATAGGTACATAAACGAAATTATGATAGTTACACATGGTCGCCGTGGCGGTGTCGTAGTCGAAAAGCGCTATTTGCCTGGTCGGAGAATCGATGTAGTACATCCGTGTACTATCGTGGTTCCACGCTAGCCCGTTGGAAATGGTAACGTGTGGCAGGACGGGATCGAGATTTTGGAAACATGAGGTATCGTTTAACTTGTACAAAGACGCGCTACCCTGCGGTACGTGGTTGGAGGCGTCCTTGAATCCCATCGTACCTATCACGCGTTCAACAAACAACGATTAAGTATTATTGAGTGGTCGGAGGGAATAATGGTGAAAAAGGTCGCAGCTTCTCCCCCTCTATATTCCCACCAACAAAAGTCAGCAATCGGTGAATCCTTGACCAAAAATATTTTAACTTATTCTGCTTACACATATTCAAATATTATATGTAAACAATTTTTTTTTATCTAAGAACAAGTTGCTATTTTTACTAAATACTATCTAGTATTTACTAATCACTGTTGATTATAATTATAAACACTAGTATTTATAATCAATGTTATTATCTATTAATTGTTATGTTTAATTAAATTTTGAAATTGATGTAATATTTCAATATTTTGTACAGGCATCTATTATTATTAGTTCTTACCGAATCTGGTAATGTAACAAAAAAAAGGGGAGTAACTAATCGGCAATCGCACTGCTGCAGGTGTCCAGTGCATCTCATCATTGAGTAAACCACTGTAATAGCATACTATATTTGTATTAAATCTGAATTCTATGATAAATTATTTCTAAGTTTCAACCGAAAAATAATTCTGATTTCTGAGAGAAGACGGTTTGTCAGGCTAATGCCTATATTACCAAGTATATTTTAAAATATTTTTATATTGCAATTAATGTGGATTATTATACTATTAGAAATATTAATACTTCGGTAGACGGTAGGTTAAATTCATTTTTTCCGAAAACATTGCATTTCAAAATATCATTGTGTGTATAAAATATAATATGCCTAAAAGGGGAAGGGGAAGGGGGTTTACAGGGGCTCACCCCTCCAAATATCCTATAAGCCCCCCCCCCAACAGAGAGCTTTTAAAATTGAGTGAAATCGAAGCTCTCCCACTCACATTTGTGTTAAAAATATTAGCCACCGCCAGAAATTTTAGTGGATTCCACCTATGTATATTATAGATTATTTGGTTCCAGTATGAACTAATTATGAGGAACCTTATATTCAAATATTCAATTTTCAAATCAATACAAATTTAAATTTGTAAATTTTTAACTACAAAATTATTTTTAAATAATCTCGAGATTTCGGCAAATTTAATGTTGTCAACATTTGAACTTCAAATATTAGGTATTAAAACAAATAGTACATATGAATCTTAAATATTTTTAAATATTTATAATAAAAACTTATGAGGAACCTTGTAATAAATGTTTAATATTTTTGACTAAGCAAAAAAAACTAAAAAAAGTTAAAATTTTTTAATTTTTAATTTTATTACTTACATAGTTTCAAAGTATTTAAAATATTTTGATTATTTATATTATGTTTTGGAATTATACCATATGTATAGAAAATTGTAATGATAACATTTGGAGAAAATTTCAAGTATTTACTGTTATTTGTTTATGAGTTTTACTAAAAAACGAAATTAAATTTTTTCAAAAACTAATATTGAGTAAAAATTCAAGATTTCTCATTTGAAAAACATAAGTTTATCCACAAAACATTCCTTAAAAAGTACAAAAAATCACAAGAATTTGTAAATATTGTATATTTAAGAATTCCAAAAATCAATGTTTAAATTCATTATTAAACGAAAAATTTGAGTGAACACTCTGTATAGGTAGCGTATTATGCGTATTGATGTGTATCGACTACTGAATACTAATTATACACGTTTCACGTATGCGATGTAATTAGAATGCTGGGGGAGTAGGGACAACTGACAAGATACAATTATTAATAAGTGTTATAACTTAATGAGATTGACGATTGATGACATCTTTATCCGATTACACACTCACCGGCGAACAAATAACCATTTACGTCCGCCTTGGCGTCGTTCCACCGGTTTCCGGGTTTGTCGTGATCGACGGTAACCAGTCCTACGACTTTGTGGTTTTTCTCGTTGAGGTTCCATCGGAGACTAGACAACGTGGTGCCTAGTCCTATAACGAACAGACCTTGTTGTCCAGCGACCGGGATCACAAAAGTTACTGTTTTGTCTGGAAAAAGTTAGAAACAGATTTAGGCAAACATTCAGACTCTTAACAATTGTTTATATAGTACAAAGTGTAGGTGTTACCCACCTAGCTGGACGTGCTCCAAATAATTTTGTGAAAATCTGTACACGCGGTGTTGAGAAATATCAACGAAATACAAGACGTTATTCTCGGAATCCCAAAACGGCCCTTCGCCTAGGACCATCACTTCGTCTGCCACCGCCCTGATGGATATGCCATTGTAATTTATGGCACAATTCGCAGCCGCCCAACTGAAAAATATCAAACTGTTGATAGTCGTTGGGTAAAGCTACAGACTACAGTCATTGATTCTAAAGTACACAATTTTACAAGTCGATTTGTTAGTAGTAACACTTAACAGATAAACTGATCAGTCAATCGATGAACTATTAATGTACTAACCTATAGTGGCTAGTATGTAACAAATGCAATTTTTTAATTGTATAATATAATCTGTGACAGTGTTAAAAGACAACAGTCGACTCATTAAGACACCTTTACCAGCATTTGTTGTCTCCTTCATACAAGCACGTAAACATACGGAACAATAGTCTAACCTTCTAGAATACATAATATTATATAGTAGGTACCGTTGATTATACATAATCAATGATAATACTATAATTATTGTACTAACATAGCTGATCCACATTCAGCAATGCAATTGTTAGATACGTCTTGTTGTACATGTTTAGTTTTATTAGTTCAAAGATAAAACATAAGACAATGATTAGATTATAGTATTTATACTGATATATTATTAAGTTCAAAGTTAAAAACACTCTCTCTTACCGTTTTTTTTTTTTTATATAGTATAATGCATAAGTAAGAGTATGAAAAATAGTTAAGAACTCTTACAACTTAAACGTCACAGATAATGATGTTACCTTTAAATTTGAGTTTAGTTAAAGTCACTTAAATATGAAAAACAAATAAAACTAAACATATATTGCTGTTTGCTGATCATAATTTTACTTCCTGTTATGTGCTTATACACTGAGACAACAGTTGCGGGTATGACATCCTCAGTCCTCTTGACCAATTAAATTAATACTATTTCATGTCTTGTCTACCTCAAAAACGCAACATTAAACAACGAAACGGACAGCATGATCGTGACACTTAACGGACGGTATCTGTTGTAGAAATTAAAAAAATACAATAAATAAGGTGTTTTATACCATACCACTTGAAAAAAAAAACATTAAAACACCGAATCAGGTTTCCAATTTCCCCTAGGACAATGTCCATTAGACGATTACTCAGATAGCTGTATAATTTTACAGTGTCATTATTTTATGTGATTTCTTTTAATATGTTCATGAATTTTGGTTATCAGTTATCACTTACCTTTTTTATATTACGTTGAATTAATTAAAATGACGCCGGTACATTAATTGGGACGGTTAGGAATAGTTAATTCCTAATCATAAAATTATAGTATAAATTAATTACACAGTTGTGGAACTGTGAAGGATTCTAGGACTTTCACTTAATAGAAAACAATTTATCATTTATTTTTTAAACATTATTTTCTATTTATTGTTTTATGAGTACTAGTATAATGATAAAAAATAATAACATTTTTAAGGACAAAACTGCTAAAGACAAATCTGTTTTTATACAATAAAAAGAAAAAAATTACATGAGTATAATAATTATAAAGCGTCAATAATATGTCAATAATGTAAAATGTGTTGCAATTATTTTAAAGCTATTGTATTGAATGTATGTACTGAAAGCAAAGCGTAATTTTAAAAAAAATATAATAATTAAATTATGTATATGGGCAGTAATTATAGTATAGAAAATTGAGGTATAGTCTCTTAAAAAATTATATATATATATATAAAAAAAAAAAATTATAATACACAAGTCTAGTTGTTTTTGACTGAATACGAAAAGAAATCAAATAATGTTTAGTGAAAACTTGTATTTCAAATTTTTAGTCCCCCTAAACAATATAATATGCCTCCAGAAATAGGGGGAGAAATTTTGGTAATGTTTTAAAAAATAAATTTTGTCAAATTAACAAGATAAAAAAATTAAGAAAAAATAACAAAAATTTTAAAGTTGATAGTTTTAAGCTTTTAACAAAAAAAAATAATAATTTATTAACACAGCTCTTATAGCTTTCTGATAAAGATATATGAATCGAAAGACAAGAAAGAAGTAATAATAATAAAAAAAAATATATCTAAATAACAATGAAATTAGGTAACATGAGCGAGAAATTGAGATACTAATGGCAAGAACTAAAATATTTTAGAACTACCATTTGCGATCAGTCACTGACATCAAGTGTACAGCGCTTTCGCTCTCGCCCCATCCAGTCGTTCGTGCCGACGCCCTTACGTCTGTAGCTGTTGCGGGTCCGATTGCGCTGACCCCCCTCTTTCTGGAGACTTTTATCAGACCTCTTTTCGCCTGAAAAAGAAAAATACATCTTAAATTAATTATTAAGTGAGTTAATTGAGAGATTTCTTAGTTGGAACAATTGAATAAGAATTAAAATATAAATAAATACAACTTTAAATACATTTAATGTATCAATAATATAAACCTTTAAGTTATTTAAGCTATCTAAAATCTAAATTAGCTTTATTGGCAAATTCCCCTCTCATTTGTCAGTACTCCCCCCTCCCATTTACTGATATAGATAACAATAATGAAGTTTTATTTTCTAGGACTTGCCTTGTTTATCTTGTAAACTTCCCATGGCTTGTAGCGCCGCTACTATTTCCAGTTGCGCCGACTCGGCCACCCCCGCCATTTCCCCATGACCGATTGTTTGGTGCAACTCCATGCCATTGTCTATTTCCAGTAGCTGCTGTTCCCCAAGGGCCGGCAGCCCCAGCATCCCAGCGTCCTGCAGACCACATCCATGAATTAAATCCCCATGGCCAATCTAAAAAAAAAAATGAAAAATAAGAAACTAAACATAAACTAAAATTAGACTAAATAATTCAAAATGTTAATTTTTTTTTATATAGATTAAAACCAGATCTGCAAGCGGAATTCTTAATATAACAGTTTTATACATAAACATTAACATATAATAATACATATTTAACTATACATTTAGGGTTAAAATTTAACTTATACTTTTAGCTACTTTAAATAATGCTAATACATACAATTGAAACAGTAAAATCTAGTTAAACATACAAAATGATTGTATCTACTAAACAATAACAAAACTAAACAAACTTAATAATTTTTAGAGGGTGTTTAGTATTTTTTGTAGCATTATGGACCTTTTACTAAAATGTTATATTAAGTGTTTTTAATTTCTTCTAACAAATATAACTGTATAAAAATTAAAATAATATATACAATTTTGTAAACACCCTCTTAAATACAATTTGTACTGTTCACACATGTTCCATAAAATTACCATAATCCTTTCTGTTGAATTGAAACAATTACTGACAAAACACATACTGTCAGGCATCATGGAAAAAATTATCTTGTCGTTATTTGAGTTAACAAAATTGGCACAATAGTTGTAGCATAAAATAGTTGGAAGAAAAATAATTGCTGTTGGAATCATTGTATACTCTGGATGCCGTGGAATAAAAGTAACATGCAAAAGAAATGAATGGAATGTAACAACAGGAAGTAGAATCACATAAAAGGATGATTTTTTTTCTTTTACTGCTACTTATTGGTTTAAACTATCAAATGAGGCTTCATTAATTTTATACAGCTAAAAAATTAGGGGGACAAAAAACAATCTTTTTTTATATAAATTATTTTTGTTGTTTGTACATTTATATTCAGTAAGTTCAGTTGAATAAGATATTAGATAAAATTGTAAACTAAATAAGTTTAACTTTATGTTTATAACCTTGAATGCCTATAGAACCAGTAATTATTGAAGTTAAACTAATTGACAAAATCTTTTTTTTTCATAAACAAGTATGCTAAAAAAAATACAATACATTAAATATTTTATTTTGGAATCAATTTCCTTAAGCGTTGTGTTGTCACAAATTAGGCAATATCAATTTTTTTAACATTAGGTATCATATTAGAAAAAAAAAACTTTGGGTCTTATTACCATTCTTTACCTAGATAGTTAAATTTATTTTAAGATTAATAATTGTAAAATAATGACAAAATACTAAATAATGATATTAATTTGCATAATTTATATTTAATTATTCTGCTTCACAAAAAAAAAATTATGTTATATATTAAATCTAGTTGTATTGGAAACTTAAGTATAAAAATAAAAAAACAACTAATAATTATTTAATTATAATTGGTCAATGTTATTTTAAGTTTTATTAGCGTAGCTTGTCTTTAATACAAAATTTTTTTTCTTAGTATTTACTTTTATAAATTTATGCATTATTTTTTATTTATCTTTAATTCATATTAAATTTAAATTATTCAACAAAAAATAAAATGGTCACTAGCAGTTTAAACAAGGTAAATTTTAAGAACAAAACATTTTGTTATTTATATTTCTAAGTTAAAATTATTAAAAGTGTAACAATAACGTGCAAACATTAACGGTGCATGCATCATAATATTATGTTATTACCTCAGACCAATCCCAATACTGTTATCAATAAACAAATAAAATATTGAAAATGAAAATTATGTAGGGTTATAACTTTGAATTATAGACAATATATAATATTAAGAAATACTTACCGAAATCACCTCGACCAGCCATACGTAAGTTGTTTGAAACGGTGCGATAGCCTGGTCTTGGAGCACCCATCAATGATAATGGTTGTGGCATCAACCTAATATTGATCAATAAAAAAAAAAAATTTGTTTATGATTAAATATCAATAAACATGAAGGTTTTAATTGGTTTAAAATAATATATATAAAACCATATATTAAGTACAAGAAAATCATCTAAATTTAACTAATTAATCTAAATGATAAATTTAATAATAAATTTAAAAAATTGTTTAAATCATATTATTTTAATTGAGTATTGTTAATTTGTAAATAAATAATTTACCCAAAAGCACGGCCTTGCATATTAGTAAACATACGACGTTCTCTAGCTCTTAAAATTTCTTCTTTCTTCTTTTTGTCAGATGGAGGTTTGGCTAGTGATACTTCCAAAATCGCTCCATCCAAATTGCTACCATTTAGCTCTTCCAAAGCCTACAAAATAAATTTCAAATTTAGGTCTTAATAATAAACTGATTTCTTATTATATACAATATAATAGAAATTAATACTAGATATTAGCAGTGTCTTAAAAAAATAAAAGGTCGTTTATTGTATACAGCCTCACTAAAATATTTGTTATAAAGATATTATGTTAGATGATGTTGCTATACCTTTAAAATGTATTAAATTGAAATACATAAGTGGAAAAAAAAATGTTAATATCTTAGACCAGGTTTGGTGGAAAATTATCATGTTTATTGGTAATCAACTATCATATTTTACATCAATCATCATTATCAATATATTATACAATTAAAATACACGTGTAGGAGGGGAGTTAGGGTTAATTTAGAAAATATTTGGGGTCTTAAGGACTTTGTTTAAGGGTGGTGAGGGGGATGTGGGGGAGGGTGCTATGTGCTGATGCATATACCCTATACTTGTGCTAAAATTATGAAAACATCAATGAGTACAATACTGAGAACCCCTGGGCGCCTATATTATTTAAGCTTCATTCATAGATCACAACTATATTATTAAATATTACCTTGAGGGCACAACCTCTTTCATTGAAATGAATAAAAGCATAATCTTTAATTTTTTTCACTCTCTCCACCGAACCATGAGCTTCAAAAGTTTCTTTTAGACGGTTTTCAGTCACTTCTTGAGTTAAATTCCTAACATACAACACTTTAACCTAAAACAATAATTTATATTTTAATTTAACCATATAAAACTTATATATTTTTGTTTACGTTTTAATATTTACCTTCGACATAGTTTCATCATCAGGCTCTTCTTGAGGATCGGCCCAATCTACAATTATATCACAACCCCATACTTTGTAGTTTGGAGCGCTCAAGCGTCTTTTTGCTACAGAAGCAGCTTTATGAGACTCATACTCTAAAAAGCAAAATCCACGATTCTTTCGACGGTCATCAGGAGAACTATAGATTATGACTTCTGTGAGTCCACCTAAAAAACAAATGGATTTTATAGATTAACATACAAATTTAATTATTTTTAATAAATTACTTGTTATTTTTCCAAATTCTTCCATAATATCTTCTTTCCCTTTTGATTTAGGAATATTCCCAATAAAAAGACGAAGATTGGGTACACTAATATTCACTTTGATATTTTTTCCAGGTTTTATTTCATAACCATCAAGCTGGAATATTAGGTTTTGTATTATATAAGTTACATAAATTCAACAATACTATCAGATAGCAAAAAAAATATTTACTTCTACAGTAGCTCTTTCAGCTTCTTCCTTAGTAGTGTAAGTAACAAAAGCATATCCACGATTAGTACCAGATAATGGGTCCATCATCAATCTCAAATCATAGATCTTACCACACTTTTCAAATAGTGGAATCAGTTCATCTTCAAACACAGTATTTGGCAATTTTCCACAAAATACCTAAGATTGAATTAATTTTAAAAATGTGTTATACTATAATGCCTTAAATATTATTAAATTTACCTCACAACCAGCAGTCGGCTTAGGATCAGTCCAGTCAGGTGGCGGACCATACTTCCGTTGCCCAGTAGTCACATCAAATTTATAATTAGTTCTAGCTAATATTTCCTAAGTATGAAAAATAAAAAGGTTAAAATTACTTATTTAATAGTTAAAAAAATCATAAAATTATACCTTGACTTTATCAAATTCAGGCCCTTTGGGTGGTTGTACAAAAGGCTCTTGAGGGGTAATTCTTGTTTTTTGTCTGTACGTTTTCATTACTCCGCATAAATATGCAGACTTATTAGATACATGTAATAAATTGCTATCAAGGAATTGAGAAAGAACTCCCAAAGCTGCATCCACAGGAAACTCTTTTAGTGCATCCAATGCTCTAGTGTCCAAATCAGAATGTGCTAATTTACCTAAAAAAATCATTCAAACTATGAAAATTGATTACCTTAAAAAATAAATAATACTAAGATTATAAAGGGATTATACAGTTGTAACACAGATTATAACATGTCAATTATATTTTGACTATGCCCAAAAAATAAGGAATACTAGTAATAACATAAACTAAATTTTCATTGATATATAAAAAATAAAACATAAAATTGTAACAGAAACCAAAAATAGATATAATTTAAAAGAAAATTGGTAATTATTGATCCCTAGAAATGGTTTACCAGTTTACCTATTATTTTATTATGATGAGAATTAGGATTTTTAAATAAATTCTATTTAGCAAAATAGATTAAAAAATGAACAGGAATAGGTATTTGAATATTTTAAATGTTCAATACAAGATTTTGTTATTGTTTTGTAACATATCAATACTGTGCATAATATTTTTAATTTAGTAACACAAATGCAAAACAGTAAAATGGTTAGTGTCTTTTAGTAGGACAAAAAATGAAATTATATACAAGCACCTAATTTAATTCAATTTTTAATGACTTTCAAAATAACTAAATAAAAAATATAAGGTTAACTTTCTTAAGATATTATAAATAAATTAAACCTATGTAACAGACTTATACATAATACATCATATTAAAGTGCATAGGAATGTTACAAGATATTTAAAATTGACAGATATTATAATTTAATTAGATAACAAATATCCTATAAACATGACTATGTTAAGATAATAACCTATGAAAATGTTATAATATCAATTAGTAGGCAGAGTTAACATAAAATTAATTATTACCCCCTCTCAACAAAATGCACTTATGGAGTATTTCATAAATGCATGTATTTGAATTATTAACTTACAAAACCCTACAATATTGTAAAATATTATAAAAAAAAAAAATACTAGGTGTTACTACGTAGACATATTATATAAGGTACCTACTACCTAGCTAACTTTGATGCAATACTATGATTATAGACTATGTCGGTCCTATGACAAGCAGACCAAACATTGTTCTCCGAGAAAGCTACATCAAAAATATGTACACTAGGCGTATAATAGAACGCTGCTCAATCTATGTCGCCTACTGTACGAGCAAAACGTCCACGCTCTAAACGTGAATTGAAATACTTTGCATTAAGGTGTATCGTGTATGGCGCCTGGGCACGACTGGAGAGTGGATTTTTTTTTCATTCAAACGGCCGCTTTGGGGTACTCTACAGTAGATTAAAAACGTAATCAGCCTTACCGCTCTTATATATCTCGTCCAGCCTGTCGGCGACCGATTCGTGTATTCCGTATTCGAGCAGCTTTTTGTGGTCTTCGGACTTCTGAGCGTCGGTGGGCGGTTCGTCGGCGTTTTCGTCGAGTCGGGCGTTGACGTTGACTTCCATGCCGGACTAAAAAAACGTCAAAAACACACACCTAACGTGAGACGGGCGAAAAGGTCAAACGGCCGACGGACAGGGCTGGGAAACCGGGGCGGTACGACCGCGTATCGGCCGTGTATTGTGGCCGACAAGTGTCGGGCGGCGAGGGCGGTGTGTGTGTGTGTGTGTGTGTGTGTGTGTGCGTGTGTGCGGGCCAACTCACGAAATAATATCGGCGTCTCCTGCGGAAGTTGAGCGGATCCCGGTGGCGGCAGTGGTCGTCGTTGTGGCGGCGACGGCGGCGGCGGCGTTGGCTGTGGCTGCGTCTCGACTCTTTTAGCAAGCGCGTCTCATCTGGCAGCACGCGCGATGGTCGAGGAGAGGAGAGTTATACGTCTTCTATTGGACGTTTACTGGTCGGCGGTACGGCTCGTTTCGCATAGCCGAAGAAGAAAGAAAAGAAGACTGAAGAAGACGGACAAGACGACGACGACGACGACGACGACGGATGCCGGTATGCGTGTGTTGGCGCGCACGGTCGCGTGCGTGTGCGTGCGTTCGCGCAAAGCCGGAGCGGTTACAAATTATTTATTACAATAATCTCGCGTCGTTATTCGTCTGGCGGGCGCGCTCGGTCGGTCCGTCTGTCGCTGGCGTAGTGACGTGTGGTGACCGGGGGGCAGCCAGCGCAGAGAAATGTCGTTAAAACCGTGTCACGTCGTGCGGGCCGACGACGGTGCGTGCGCTTAGTGTAGTACTCGGGGCGGCGGCGGCGGCGGCGGCAGCAGCAGCGAAATCGCACCGATCGCCGAACGGGTAAAGGGTTAGGAATTGGTCGAATTCGGCAAAGTGACGCTGCCGCTGCGGGAGAACGGTGTACGTTCGTGTAATAATATCGTGGTATACTGTGGTAATGGTAGGTATATGCGGCCGCCGAGATGACGGGGACGAAAAGTAAAAAATTGAATAAGAAAAAAAAAACCAAACAAGTGGAATAAAAAAAAAAAAAAAAAAATAGTAAAAAAACAACGATCCAGGAACCGTTTTTCGCGAATCCACACGTCCCCATTGGTCGAACCGGGTGTAACGGCTCTTGCAAACCGCACTGGTGCCAACCGAAACCGGTCGCAGCCGCGCGCTTTTCTTACGTCCTCGTCGGCTGCTGCAGCGCGCACAGTACCATTGCGTTATAATATTGTGCATTCGTGTACACAATAATATCGTATTTTATCGTGAAAAAAAAATTGCATACACCACCAGCTCCTGCGAGACTAACCCGTTCGCTCCCACACACACACACACACACACTGCCACCTCATTCTCTTCGTCGAAATTTTATTTTATTCGATTTTTTATTTCCCTTCCGCCAAACCACCCCGCCACCCCCGCCCGGCCGCAACACTACACTAATAACTACGTCACCCCTTTCGCAAATTTGGAACCGCGATTGTTGACTGCGGGAGCATTTTTTTATTCTTACCCTCCTGTTGCACGGCCGCCCGACGGCCAACACACAATAATAATAATATATAATATATGACACGGCCTCTCATATCTCGTCGCTATATCGGTCCGTTTCTTTCCTTCGCACACAATAGATTTATATATATATATAACGCATATTTATATTTATATACATACGGGTTATAATATTATATTGTCCCCCGCGCCGTTATTATATTATTATTATTATTATTATTATTATTATTATTATTGCACTAGCGTCTTTATCTTCGGGCTTCAGCCGTTGTTGTATAGACCGGACGCGAATTTCCCATGGACCTTTCTACGATTATTGTCCGCGCAGAGCTGCTGACGTTTTATATAATACCTATTTTATCACCCACCTTAAATACCTGCCCACATATACGTATAATAAGTATATAATAATAGGATGTACACCAGCAGCTATTTATATAAACGTGTACATATATTTACATGTACATAATATTATATATAGATACCCCTACCACATGGCCCGTGGGTACATATTTTGTTTTATTGAGCGCGACCTTTGAATTTTAGTATTTTTACGCGCGTTTGTCGTTACACAATAACATATTATCATTGTTATTCGTATATAGTAGTAGTATTTTAGGTTTCCAAACACCACTCGTCTAGTATAATATAATATAGATAAATCTAATAAAAAATAAAATAATAATATAATAGAATACGAATATAAATCGCGCCCCCTAGATCGACTCGCAACGGACACGATGTGAAATAGGTCCGTACGTGTGAAACGGATTCCCCTAACGTCCTGTCCGTCCCCAATGGGTGGTAGACATCGTGGAGACGTTATTACTTGTTGCCGCAATACCTATTGACTCTTCAGAAAAACGCAACGGTTTTTAGTTTTTTGGAAAATTTGAAAACCTATTGAGCTACCGCCCTACCGGTAGTCGGTGTACTCGAGAAAATAATCATACGAAAACCCCCTTTTTTTTTTCAGATGTTGTCGTCTTGTCGAGACTGTTTGCTATCACCGTCTCTCATGTTATATTATTATTATCATTGCTCAAAATTATCATACCAATATGACATCATGTTGATTTTAAAAAAACTGGAATTCTGAATCGAAATATTTTTTTATTAAACGTTAGTTTATTTTATTTATAATCTTTATACAAAAAATTGAAATCGTTTATCTCGGACAACAGTAAAGATGTCCGACGTTGTCCTAGTAGAATCAGTAAGTTTTCCTTAACATTTTCAACAAATATTTTGAATTTTGATGTAAATACATCATGTTGTAGATTATTATTCCAAAATTACCTGTGTTCAATAATAAATTAATTTAAATTTTCTTTAGGATGATACATCGAGTATAGATAGCTCAAATACTGATCTCACAACACGAAGCCATGAACCAGCTAGACGTGGTCGAAAAACAAAATCCAAACCTTCCAATAACACCAAAAATGTTAAACTTCAGTACAAATTTTCGTATGTATTAAACTTGTAATGGTACATATTGTTTATAATAAAATATGTACACTTTACACAATTATTATTATTTTAACATAATCGCTATTGACTTGAACCAATAAATTATTTTTCTACTATCAAATCAATTTTTTTTTTTTTATAATAACAACTGTATACATGATAATATAATATGTTGAATAGAGAAAAAATATGAATTTTATAAAGAAAAATACCATTCATAGTGATAATTACAATGCTATTCTGTAAAATTAAGCTATGAATTTATGATTAATCGAACCACACGTGTGATTATGACATCAGTTCCATTTCTTGTCCTGGATGGATTCCTTTTAATACAAATAGATATTTTATAAGTGGGTTTGAATAAAATGTAAGTTAATCGGAATATTTATTTAATTTTTACTTCATAAGAATTTATATTGACAATGTCATTTAAATTTATCTACAAAACATTTATTTGTTATATATACTTTTATTACAGATGTGCATTAAGAGAAGACCATGGTCAATCACTATTTGGTGTTCAATTTAATCATTTATTAAATGAAGACCAACCATTGATATTTGCATCTGTTGGCAGTAATAGAGTTTCAGTTTACCAATGTTTAGATGATGGTACTATTAATTTATTGCAAAGTTATGCAGATCCAGATGTATCCTTTTGATAAATATATATTAAACATATTTATAAATGAACTATTATTATGTTTAATGTAACTTTGTATACAATAAAATTATTTATTTCGATAATTATCCTTAATACATACTATATATTTGTAGACGAATGAAACATTTTATACTTGTGCATGGTCTGTAGATGAAAACGGCAAGCCACTGTTGGCTATTGCCGGAAATCGAGGCATCATAAGAATTCTTAGTCCAGTCACCATGTCATCTATTCGACATTATATTGGTACACATTTATTATTTACTATAAAAAAATTACTTGTGTTAAAATATAATTGTATTAATCCTAGGCCATGGACAAGCAATCAATGAATTACAATTTCATCCAATTGATACAAATATGTTGTTGTCAGTATCAAAAGACCATACTTTACGTTTATGGAACATCAAAAGTGATGTGTGCATTGTTATTTTTGGCGGTGCTGAAGGCCATCGAGATGAAGTTCTCTCAGCGGTAATTAAAACTACTTGTCATATTTTATGTTTTTGTTAAGTTGATTTCACTAATTTTACCTAATTCATACTTAATATAATGTTTTATAATTACCACTACTATATTAGATCAGTGACTGAGAATCACATACGTGTTTATGTAATGTACTGTTGGTTATAGAATAAAGTATATTATTTTTAACTTTAATACTCTTATAATATTATGCTATTGTCATTTTTAATGTAAAAATATTAGTCATGATATGATATTTTGTAATGAAAAAAAACTGGTTGGGAGTCTGTGATTTAAAAAGCTTTTTTAAGAGGGGTCTGCATACTACAAAATTGTATGAATCGCTGCATTAGATTATATTTATTTATTAAATTTAATAATTTTGATTGGATTTTATTTTATGAACTTAGGATTTCAATATTGACGGTAATCGTATAATGTCCTGTGGAATGGATCATTCATTGAAGCTATGGAGTTTAGACAAAGACTATATCCAAGATGCTATTAAACAATCATATTCTTTCAATCCAAACAGATCTGCTCGACCTTTTGATACTATTAAAGAACATTTTCCTGTATTTTCAACTCGTGACATACATAGAAATTATGTTGATTGTGTGAGATGGATTGGTGATTATGTTATTTCCAAGGTAATTATTTCATCAAACATTTTTCAAGTTATATTATTATTTAATGCATTATTATGGATTTTAGTCATGTGAAAATTGCATGGTTTGTTGGAAACCTGGTCATCTAAAAGATACTGAACTCAAACCAAATGAAGCCGCAGTATCACAAATATGGTACTATGACTTTAAAGATTGTGATGTATGGTTCATTAGATTTTCCATGGATTTCTCCCAAAAAGTATTTACATAACAATTATATATAAAACAGTTTATGTCATTTGATTAATAAATTAATAATTTTTTTTTTTCAATTTAGATACTAGCACTAGGCAATACTATTGGTAAAATATATGTTTGGGATTTAAATTCCAATGACCAGGCTTCAATGCGTGTAACTACATTAGCGCATCCAAAATGTAATACAGTTATTCGTCAAACTACATTTAGTCGTGATGGAAATATTTTGATTTGTGTGTGTGATGACGGTACTATCTGGCGTTGGGATAGATTGCAAAGTGTTTGAGTAAAAACAAAACTATTAATTTTATATCTCTTTTTATAATATTGTATTTTATTTTTAGCTTAAATTTATTTGTTTATAATATTAAGTACTATTGGTTAAGATTCCTTCATACACAGAAACATTTATGTAAAAAGTATTAAAAATCTAATTAATAATAATATTTTTAATGCAAATGTTATTTTAAAAACTACAATAAATATAATTTGTATGTGTAATGTTGTTTATAATTATTTTTCTATATCTCAAAATGTTTAATGATGAAGAAACTCTGTAAAATAAATAAACAAAATAATGAATAATAAACCTGTGTGCACGCAAAGAATGTTTATGTTTATTCAAATTATTATTATTATTTATAGGACATAACTTATTATAGTTGCTTAATTTTTATCGAAGAGCTAGGTTATAACAATAGAGGTAGTGACTTGGCTCATAATACTGACTGAAAATGAAGTGAAAATTGTTCATGGCCTGACTGGTTAT
This sequence comes from Neotoxoptera formosana, assembly GCA_022818045.1. Classification (NCBI taxonomy): domain Eukaryota; kingdom Metazoa; phylum Arthropoda; class Insecta; order Hemiptera; family Aphididae; genus Neotoxoptera; species Neotoxoptera formosana. The sequence continues at coordinate 54,973,665 of CM040633.1, forward strand.
AAAAATGCAATTTTAGATTCTGAATGGAGTGTTAAATGTATTGATGTTACAATGATATACTGGGTTTTTTTTTGTCTGTCGCCTAACCTCTTGGGGCAATACAAATTCTTCGATTTTCTACTTCAGCATCTATTCTGGTAGAAGAGTTTATCTATTTGTATAGACATTTATTTATGACTATTAAAGCTAGTAGGTACAATAGAAAAAAAAATATAGCCAAGTTGCTTTCCCAAAATAGAAGTTATCAGTTGAATTTAATAACTAAAATATCCGTTTTTGGGGATGCAAGCATCAATTAGATAGATAAGTAGATTAAATAGATTAAGTAGATTGCAATCTACAGCCTTTTTACAATGTATTATGTTAAAATTATTGTTCTACGCCCGGGAGCGGTGAAACGCGGAAAAGGAAACGACGATGACCATGAGCGATAACGTCTCTCGGTTCTTTGATCTTTCGAGCTCACATAGCTTATGCATTGCGCGCTCGGGAGACGAGAATAAAATACTTAGCTTCTCCGTTACAATAAAAATATATTTTAAAAATAAAAATAAACAATACTCGTCTCCAAAGGGTAGGAAAAAACTTAAACCAAAATAACTATTGTCCCGGCGAAACACATTCCATAAATCATAGTAATGTATTAACTGCTGGCGTACATGCGATACACCGCTAAGTGGAGCCAACGATGGGGCGCACAGGACTGAATTTGACAGAGGGATCAAGTTCTTCGGACCCCAAATTTTAGCGGTCCCAAAAACAGTAAATTATACTCAAAGTTATGTTTTGCACTGACAAATTTCAGAAATTATTAAGAATATTTTAATGTATTACCATTGAATATTGATTATAAATACTTGTATTTATAATCAATGGTATTACGTTTGTAACGTTATAGAAAGAAAACCCCTCACTTTATTTATTTATAAATATTCAATGTGAAGATGTGAATTTTTCGAGTTACTCTCGAGTACTACTGTGCCGCAAGTCGCAACTATCGCAGGTTATGTAAATTATGATTTATAAAAAAGATGGGAAAGTGGGTACCAGAGCTGCAGTACAGTAAGTGTTGAATTAAATATCTAATTTCATTTCATCCAAATTAGAACTAAAAATGCCTATAAAAAACTGCGTTTTTATATTTTTTGGTTATAATATAAAACACAAACCAATGCGAAAACTTGTTTTAAATTTTCAATCCTTAGCTATAAGCCTATAAAAATTGAACGTTATATATATTTTTAACTAGGTACAAATTAATGTCCACATTTTCGTGATATTGACTGATTTTGTCAACATCTTTTTGACCAAATAAAAAAATAATTACTTATCGGTAATAATTAAAAAAAAATCAAAAAAATTGTATGCCTATAAAATATAAATGACTCAATAAGAGTCAAAATATTTTGAAAATTTTATATTGCAGTATGATAAATAGTCATTTAAACATTTGATATTTTGATGAATTTTAATTAATAAACGGTAATTTGTTTTTGAGTTACCTACTACAAAAAATAAAATCGATTTTTTCGGAAACTAACTTTGCTTAAAAATGTCAATTTTTTCTTAATTATTATTTCTGACGCTTTTGAAAACTATTAGGAATTTGTAACCCAAACTACCGACTAGGATCACTTTACTGCCAGAAAAAAATGCTGAAGTTGAAAATCAAAGCATTTTTACTGCCCCAAAAGGTGATAAATTACTCAAAAAAAGCACACGATTGTACAATCAATCGCTCCGATCAGAATCTGTTATAGTGTAATAAAAATATAGAATAATACATTAGTTCGAGATACCGAGTTTTATTATAATAGTAATTATTTCAAGGGGATTTAAATTGAGTTCGATATTACGAAAAATTCGAGATATCGACGTTCGACATAATAAGAATTTACTTTACTGTATAATATTATTAAGCAATAAACAGAAATCAATGATAATACGTTCCCGTACAAAAAGTATAGAAGAGTAAGGTCAATATTTTATGAGAAAGTAACATTTGATAAAATATAAATAAAATATTTATTATTGAAAACAACCTAGAATTTTAGTGGGGGCTTGGAATTTGAATAGATACCTATAACCTTCTCTCTATTAAGTAACCCATTAACCCAATGAGTTTAAAAGGATTAATTTAGACACAACTGAAGACAAAGGTCTCTAAAATAATTGGTTCTCACCTGAGTCTCAGAACGTAGTTGCGACACTGTCCGCTGTCCAAGTGAAATATTTTATGCCCTAGGCCCCCAAAACACTTAAAATATGGCCCTTAGAACGCATATATCAAGAGTGTCCAACCCATGGTCCACATGCGGCCCATGATAGGTTTTGATGTGGCCCTGTCGTACATTTCAAAACCATCAATTACTTACCTATGTATAAAATAAGAAAAAAAATTATTAAAAATAAAACCTATTAATATAAGGTGTCCATACCTATTATATTGATTAATAGTATGTGAATGTGTTATCGTAATTACAACGATGGAAATGGCAAAAAAAAAATGTATTATTATAAAAAATGTATGTGGTCCGCGATAACTTCTACTTACCTAATGTGGCCCGGTCTTGTCAAAAGGTTGGACACCCCTGGTATATATCAAAGCGTCGGCATCTTCTTGGCTACTCCGAACTGAAATTATTATTTTCTACACAAAGAAATTAGAAAAACACTCGAAAATTAATAATTTCTCATCAAACGATTTTAGTTCTTTTGTCGAAACTCAAAAAGTATTAACCGTAGAAAATTGAAACACCCCACTATTACTTAAATTATCATTTCTATATTCAATGCAATTTTTGGTTTTCATTAATAATATTTTGGCTTGGTCAAAAAGCATGAAAATTTGATACAAAATCTCAAATAAGTTGTTCTTGTATAGGCTACCTATTATAGGCCTATAGCTATTCGAAAATTTAAAAATACATATTATGCACGATTTTCTTTATAATTTTATATGCATTATTGGAATTCAAATGTTGACAATATTCAGGAGCGTCATTTCAACTTTTTTATTGTTGGTGCCAAAATTTTTTGCGGGCCATTTCAAATTATTACCAGGCCACATAGAAAACTTGTTTTTTTGGGGGGACCCCCCCCCTGGTCAAGCGGTACAAAAACTTTAGAATATTTGTATAATTTATTTAATATAATGTCACTTATAACTTATAAGTTATATTAGTATACAAATATTCCAATATTGTTACTATTTTTTCCGAACTATGGGTAGGTACTTTTAATGTATTGATATTTAAATTGTGGATACTAGTGGTATTTACACTTGGTAAATCAATTTATGGGTATAAAACACTTAACACCTTGATAATAAAATACTTAACCGGTACTTATACTTTATTTTCTCCCTGTACACTCAAAATATATAATATAGCTAGCCTAATAAAAACCTACAATTTATTTTATGGGTACCCTTGCTCACAATGGCACAATATACAGATATACAGTCCACTTAATTCATATTTCTAAATTTTTCCACTTGCAATTTGAATTTAACAACTTAAATATTATCTATGTAGGTACTCATGTAGGAACCAAAAAATAATTTTGTAGATAAGAAGTCAAAAATATGTTCATTTTTTATAGCTAAGGATTTAAAATTGAATATAAGGTCCTTCTTAGGTTATATTAGGTACAATAGGTACAACCTATCATAATAATAGTTCATACTGAAATCTAAAAATCTAAACAACATAATATAAACACGACTTTTTTTTCTTACAGACATTTTAAGTTCAAATTCAGATGATATTATATGTAGAATGTAGATGTTAAATAAAGAATAACAATTTTAGTTATTTTGCTGTAATTTGAAAATATTATTTGTGGGGAGTGGGGACTTGAAACTTTTACGTATAATTATTATATTTAATATTGTATACACTATAGGTACACCACATTCACAATGACTTTTTTTTTATATATTAAATATATTTAGTTTAATTGTAAAGTATTTTACCTATTTTACCTACCACAAATCTATTCACATCGCTCTACCACTCAGTCAGTCAGACATGAAGGTTTAACTAATTTGTATTATATATATACAGGGGCGGATTTAAGGCACTGCGAACCATGCGGCCGCATAGGGCGGCAAATTTTGGAGGGCGGCAAAATTATGTCGAATATTTATTTCGATTTTGTAAAATTAGGTACATAATTTTTAAATTTTATCGATCACTTCAAAATCATGAAATTTTTGATTTTGTGTTCGTTTATTTTTAGCAAAATAATATTTTCCCAGGAACTCGCCTACGGATTACCACAACGACGATCGTATTTTATTATAGATTATCTTAATTGATATTTGCTTGGAATATTTCCTATTATTTAATCAGTGGTTAGTTAGACGAAGAGCGGTGTGTATTGTGTGTTTTGTCGTGTTATTATCAATAATAAGATTACAACGATATTTGACAACCGAATTCTTATATTTAACCGTTTATTATGAATTAGTCGATAGTTGTCTTTCGCCGAAGAGTATACGTCCGCGATTCGCGTGAATTATTTAATATTTAGTGACAAATGACGATAGTGGTGTCAACTGTTTACACATATTTTATACATACGCGCGTGAATTATTTATAGTGACGAAATTGGTGTTAAAAGTGGTGTTAATATGAACAGAAAAAAGTTAAGTGGGTGTCAGTATAAAAAGAAATCAAAAGAAAAGGCTGAAAAATTAACTGATATTCTTAATCGGACCCAAAAGGTTGATGCATATTTTAAACCAATAAAAGAAAATGAGGAACAACAGGTATCTATTTCCAATTTACCCCATCCAAACACGACTAATGATTCGAATATTATTAATTCACCGAAAAAACAAATATTAGAAAATCAAAACCTAGAACCTTTGCCTCCCCCACAAGATGAAATAATTACATGTTTCGAGTCATTATCAATTTCTTATTCTAATGATCCTTCGATGTGGATTATAAATGATGGCCTCCGAGATTATTTCGCTGTTAACGGTTTTGAACAAAATAAAAACATTGATTTTTCTAAATCGCTGCGTATATATAATGATGGGGAAAAACGTTTATTAACGAAAAATATGTTTGAGAGAAAACATTTTAATGGACAAATCATCAATAGACCGTGGTTAATTTATTCTGAAATAACAGGAAAAGTATTTTGTGGACCATGTAGATTATTCAAAGAAATTAATAATGATTCATATTTAGCATCTGAAGGGTACAATGACTGGAGATCTGCATCTGTGCGATTAAAAGAGCACGAAAATTCTCCATGTCATAGAACTTGTGTTGTTAAACTTATAGATAGAGGTAACGTAACACAACGTATTGATTCAAAATTAATGGAGCAAGTAAATCAAGAAAAAATATATTGGAGAAGTGTCTTAACTAGAATTGTAGCAATTGTTAAAAAATTAGCCTCACGTGGACTTCCATTTCGCGGACACGACGAAACAATAGGATCCGTAAATAACGGTAATTTTTTAATGATTGTAGAATTACTTTCTGAATTTGATCCCTTTTTATCTCAACATGTAACTCGATTTCAAAATTCTGGAAGTGGAAATACTTCGTATTTATCATCTACAATATATGAAGAAATTATTAAACTCATGTCTAACAAAGTAAAAAACGCTATTGTCACTCAAATAAAAACAAGCAAATACTACTCGATTATCGTAGACTCGACACCCGACATTTCTCACGTCGACCAGTTATCTTTTATTGTACGTTATGTAAATGAAAATGGAAACGCTGTGGAAAGATTTTTAGGTTTTATAGATAATGCAGGACACAAATCTGAAAAACTTACAAACATTATTATTGATATGTTGGATTGTCTTGAAATAAATTTGATTGACTGTCGGGGTCAGTCATACGATAATGCTAATAACATGTCAGGGTCATACAAAGGTTTACAGGCTAGAATAAGAGAGCTTAATCCGTTAGCTTTTTACATCCCGTGTGCTGCGCACTCTTTAAATTTAGTGGGAACACACTCTGCCGAAGCTTCAAGTCAATCTGTCAAGTTTTTTTGTTTATTACAACATATTTATAATTTTTTTTCGGCGTCAACTCATAGATGGTCAATTTTAACGTCTCATTTAAAATCAAATGCTAAAACAGTCAAAACTCTTTCAGTTACGCGCTGGTCTTCAAGAAACGATGCTTGTGTGAGCTTGAATGAATCTTGGGATGAAATAATACAAGTTCTTAGTACAATCGAATTGGATAAAACTGAAAAATCAGAAACAATATGTGAAGCTCGTGGACTTAGAATACAACTTGAGAAACTGGAAATGGCATTCATGGCAGTCTTGTGGGGTTTTTTACTTAATAGGTTAAATGCTGTAAGTAAAAAATTACAGAGTGTTAATATCAATGTGTGTACAGTGCTCGAATTATATGATTCATTGATTCATTTAGTGAATTCACAGCGAGAGGCATTTGATGAATATGAAGAAAAAGCACTAAGCAAAGTAAAAAACAAAATATATCAATCTGAAAAATCTATAAAAAGGAAAAAAACAATTCGCCATGACGAAACTCGAGATGGACAAGTAGAAATATCAGCGAAAGATAATTTTAGAATTAATACATTCTATGTTATACTTGATAGATTAGCTACTGAATTAAGTAATAGACGAAAAGCATATGAAACATTCTGTAAACCGTTTTATTTCTTTACTAAACTTCATGAATTGGAAAACTCTGAAATAATGGTTAAAGCAAATGAGTTATGTTGCATTTACAAATCGGACTTGGAAAAAAATGAATTTATTAATGAACTACTACATTTTCGTTCGCATCAAATTACAAGTTTCAATGAAAAAAAAATCACACCATTGTTACTATTGCTTGTAATTTATGAACGTAGTATGAAGGATCTATATCCAAATATTGAAATTGCCCTTCGAATATTTATCTCAACCCCAGCTACTAATTGTACTGCCGAACGTTCGTTTTCGGTGCTAAAAAGAATGAAAAATTATTTAAGATCAACTATGTTACAAGAAAGATTAAATTCCTTGGCCATATTAACTATAGAAAGTGATTTAACGTCATCATTAGAGTATGAAGACATTATTGATGAATTCTCAAGCATTAAATCAAGAAGAAAACCTATGTAATATTAAAATTAAATAAAATGTATTTAATTAATTAAAATAATTAATTTTTTTATTATATTTATTAAATTATGTATTGTTACTTTGAAAAAATAAACAAAAGATGTTATATTAGAATCAGAATTTTTTTTAGTTTATTTAATGAAAATTAATTGTATTGGTATTAGGTATTGAAAAAATAAATTAATATGAGGATAACTTATTAAAAAAGTAGTTTAAAAGTTTTTTTTTGGATAGTGGCGGCAAATTTAATTTGGCATGGGGGCGGAAAATTGTTAAATCCGCCCCTGTATATATATAATAGTTCTTATAATATAATAGGTATATTAATATATTATTATTCATTGTAATAACTTATAAGTTACAATGCAGCTATAGTAGATCGGTGTTATACAGTGGCGCTCAACCCTATGACTAGCCACTTTAGGTATAGCAGTCACCACACGTTAAAAATATGGGGAGAACAATATTCAAAGAAAAATATTTAATAATATTTACTTGTTAAGGGAAAAATACTTAAATAGGTCAATTTTTGGATACTTTTATGATTAAATTCAGTAACTTTTTTAAATAGCTGAAACCACTTTACCAACCAACCCTAATGATACCTATTTGTTGGTACATATTAATTTTACCAATAATAATAATTAATATAACAAAAAAAAATACCATTACGTTTTGAGTTTTGGATGGAGTGTGTCGTGGGTGGGTAAACTGTAAAATGATGTCTTGCTACACCTGAAAAAATATGTCTTGGGCGCCACTGGTGTGATATACATGTGATTATTGGGTTCCTAGTATAAATGGCTTAAAATTAGTACAAAGATTTAAAAATGCCATTGTGGATAGTGCGTAGTGCGAGTACCTATTATCATGGCTTAGGAATAGAAAATTGAAGTGTAGATGACCAGTACGTAATCTAAGTTTAATAATAAGACCGTGTGTTGTGTGTATCCGTACTCAGCTGCAGTTGAGCAGTACAACTATAACCGGTCGCGGATCTAATGATGGCGGTGGAGAGAAGCAAGGGGTGATATAACTAGGATTCTAGGATGTCTGTTATTGTCTGTTCAATAAAACTTTCCATTATCGGACTTACCCGACTTAGGCTGAAATTTTATCCAAGATGCCCTCCCCCCCATAAATACATTTTGGATCCTCGCCGGCTATATAGTACCTACTAACTACCAGACACCACTACACCAGGGGCGGACCAAAAGGCTCAAATTCCACGCAGCTGCGTCAACTGTTTAAAATGGGTATGGAGTAATGGCAGCGGTGCCGAAGTCTATCGTCTATGCTAAGGTCCGACCTCTTTCGGCCACATTTTATTTGTATCAAAACTTTGTTACAAGTAAATAATGTATATTAGAGTATATATTGTGACGGTGGTGGTGATAAATACTTAAATATTACTTAATAGTAAATTTTAAATTTGAGTTCAGTCCGCTGTCCGCCACTGCTAAATAGTAAATACTCAATACTGACGTCTGACATAAACTTTATTGTTCTGTGCGACTGTGCTTATACTAACGTAGTAAGGTATAAGGTAAATTCACTATTGGTGTTGGGTTAACTATGTTTAATACTAACCATGGCTCTATATGTCTATATCAATATAACTATAAAAAACATATGTAAAATAAATGATAAGAGATTAGAGATAAAAAAAAACAACAATTATTATTGTTCGTAGATTCAGTATTTCAGTCATTCAGAAATTAACATTCAGTCTTGTGATTTGTGGCTTTGTGCTTAGTAGGTATAACTATGTAATAACAAAAGTTACGTATGTAATAATTTCCATTGGGTTGCATCACAAACAACAGTTGTTATTAAAGTTAGAACGCAATACAATATTTATACCATTTAAACAATCACGATACAACCCAAAACATGAGATGCCTATAATAATTGTTATACAATATAAATAATTATGATGACTGAATGTAAAGTCCCTGTATTTGTCAGTCCCCAATCGTTAACTTTCAGTTTGGAGGACAAGCCATCCCACAGACAAATAATAACACTATTTAATCCATATGACTTTCCGGTCAGATTCAAAGGTAAATTCAATACAATTTTTTATTTCTATTAGTGTTTATATGGTATTATTTGTTCATAGTTTTTTGTACGTGCACAAAAAAGTATACTGTAGTTGAACCAGAAGGTTCAATAAGTGCCAGTTCTCGAGTGGATATAGTTGTCAGGCACAATGCTCCTGCGCCAGCATTCTGCGATATCAGAGATAAATTCCGAATACAAATGCAATATTATACAACCAAAAAAGTCATTGGATACAAAGATGTTGAAACAATATTAGTAAGGTCTTCCGACAATTTCGAGCTACCAGCTGAAAATTTTAAGCAATTACTCAGAAGTGATATATCCACTGATAACTATGATAACGAATCTGAAATAAAACAAAACTACAATACAAGTAAGCTGTTTTAAATTTAAATTAAAAATTGTAATGATCATTTTTAATATTAATATAATATTTTAGGTATAATAGTATAAATGTATAATTCAAGCCTTGAATGAACTCCATTTAAAAATAAATAAATTCTTTTATCTGTATAGCTTACTAACTTTATGTTGTATTATTACACGGTTGAAGCCTAATTATATCTTGTGTCCAGTGTCGTATTTAGGATTTCTTTAAGGGGGGAGATATGACTAATAAATGTTTCCCTCCACTTGAAATACGCTGTTGTACAATCAATTAAATCTACATTATATATAAATCTGTACATAAACATTTAATATTCATACATTTTGCCTATAGGTTTTTTGGCAATTCTGTCAATTATTTCTTCGACATCCAATTTTATATTGTTATGGATGAATAGCTTCAAAAGTCCATTCAACCTGCTCTAAATTATAACATTTTATTATTTATTTATTTTTATAATCTACTTATATTTGATAAAGTGATGAATGTAAAAAACATAACTATAACCGTATACATCTATTATGTTCAAAAAAAATCAAGGAGGGGAGATATATCTCCTTAATCTCCCCCCTAAATATGCCACTGTCTGTGTCAGCATATCATTGTTAAAATTTAGGTACTAAAAGTTAAATACAATTTGTAATTTTTTTATTTAAAAGTTTCTCAACTTCATAATGTAATAGAATTCAATTATTTTTGGTATTTATCACTGATTGGCTGTATGCTATTATTCAAAGTTATTTTGGGGTTTACTACCTGTTCCTAGAATTTTTATTTGTAAATTTATGTGGGTATATAATTTTTTTTTAGTTTGTGGTAAATATAGGATATCAATAATATCTTTGAATAATAAGATACTACATTCACATGCATTGCCCCCTGTATTACAAATTACTAACACATTACATAGCAAATTGTACGTTCTGACTTCTAAGTAAACCATTTAATGTTATGCTTAATATTAGGCTAATATGCCTAATATCAAATTTAAAAGTATGAATATTATCTTGTGAATCTGATAGTTTTTTTTATATTTTATTTTAAAGCGAGTTATGGTAATTTAAAAGTTATAAATTGTTTATAGGTACATTTTAAAATGCTCATAACTTGCTTTAAAATTAAAATATAAGAAAACCTATAAGATTCACTAGATAGTATTCAAACTTATAATTTTGATGATGGATCAATTTACTTCAGAACTTACAATTTGGGATGTTATGCGTTTGTTAGACAGAGAATTTAATGTTCAATTCTTAACAACACACAACAAATAGCATTTAATTAAACTTTCAAGGTGCCCTTATAAATATTTAATATAAATAATAAAAATAATTTGTAATTTTTTTAAAAATATTTTAGATACTGCAGGACCTAATTTCACAACTCTATTTATGGCTGGTTTATGTATTTGCGGATTACTTCTACCGTCATCTGAAGATTCAGATATTCTGAAATTCCGTATTTCATTCAATTTAAAATTAGCATTAGCTTTTGTTTTGGGTAAGAATGTATATTATAATTTACTATAATTTAAGTTGCACTATTATAGTGCATATAATTCAAGAATATAATATTAACTATATATTTTTATCTAATATTTATTATTTCAGGTATGACTACAATCACAATATTACAACATCAATAATGCACAAGGATATTTTTATTTACGAATCAGCTTGTTAACAATAATTTAAAACTGTTTTGTACCCGCAATATGAATGTTTCAATTATTAGTTACCTACTAGATATTTATTTATTCTAAAAGCATTTATCCAAGCTATTTTTTTTAGGATAAGCTTTTCGTCAGTTAAGTACAACAGCTTGACAGTTATTTTACATGGTACAGTCTAAGCTATTTAATAGATTAATCTACTATGTTTTTTCTATACGTTTGACCTATTGGATATAATTTATTATTGATTATAGTTTTAAGATCTCTTTTATGTTTCGAATATTAACATAAACATTCAAGAATTTCAATGCCATACATACAATTTGCACTATAAATAAATGTATTAAGAATATAATACATTTTTGTTTGGATAAATACTGCCACCATATTTTTTATGGATATTTTTAAATGTTTTATCCACCATTGGATAGTTGGGTTGTAAAAAAAAAAAATTGTAAATAATAAATTGTATTTTTTTTTTTTTTATTAATATTTAATTAACTTTTTTTCAATAAAGAATTTTTTATATATAATTCATGTTGGTTTTAATCAATGTAATTTACATCTTATAAACACTAGATACCGATTTGATACTTTCATTATGTGTTTTATATTCTAGAATAGTATTGGGTGGCAAATTTAATACTCTGCGTAGTGTATCTCTTATTCTGTTAGTAGCCCCTTGATCATATGAAGTCTTGTTCCAAATTGATATTATATCTTCCTAAAATAAATAAGTGTTATTATTAAACATACATACATTTTAATATATAAAATGTCAAAAGCTTACTTGAAATCTCAAAGAAACAACAGCTCCACATATCTCATCACCCACCATAAACTGTTCACCTAACATAGCTAAAATGAGATTCTCCCAGCACCGGGATGCTAGGCCTTTACGTATTCGTAAAACCCATTTTCCACCCCTGGCATTTGATTCATCCTAAAAAAAGGAAATAAATTTAAAAATGTCTTCAAGTTTTTTACATTGATTTGGAGAATACTTGAATATGATCAATATTTTACCTCCCACATTGGTTTGATTCCGACTTTAAATAAATGAAATTCACTGTGCGACTGCAAGGCACACGGCCTTACCATATGGCTGTATATTGTCCAAAATTGTTCAACTGAACCAAACCTTGCTAGATATTTAAGATTTTGATCATAACTAGGGGTGTTTCCTGGCTTACCAGGAAATCTACGGCTAAACCAAAACCAATACTGATGCTGCAGTTTATGATCTCCAGAAGGTATTGACAATGGTATCTAAATAGAATTTTAAAAATATTAAAATAAGGTTCGTTTAAATTATTATTGTTATATTTTTATATTATTTTTTACTTAGTACTTATAATACCCATTAGTACTTAAAACTTAAAGTAATGATGTCATGTATTTTAAGTATTTTCAAAAAAATGAGTTTAAATGACTTAAAAATATGTATTTTAATTTTTTTAATTAAACATAAACTGTGAAGTGGCTTACTCTACTCTTTAGTTATATTTACTGGTGTCTGGTAGAACTAATATTTTATAGATTTTATTTTAATTGTTGTATTCATAAGTTATAAAGTATAAATAATATGAAGTTGATGTTTTTTTTTAGGATTTAGTCTATAAGTTAAACAGAAAAATGTGTAATATAAATAACCATACTAATAATTCCATTTTAGGTTAAATTTAAAATCATAATTGTATTTATATCAATTTTAGTACTTGCTATATTATTAAATGATTAGAGTACTAGTTCAAATAAATTACCAAAACATAATTCAAAATATTTACCTTATTAGTACGTTTACAACTAATAAATTCTCACATCAATGACTAAAAAAAAAATATGTTTCTGACAATTTAATTTAAATGTACAATTATATTTGTTCAGAATATATTATTATATCTAGAAAACAGAGATTGATTTTTATTAGACATTACATTTCATTAACATAATTATTGAGTAAAATATTGTTTGGATAATAAAGATAAAAATTTTTTTACTTAAAATAACATTATATTAAACTTAAATTAAAAAATAATTTATTGGTCGACTACTAACATTAATGTGTGTTTTTTTCCGAATTACCATTTAGGTTTTAATTAAATCTACAATTATATTTTTATGGTTTGACACTATTCAAAATATGATAAATCTTAATATAAGAACCTTAAGAGGATGTTTAAAACCAGTTTAAGAGGATGTTAAAGCGCCATTTATTTTCTCTATCTGATCCATGTGCAACATAGAAAATTTATGTTTGGCAGAACCAACCTTGTGTTGTTACTTTTAATATTACAGTGAATTCATCTATTATCAAACTTTAGACAACATTACTTGTGTCCCTACATTGGATATTTTATCTTTTTTGTAAGTTATGAGCAAGTTAATTATTACAATTTAAAAATGATTATGAATTGTAAAAAAATTAATATTTAAAAAAATCCAACGTAGAGACATAGGTAGGTAGGTGTTCTTTGTTTAAAGTTTGATGATAGGTGAATTCACTGTAATATTAAAAGTAACAACACAAGGTTGGTTCTGCCAAACATAAATTTGCTATGTTGCGCATGGATCAGATAGAGAAAATAAATGGCGCTTTGACATCCTCTTAATCTGGTTGAACACAGAACAAATTAATATTTTAATATGGAACTTCACATATAATTTTATCAATTTTTTTTAAATAACTAAATTAGTTGTTAATGTTATTATTTTACGTTTAATATATTCAATTTCAACTTCAAGTAAAAAAAGTTGATATCATTAATAACTAATAAATAATAACCTATGTAAATATAGAAAATATAACTTTTAATTTTCATTGATCGGTTAATACACATACCTAAATCGAAAGGGAAATAACCATTGTACAGACTGACATTATTCAACAAAAGAAAATACATAAAACCATTTGCATCAATAATTCACTAACTTAATCATATTTATAATATTTTGACCATATCCAAGACACATGCTCTTGGCACAACAAAATGTGTGTAAACGTGTATTGAAATTTAAAATCATTTCAATTAAGTAATAATAATTAAAATTGTTTCAATAATATTTCACATAAATTATAAATCTACAATAAAATTATTATAAACAATTAATACGTACATTAATTAGTTTGTCTGCTAGCGTCATATCTTTGGATGTAGTGTTCTCGTCTTCGCTTACAGTTTTCGATCTAAAATTAAATATATTAAATTTTCAATATCTAAAAATAATTATATTAATTATAATACTAACACTTCAAATTTACTAGCCATAGTATTTTAATTAAATGCAGTAATAATAAGGTTTATTCAACTATTTCAAATATTTACAAAATATGGAACTCAAAATATTATATTATTATTCTTATATTCACGAAATTCACAATGGTTTTGAACACGTTATCACGGAAAATGCTTGATTTTTAGTTTATCGTGTTGTGGCGATGTAAACAAAAAAAAAAAATTATCAGTGATAAGCTATAACAGTAATTTAATGGGATTTGGATTTTGGAATTACATTATGTAATGATTTTAAAATGTTGTACATGGTAACTTTGTAAGTTCTATTTTTAAATAATTATGACAATAAACTTATCGCAACGAAATTATCAATTATGAGTGACTCCTGCAGTGAAAATACTGACTTCTTAGTATCGTTGCCATCAGATTTCTTTCAAGTCCACACTTCAGATAGTGAATCGATTGAAGACACGGTCACTGAAGAGTTGTCGATCAGCTCAAATAGTTTCAAAGGCGTAATTGACAATTTAGTGACAAACTTAGATACTTTATCAAATCAAATTAATGAAATTGAACAAATGGAAACTAGTTACATCAGCAATGGTCTGTCTAGTCCTCTCAGTGCTTCCTCACCTCTAAAACGAAATGCTGAAAGAAAAATAAACTATAGTTCCATTGATTCTCTGATGCATGAAATGGTGAATACTTACGAGTACAATGACAAATTATTAAGAAATGTAGATAATGGCCATGCTCAGTGTAATGTCAGTTTCAAAGAAAAAGATGTTAGATCTCCTGTTATAACAAAAAAAAAAGTTTGCGATGGATTAGAAGTTAACAATTTACAGAGGTACTTATGTAATTTGTTATTTTTTTTTTATTGTTATCTTATATGTTTCTTTATTTAAGTTTATGTGATGACTTGGAGAATGTAACCCCACGTGTAACTACAGCATTAAATGATTACCAAAAATTGGACTCGGTCTCAAAAGAAAATTTGTGGTTAAAACTAGGAAAAGAAATTTATCGTAGACAAGTAAACATTTTTTTTGCTACTCAATTTATACATTTTAAAATACACAAAATTATGTAACAATATTTATGTAAATAATTTAGCAAATATATTTTTTAATATTTGTTTGATGTTACAGAATATTGAAAAAAAAGTTATAGATTTAGAAGAAAAGTTAACAAATTATGAAAAAAGAATAGTTGAATATAAGGAAGTGGATTGCCAAAAAAATAATCTTCTTGATGATCTTGCTGCACGGTCTGCTATGATATTAAGTCAAGTAAGAGCATATAGTACAATCAATGAAAAAATCAACAGGGATTTACAATCTGAGCGCAAGAATAAGAAAGAAATTTTGGAAGCAATGAAAGAAAAAATTGAACTTTATAAAAGTGATTCAGCTAAAGCTATTTCTCGGAGTAATTCTTACAAGGCTCGAACTGAAAATGCCGAAAAAAAGTTAAATGAATTATTAATTAAATGCCAAAAAGTAGAAGAACAAACAAAACAATTACAACTAAGTATTGAAAAAAAAAATGAAGAAAATGAAAGACTTCAAAATGAATTGATTAAATTACAAGAAAAAAATAAGAGTGTGAGTCTGAAAATACAGTAGAAATTGCTTAATGTGACATCAAAGAGACGACATAGTTTGGTCACAGAAACTGATAGGTTGTTCAAAACAATACAAATAAACATAGGGAATACAACTAGGATTTAAAATGTTGTGTATTAACTGATGACATACTAAACAATTTCTACTGTCATAATTTAAAAATAATTTATAGTATAAAATCAAATATTTAATTTTTTAGATATCTGAAAAGTGCAATAGATCAATAAATAAGTGTAGTGAGTTAGAGAAAGAAGTATTAGTATTAAATCAAGAAAAAAAAGTACTATGTGAAAAAACTTTAAAATATGATCAGCTTTTAGATCAAAAGCGTAGAATTGAAGACATTGTAGATCAAATGAAAAGTACTGAGGTATTTAGTTTATATTATTAGTATTTAATAAAAAATTATCTAAATGTTTTTATTATTATTCTTATTGTAAATATTGTTATCTAGGCACAAACTGCAGAGGAGCTTAATACAGCAAAAGAAGAAATTAAAACTGTGAAAAATGATCTAAAAACCTTTTATCAAAAACAGCTAGATGCTATGCTGGCTGAAAAAGTATCCGATTATCAGCGTAAATTAGATGGAATTGTTCAAATTACAAATGAGGAAAATAAATTGATAAAACTTCAAATGAATAATCAAATAATTAATTTTAAAGAAAGGTTTAAAAACTTCTAAACTGCTTTTAAAGTATAAAAAAATTATAAAATTGTTTTATATTTAGGTATGAAAAAGAAAAGGCACAACTAAATTCAAAACATAGAGAAGAGTTGGAACGTTTTGAAGTACTTATAAAAGATAAATTAGAATGTATTTCAGCATTAGAAAAACGATTAGAAGCTGAAATTCAAGAAAAGCGACAACTAGTTAAAAGTGTAATGGGAGTCGTAAAAAATGTGAACATTGATAGTCAATCCACTTCAGTAAGCAAATACCTGATTTAATTTACTTGAGTAATATGAAATGTATTATAATACATTTCATATTATTATAATACTAATTGACTTTAAATTATTTGAATTCTTACAATATTTCAGAAATTAAATAATGATAGTAAATATCAAAGAAAAAAATCTAATAATAATAGTAATTCATCTTCAAAATTAGAAGATGATTTTTCATTTTTTGAACAAGAACGTTTATTGCACCAAGTGACTCCGACAGAATTAAGGAAGCATATTGAAATTGTAAGTGAAGTGTATAGTATTTATAATTCTTAAAACACAAGGCCTAAATTTAATTTTTTTTCAGCTTTTAAATAAATATCCTGGAAATCCTTTGGCACAAAAATGAAAATTTCATTGTATTATAACTATTGTTTATTTGAGTACTGCATACAATTTTCAACTACATTTAAGTACATTTATTGTTCCTTCACAAATTAATTTATTTGAATGTATAGAATTATATAATTTATATATACAATTGTAATAGCTTATAGATTTATGTACCTTTATATAACTTTTTTAAATTTTATAGTAAATGGTTTTTGTATTTAAATTATTGCCAATCAAAATATTATTTTTCAATACTAGTAAAAATAATTTAAATTATTGTATAATTATATTTATTATAGGTACATTAAGAATTAAATGTATATTATATTTTTACATATTATTAATAATATTATATGAATATAAAATGTAATGTTTGCACTTGCATTGTATTATTTAGGGTATTCATTTCTTAAAATATGAAGCAACAAGTCTTATATGAATATTTATTATCATCTTTTTTTTCCAGTTTTGCACCAACGACGCCGCGATATCTGCTTTTGCATTACTGCCACGGTGCTGATTAATTATTATCATCTAGATTATTTAAATATAACTATTAATCTGTTTGATATCATACTGAAATACTGATATGCAACATACTATAATTGTTATGTTATATATTTAAATTGGTAAATGATAGTATAAGTACCTATGTACACTGTACAGTTTTAAATATTATATCAAGGGATTTATTTGATAATCAATAAGATAAATTATAAAATTTTCAACTTTTAGAAAATGCTCATAACAAAAGTCACGAACATTCATTTACATCACTAAAAAAGTGCATTTCATATTTATGGATGGTGGTAGGGCCAGCCCAAGTGATTTTTTTATACGTAGGCAAAACTTAATTTTGCTGCTCTTTTATCATAATGATGTCAACAAATGCCACCTCTTTAACACAAGTGTCCTTAATGCTGCAGTAGGCTTAGAATAGAATAATTGGTTTAATAGAATGTGAATTAACTCATAACAATGATGCAATTTCATCTTCATCGTTTTGCTTTTAACAAAACTATCAATTTCTAAAATATTACAAGATCACAACATTTTTATAAAATCATTTTAAAATAATAATATAGTAATAAGTTATCTGAAAAAATGTGTATGCCATATTTATACTAATTATAATAGTGACATAATATGTTACCAATGGCAATTATTTAAAAAGAACAAACAAATATTTTTTTTTCGTTAGCTGAAAAAAAATTTAAGTGTGCTCTACTCTTTAGCTAAGTACCTATTATACAGGTTGAAAAAAAAAGCTATAAACACCCTCATGGAGTCGATATAACTTATTGAAAATGGTTCAGTAGTTTTCGAGTCAAATAACTTCCGATGAACCAACGTCCAACATCCATTTTTATATAATACCTATAAATGTATTGACTGCTGTAACCAAAGGCAACCATTTATAAACAAAGAACTCTCTCGAAGCTCTTTTCTCTTAGCCGGAAAGTCTCCTGCTTTGCCGTCGCAGTGTGTGTCGTCGAAGGTAGGTGAACGTAGCGATTCCGTTTTCGTAAACGGCCAACAAGAGATTTTCAACTACACTTTCGCCTTCGAAAGCAGCGCCTGCCTCATCGTCTGTGTAGTCAGCAATAGTATTAATAACGATTTCGATGATTTGATATTAACTGTAATTTCGTCGTCATATTCGATACAAGCTGATTCGTTTAGTTCTGCCATCTTGTTGTTGTTTAATATGGAGTGTCGACGAGTGGGACTATGAATTGCTATTGAACTGCATTTAGATACCTTCCGAAGTTCCGACACCGTGACCGAAAAATTTGACAATCTGCCTGATGACAGTTACGAGTTTATTACTAGCCAGCTAGCTATTACACGTTCACCGTTCTTATCGTCCAGCATTAGGATTTCAGACGCGTTTATTTGTCCAAATATACTATTATTAATATTTTATTAATATCCTCGTAGGTATATTATTATTTTATAATATTTTAAATAGGATTCGTATTTCGATTTATATTATACTGTACTCATTTTCTACTTTTAGGTGATCTTTTTTTAATTTAAAATAAATTATTACCTATAATAGCAACATAAATTAATCAGAAAATATATATTCATACTTATTCATTATAGGTCAGAATCGTTTTTGATATGCAATGATTTATCATTGAATTCAAATATAACGGATACATTACAGTAACGAGTTACACTCGAGTAGGTAGGTTACTCAACACCTTATACTGTACATTAGAGTAGTTCCCTACTTTCCTCCTTTTTTTTTGTCATTTCACAAAAGAGTAAAAACAGTTCATTTTTCACTAAGCAAATCAAAACTACTAAAGTAGATCCGTTTAAATGGTACGCATGAAATGACGAATTCACGATATAGATACCAATTTTTAGATTACCTGCTTGAGTCATGACCACAAGGCGTTTTAAATAGGCAACTGAGCGTGCTTAACAACTTTCGTGAGTACGATCTACAGTAGATAAATTATAAAAGCGCGTGTTCCCAACGAAACTTGACCGAGTGCTCGGCCCAGGGGCCCGGCCAATCTAGGGACCAGTTGAAATCAATATGTAATTTTTGAAATTTTGATAGGTATACAATGGTGGTAAACGGAAAAAAAGTCCCCGGAAAAAAAGTCTCCCGTCGCAGTATAAATAAAACGATATTTCCATTATACTTGTTATATTATTTATAAAATAAATTTATAACTTTTATAACCGAATAAATACATTTTTATGTTTTAAGCAATATTATTATAAGATATATATTTTTTTAATTTTTAATTAATTGATTATAATTTAATATTTTAACATTTTATGTCAACATTTTGATGAAGACAAATCTGCAGCAGATATTCCTAATTTTTTAAAACAGATAGTTCAAAATATAAGAAAGAGATCTTTTATAACTGAATAAATCGTTTTTATATTTTTAAATAGGTAATATTATTATACGATATATTTTTTTTAATTTAATTAATTATAATTTTACATTTTATAATATATTGCGTTGTATATGCAAAGGGAGACTTTTTTTCCTAATATGGTATAGGTACTTAGGTATTTAATGATATTTATACAGAGTCAAACTGATTCGTTTAACTTGTAACACCCATTACAACAAAAAATATTGACTTTTTTCAAAATAAAAATTTTGTTTTCCTAATAATTTTTAAGTTTTTACTTTTTTGAATGACGACGTCATACCTTTTATTTCACATTCCAAAGCAGAATGTTTTTCCGATTATTTCGATACATACAAATAAATTTCAGACGAGTTTCTAATGAATTGTAAGTATTTAAAGAATAGGCGAGTGGAGTGGACTGGTACGCGGTTAGTGGTTACCCCGCAAAATGTTGGTCCACTACCAATATTCTAAAACCACGAACAAACGAAAATCTTATTTCGTGTCTAAAACCGTGATCTACACATAGATAATAAAGTAACTTTATTATCTATTAATAAAGTAACTTTATTATCTATGGATCTACACGATATCCTATGGATTCACTCTGTTGATAAGACTTTGGGTTTGTGACGTCATTTACCATGCGTATCATTGTGTAAAATTGTGTGACACAAATGTCAATACCTAAAATATTTGTTATCGTCAACCACCAAAGTGGCAAATCTTTTTTACATGTCTTATCATTGTTTAACAGAAACAATTTGTTTTCACTTTTCAGTCGCTACTCCTTGCTCCTAAAAATTAAGTTCTGAGACGTTGACGGTTGACCTCTAGAACTTCCAATATAAATTTTTTTCAATTGAATATTATTCGTTCACTAATCACTCATCAGTCTAACCTTCAAAACATTAAACTTCTTCAAGTCATAAAACCTATATATACATTTTTTTAAATCATAAGTACAAAATAATATGGCTTCCACGGGTAAGAAATTGTTTGAACAACTCAAGAGTAAAGAATTCCGTACTTATTTAATGAGGTAAAAATTATTTGTTTTTAATTCGCTATGAATGCAATTGAAATAGTTATTGTGCTTTTTTTTTTATTATTTTAGTACTCATTTTTGGGGTCCAATAGCAAATTGGGGTATACCAATAGCAGCACTATCGGATGTTAGAAAAGATCCTGAACTAATTAGCGGTAAAATGACTGGAGGTAATACAATTATATTTAATTCAATTTTGTATTTAGTTATAATAATTTATGATTTTTTCTACAGCATTATGTTTGTATTCAATTGCATTTATGAGATTTGCATGGAAAGTCCAACCACGTAATATGCTTTTGTTCGCTTGTCATGCAACAAATGAAGTAGCTCAAGTGATCCAACTTTCAAGATTCATTAATTATAATTATTTATCTAATAAAGAGGATAAAAAAAATGTAAAAGCTTAAAAATTCCATTTTTTGTCTTATTTTGGTATACGTTGTTTTTTTTTTAAAATCAAAATTTCATTGTGATAGGCTTCTATAACATGCATTTATAGAAATGCATATTAATTTTAACATATTGACATCCACATGTTGTAATTATAAACAAATGTTGACAATACGATTTAGATGATGTATTCATATTATTTGCTCATTTTTGTATTTAATTTCTATTTAAAAAAAAAATGAGATATACTTGGCTGATTATACGATTACAAATTTAACGTGTATACTTTACTTTTATGTGTTATAAAATTCTTTTTCCTTGTTATAATGTTATTTATTTTTTAATAAATTTTTATTGTAGCCTGTAACTGCGTACATATTTTTTAAGTTGTTTATTTACATTATCATCTACCTATATTGTGTTTAAAGATTAATATAATTATTATTCTTTCACATACATCTCAGAGGAAAATGTAAAAATTCAGAATATTAGTTTGATAAAATTATTATCTTGTATGTTATTTAAAAATAGGTCCAGTAATTTTTAATAAACATTTTAAACTTTTTAATATTAAATATCTTCTGAATATTCTCATAAAGATACCTCCGATTTTATGGTCAGTTAATTACATGTGATTATTAATAATTAAAAATAATTATTTCCCATCAACATTTCATAGGACTAAAATTCTATATTTGGTTAGAAAAAATAAACAATATTTGCATTATTTATAATCTATAAGTTTATAACATTTCAATGTTCATAAATAAACAATTTTTGTTTGCAAGGAATACTTTTAATAATTTATAATATAAACATCAGAGTAAAATTATTAATATTAATAAAATAAATTATACTTTATTAATTTATATCTTCTATTTAAGTAATACTATTTGCAATTTAAGTGTGTTGATTAATATGATAAAAATAATTATATAAATTGTAAAAAATAAAATTACATTATTGTTTTGCGAAAAATAAAATACTGATGCGTTTGTAATGTTAAGAATCAAAATAATACATGGAACTTAAAAACTTAAATTATTAACAATTACTATTTGATCACATTTAATGGACGGATTTAGTTTGAACTTAGCACATGCAGTGCATCAGTCAGTTATAAAACATGATAAAAATAACTAAAAATATAATAGAAAATACATTTAAAGGAAGTGCAATTAAAAATACATTTTATGCAATCCTTTCAAAATATAAGTAATGTATAAAAACTTAATTCTATTGAGATTATACATGTCAAATTGAATGATGAGTTTCAAAGTAAAAGATTCAGTCAAAATTGATTGAAATTAAAAATAAAATAAAATATTTGGACGGTTATTGATCTAGAACTTTTGGTTGTTTAAAAATAACAATTAAACTTATAATATAATTATAAAAATACATTTTTGATAGAACACATCAGTCTAGTTTTCATACTAGCTAATTAGCCCACATTAATAAACTACATAAAACTAATGCCATGATGTAAAAAACATTACTAAGAGGAAGTGCAGCTCCAGCTATACGACATTTGAAAGTATCATACCTATGAAAAACCATAAAAAGTTAAGAATACTCAATTTTAATCTATTAATCAAGCAAATGTAAATACCTAGTTTTATTGTTATGTAACATGTGCATAAATTCATCTTCCATCATTTGGCCGTCAAAATAAGTGAAATCTTCTTCCTCAAATGGAAATTCATAACCTTGTATACATTCACATTTGTAACCACCAGTGTCGTAACCACGTCCCTGTATTGGTACACACTGAAACACAATTTTTTAAGTTAAATAGTATAAAAATGAATATAAAATAATATGTAGAATTAAGTATACATATTAAGATTGATATTTATTTTTCTAGTATTTAGTTAAATACAGTCAATTGTTTACTATAAAAGATTTAGAAACTTAAATTATTAAGTAATATTATCAGACATGTATTACACTCTTCAATACTAAAATTGCTGTTAAATATCAGTAAAGGAGACAGTTTGAATTTAAAGTTAAAATTGATTGATTTATGTGGTACAATTTCAATAATTAAAAAATATGTTTTAAGAATCATAAGTAGTTATACTATGTGTAAACAAAAATCTTGATATCGTATCATTATAAAATATGATAAATAATGTTATACATTTATAACAATTGGTCTTAAGTCATAACTCATAACTTATCGTGTATAATGTTAAGTCATTGTTTGCAAGACATTTATACATAAATAAATAACCTGAAAAAACTTAATTTTGTAAGAACACTTTATTGAGTTTATTCTGCATTTGTTTAACTATAAATAATAAAAAAAATTTTTAATAAAAATTAATATATTGTCTTACATATGAACTACGTTGATCGCATTTATGTGTTCCTTTAAATGCATTGGGATCATAAAATTTGTGAGGACACTGATTTATGTCCAAATTCAAAAGCGGCATAGTAACTGTAATTGCGCCTCTGAAAATAAAATGTATAATATATTAAAAGTGATCTCAGCATTTTAAATTGTAATCAAGATTATGCTCTATTGAATAAAAATATATTACGATCTGTTAAATTTAAACAATAAGTAACATTGGGAAATAAGATTTAACACAATAAACACAAAACATGTTAAAAGGAGTTCATTCAAACATTGAGTAACAGAACCTAATTATTAAGCAACGAGTGTCAATAACTAGAAGGCATTCAACTAATACTAAATACTAAATTTAAATAGAACTTACTTAAATTCTAATTTAACCTTGAGACTATCCCAGCCAAAAAATGGAACAGCATAACGAATGAACCAATCTTTTGCAGGACCATTACAATCATAATAAGGAGCTGACCAATAACCATGATCCAAATTTGCAGCTCTAGAATTTGATTTTAATTTTACATAAACAAAATGGTAGGTATTTTTATTAGTTATTGTTTATTATTACCTGTAAAAGGTAGGATAATATTCATATTTATTCAAATGACCACCTTCTTCAGTATATCGTAATTTTAACTTGACATAAAACTTTTCTAAACTATCAAAATTAGTAGACCATCGTTGTTTTGTAAAAGTAAACCATTCTTTATTTGTATATACTTCATCTAAACATTTAAATAATTATTATACTGATATCAAGTAAATTAATTATATATGATATAATAATATTAATTTACCAGACTTGTTTAATCTGGCTAAATCTTCAACAAAGACCTTACGACCATAATTCACGGTTTTATAAGCATATGGAGCAAACAGAGTACGATTAGGAAATTTATTTGTATCCCAGTATATACCAGCTGACCATATTTTAAAATCTGCCATCACAATAGACAATGCTTCTCCAATCATTTCATCTTCAGATAAATGCTTATCAGCCACTCGCGTACCAGAGTAAACCTCTTTTGGATCTGATATCTGAAAAAAATATTTTTATTATATGATATAATATAAAATAAATACAAGTAAAAAATAGTTACTTGTAAGAATGAACTAATAAAGTTGGCAAGTCGAACAGCCATTTTAGCTTCATTAGCAAATTGTTCATGTGCTCCAAATCCATAGTCACCCAAAAGTTGTAAGTCTTCTTTGCGATAACTTAAAATTCAAAAAATTTAATTTAATCTATTTCAATGTAATATGAAGTATCTTACTCATTGCAATTATTTGGATTTACTCCTCGGATGGCATTGATAACTTCATGAATATTTATATGAGAATCTTTTACAGATCCTAATCCCGGAGTAAAGTTTTTGTATTCAGAATTTTTTTCTAAATATTGCTCACGAAGATATGGTTCCATTTGACTTGGGAAGACAATTTTACTTTGCAGCCCTTAAATTATAAAATACTTATATAAGCAAATGAGTTATTGTATTAAAACATCTGTGACAATGTTTATAATAAGCAGATGTGCTTTGTCTTAAATAACATACATCCAATCCGTTTACAGTCAAATACTCCACTGTAATATTGTTCAAGTGTCGCCCGTTCTATAATTTCACCAAGGAATGGACGACGAACTGTATTTCCTAATCGATAACCAGGTAAACATCGACATTGATAGCCACCTCGTCGAAAACCCCAACCATCCAGTGGTTCACACTATAAATTTATATAGATGTTATTATAATTAATTCTAGATTATGTTTACAAAATACATACTAATGTAGTTTCTTCTTTACATTTTGCAGTATCCGCAAAACGATTAGGACCAGAATTTCCTGCACTTGTTGGACATTGATTTATGTCTATTCGCTCAAAATCCATTTCTATTACTGATACAGCTGTATAACTAAATGATTAACATATTATTATATATTAATAAAATAACTTCAGTTTCATGATAGTTTCAAAAGTGAACATACGTAGGGTATTCAACGTGTCGAAATCCAGTATGTCGAGGATATATGTCAGCAATTGGTACAACAGCTGCTACCAACCATTTGTTACTACGTCCACAATCAAAATATGGTCTTGTCCACTTAATTGGACCAGGAATATCATCAGCCCCTAGCACACAAAAATTTGTATATTAACAGAAATATAAAATACTTTTTGAATAAAATAAATATTGATTTTAAAAAATATTAAAAATTACCCGGTGGACCATGGAATGTGTGTGTTTCATTTGTATTATTGGCATAACGAATTTCTACTTGATAAGTTGTCTTAGTATCATGGCGTCCAACAACATTATCAGGAAGCCATTTTGAATACCTAAAATAATTGTTTTTAAACTCAACATAATATAATCATTCAAAGATTAAAACAAATTATTAATTACCATTCATTAGTCCCATAATGTTTTGATGTATAATCTTTTGTAAGACTTTCATTAGAAAACGCACCCAAATCTCTGACAGTAAATGTATTTAAGGTTGACATTTTTTCCAAATGTATAGGATCGTTGAAATCATCAGCTCTAATTATAAATAAATCAATTATTTGAACTACTTAAATCTTATCATTACCTATATTATATTAATTGAGTATAGATGAATTACCGAAATGTCCTGGGAGCAAAGTATGGAAATGTCTTATTAAAAAATCCTCTGTAAGATGGTGAATAAGACATATTTGGTGCAAAATATATGGCACTGGCATTAATGTGAGAATTAGCCGACACATCAGCAACCGTCGATAAGAAATAATACATCATACCTGGATCGTATGTATCATTGATTGCTGGCCGTATAAATCTGGCTTGTGATATGTAACTAAAGAAAAATCCTCTATTTAACGCCATGTTGCTTAAATGTAGCAAGGCCGTACGATTGGGGAATACAGGATTGATCACGACATCTTTGATATCCGGTAAATGCGACACAGTATCTTCGGGCAAATATATCTCACTCAACGGTTGAAAACCACAGTTATCCGAATTTATTTTGTCCAACTTAAGCCGGATTTCATCCACAGCATCTTTAGGTTGCCATTCGTACTGGGCGTTCGTCCAACCGACGAACATAAACAATAAAAACGTCGGGTGAAACATTTTTTGTCAGAGCGCTTCTTCAGACTTTTACACACATTTAAGAAAAAAAAAACAATAACGTTTTACAGAAAAATAAAATGTAAAACAACAATGAATGGAAAGCGATTGGCGAAAAGCAATAATTAAGACACTGGACGATCAATTACACACGAAAGCATAATGATCACGACTTTCGACGATGCTAATCGTTAATGTTGTATCCAATGTACCTTGTAGTCATTTTTTGCAGGTGTAGGAATTTTTAAATGTAACTGGGTGGAGCTGTTATTGTCTGGAATTGTTTTGTTTACATCGGACACCGAATAAAAAGTTCTAGGTTATCAACAGTTGATGTAATCCCTAATCTACAACTTGTTGCTGACAGTGCAACCACAAAATATTCATGCCATAGCATTCTATAATCTATTCTGCGATCGAAAACAATTTTTTATTTTTTTCTTATCTATGAAACGGAGAAATAGAATAATGTGAAAAAATGAAAAATAAATAATTATCCAGTCTTGTTAAGAATACTTTTCAAATGTATTCAGAATACGCATTTAAATACTTGTTGTCATTTGTATTTGAAATACGTATTCGAATACTGTCTTTCAAAAGTATTTGAATACAAATACATTTTAAAAGTATTCAAAATACTCCTACAGGTCCTTTTTTTGTGTATTAAAATATTTGTAGGTTTGTCACGAATGTACCTATACTTAAAATTATTAGTAAATATTTCAATGAAATAATTAATAAGCACATTCTTTAGTTGGTTCAAGATTATTAGGTGTCACATGCCTATTATATTTTAATTAGATCAAGTTAAATTTCAGATAGGTAGATATATATTTTAGCTATTGTGTATGTGTCGTCTGCGTATTTGATGAAATCTTAGATATTCTTAGAAGCGTTATAAATATAAAATATTATTTAAGAACAACTTTTAAAATAGGTAGTAAAATACGAAATAAAAATATTGGTCGTTGAACTACAAAGGTAAAAAGTATTTAGTATTCTGGAATAAAATAGAAAGAAAAAGTATTTTTAAAGGTACCTATTTAAATAAAATAGACTTTTCAAAAAGTATTTAAATACTTACTTAACTAGACTGTATTATATATATAATAAATATAATATATATACATAGGTATAGTAGTAAACACGAATCTTTAATAAACCTTTAATCTATGATTATACATTTATACCACAGAATAATAAAGTATTATTTATTCTGCTATTAAACTTAAAGATAAATATTAAATTAAAATAATTATTTATAATGCGTTGGAAAATCCCTCGGAATCAAAAGTTTTTTTGATAACTAACACTCGAGGAGTGGTGATGATCACAATTATATATTTTATTCATGGTGTTGGTTTCCGTCACGGTCACTTTGAAGTTCGAGGAACGAAGTTTCCCAACCAAATCGTATGCTCTATCACTTAAGTGTTTTTTTTTTGGTTTTCTCACGTACTATTTCAAATCTTAACAGATACAAATTATTATTTACTGTGTTCAGTACATTCTTTAGGTCTATGTTTTTTTTCTTCAAATTGTGTAGGTAGTGATGTACTAAATCTCATATTGCTATAACTTAATCTGTTCAAATCCGTTTTAAAAACCAACATCATGTTTTTTAGATGGTCCCTTTTGTTGTGTAGTATAGGTACGTACGAAAAATGTGGCTTTACTATAGTTTACACCTTTTAAGACTGTGTTTTAGCGTTTTGCGAATTTAAAATATGACTGAGCATTATTTTTCTAGTTAAAATACCTAGTACCTACTACCTAGTTATAACCACAAAAATATAAAAGTTTAATTTACTGTACAATAATTATAGATCAGGGCTTGAAGGCGGTTCGAGCTGTGCTGCAGTAGCACAGGGCCCTGCGCATTGAAAGGCCCCGCCCCGTGGCTTGTTACAAAAATAAATGATCAGTTCCATAGTTCATATACTTGTTCATCTAATGATTCAGATTTATCGATATGCTTAAACCGAGGCCTCAAAGTTACACCCTTACATCCACTGAATAGGCCCAGTAAAAACATTTTGTACATAGCCCGCGATGTTTACCTAAACCGGCCCTGAATTAAATAATAGCTAGGGATAATTGAAAAATGAAAAACTATACTGAGCACATTTCAAAATATTAAATACTTACAAAGTTACATACTAAATTAAACTCAATAGTTTATAAATACAAAGAAACTAGTTGAAATGCATGTCTGCAGTAGGTATTCTTAATCTTAAATAATATGGATGATGTCTAATTACATCGTCGATATGATTTTTTGTTTATCACGAAAAAAAATAAAAATGGATGTATATTGCATAGGATTTAGGAACACGTAATAGAAACTTAAAACAATACAATTTACAGGGGATTTTTTATTTTTACATTAATTAAAATATTACAATAACTCGATGAAAATCGATAAAAATAAAATTACTATAATCCTATAGTTAATTAACTGCGAACAATAGTATAGTTTAAATAAGCAAAAAATTGTTTATTATTCTTAATATACAAACTTAAACCAAAAACTTAACCAACGAACGATTTAAATCAATGACGTAATCGTTTGAGATCCATTATGACCACTCGGAAGTCGCCACAACGAATTGAGCCCACAAATGATTATGTCACCAATAATGTTGGTTCTAAATAATTTTATTTTAATCAATTATTTAATAATAATAAAAAATAATAAATATCTTAAGCAACAATTAAAATTCTAAAAGAGCATTATTTGCTTTGTGCGTATTATTAGTTTTATTTCCTCAGATCTATGTAGTTATTAAGTTAGGTATTTAGGACTTAGATTTAAGTACAACGTCACTATTTTTGAAAGCATATGCATAGGTAACATTTTTGTAAACGAACGCCATTTGAACGTGTACATGATTCGTATATGAATAATTTTTATATACTTTCAAAAATAGGGTTTCGAGGGAGGTACAATTAATATTTAATACTAAAATGACAGTCGGTAAGCAATATCCAGGAATCGTCTTAAAATAGAGCACCGGAGCTCCTAGGCTATGTTTTGTTTCTATAATAATTGGTTTGTTTTTTTTTTTAATATTAGTTACCTATAAAAATGATCAAATGCATGAATAACACAGATATAATATTCGATAACCAGTTTGACAATTTGTATGCTGCCGAGGGATAGG
This sequence comes from Neotoxoptera formosana, assembly GCA_022818045.1. NCBI lineage: Eukaryota > Metazoa > Arthropoda > Insecta > Hemiptera > Aphididae > Neotoxoptera > Neotoxoptera formosana. The sequence continues at coordinate 55,004,036 of CM040633.1, forward strand.
TTATTGAAAGGAATTAAGAATTTTTGGATTCATTCGTTCTCACTGCCATTAACAGATGCAATTGCTTGTAGATTAGCCATATACTTAACAGCACGAGTCCGAGAGGTTTGCTTCCGTTCTGTACGTTTTACTTTCTTAAGCATGGTCGCCTAAAACAAATTGTTTTTATTACTCTTTAGTATATATTCTGTACATGAACACGGAGCACAAATATGATTAATAATTACTAATGAATATTTGATACATTTACTTAATATTAATACTTTGAGTTCAAATTAAACATTTATTATTTCACGTTAAACCTATTATACAACATACTTTTAAAGCAGATTTAAGAATTACTAATTCACCAGGTCCTTGGACCCAAGGTTCACCATCAATTTGTACGGGCACTTCATTGGTTAAATGAATTTTAACGTGTCCGCCCTGAAAAAAAATATTAGATTTTAGATGAAACAAAATAAAATAATTATAAAACATACCTGAGAAATTCGTTTGGCGTATCTAAGCCCTGTTTGGATCTGTCCTAAATGAACTACTCCAGACACAGCCACAACCTCTAGCATACCATCCCAATGATTTGGAGTAGAAAATTGTTCTTCGTTGCAATTTCGTCCCCATGGCTTAGCTCCTGACCCCCAACTAAAAGCAATTAACAAGTGTTATTGATTGTTCCGTAAGTAATAATACGAACTGAATACCTCAAAATATTTAAAATAATAAGTCCTTCGAGTTGAGGAAGTACCACTAATTTTCCATCTACTTCCAGACGAACCCCGTGTTGAAGATTTTTACAAGGCGGATGGATTATTTTACGTAACCCAACGTTTAAGTATTCAATCTTGTTGCCGATCCTATAAGAAATAAAATATAACTTTTTAGACTTTGTATATCGGGTAATATAATGAAAAAATATTCTGCTTAATCGAAATAAATATAATAATATAATACATAGACCGGTTGTAACAAAATGACATTAAAATTAATTATAAAACAAATTTAGAGTTTATATTAATACCTAAATTAGAAAAAATTTAGTAAAAATTACCGAATTAACACATAGTTAACATTTTAATTGTATTAAATTATAATTACAGCACCCTGTTGGTTAATTATGTTTACAGTTACCTATTTGTTACCACATAACTTTGAATGTATTCGTGATACACCCTACGATTTAAATTGCAATGTAATAGATTAATATTACCACATTATACGAGTGTATTAATTGTTTTTTATCTTAAATTACACTGTATTTAAAGTTTACTGCGGAACTGATTGGTAAATAGTTTATATTTCACTATAGTAATTTTAGATTCTGAGCGGATTATTAAATGTATCGATTTTACAATGATGTGTGTTAATTAATTTTTTTATTTAATTTTCCTAGTAAAAAAAAATGCTCTGATCATCAACTTTGAGAGAGGTTTCTAGTACCGGTAGCAAATTGGTTCTAGCTTGTACCTTGGTGAGTAAAAAGTAGATATTTTCCTATACTTTTTGAAATAATCGGGGAAAAAAGCCACCAAGTAGGTAGGTAACCGCTCTCCTGTACAGTATGTGTCGAGAGTAACTCGTCATTGAGTAAGTCACTTAAATGGATGTGTTAAATTCGAATTAAATGGTTAATCAATGTGTATGATGAAAAACAATTCTGAGCGCAGACGGTCTAACTTTTTGGTTACCGAACAATTATTTTAATAACAATATTACAATTTTAACTAATGTTAGTATTTTTTTTAAAAGTATTGTTTATTTTTTATGTTGATCTCCCAAAAGTACCAAACTATAATATAGATCCAATTTGAAACCAGAATCTCCTTTAAAGTTGAGAATTGAAGCATTTTTTTCAGTAAATTGTAATTCAAAACTCTCAAATATCGGAATTAGTCTTTATTAATTTGAAGGTTTACCAAAAGACAATAACTACACTATGTTAAAAATCGTACTTGATAGGCTCTAAAAAAATCGACAACTTTTAACGAAACTACGAAAAAAATGCTAGTACAACATTGAATATTATATTATTATTATAGGTAATCGCCAAAGAAAAATACCATCGGAAATTTCTAGTTAAAACTCAGACTAGGATGAGAAAAATATTGGCTTTAATAAAGAGATTATAATATCCGTAAAAGGAAAAATCGTGGAAAGTTTTTGTGTTGTCGAAAAAAATTACATTATTAAACGAAGATTTCTTTGTTGTTGATTACAGTGGTAAAATGCACTTTTTTACCTATAACTTCAAAATAATTGGTAAAGAGTATTTTTATACACATTTAAAATATTTTAAACCACGATTGTATACCAATACTAAAATAAAATGTTGACCACTATTTATATATAGATTCTACTTAGATTCTTAATGTTTTGAACATTTTGATGGTTGAATTTTATAAATTTTGATTTCCTAAACATTTTTTGGTCGTAATTAGGTAGTTTTTAGTTTTTACACCATTCTGAAGATACACGATACGTAAACGATTCTCATTACCTTCCAAAATGTTTTGTTTTATCACTTCGTTTGGTAATTTTGTAGGTGCCTAGTACTCTATAATATAGTCTAATATAACTATGGTATACTAATAAGTAATATACTATACATTGTACAGTGTGTTTTAGAATTTGAGCGGAGCGAGGAATTTATTTGTTATTGATCTTACACTAATGTGTGGGGATTTGTTTGCGTTTTTTTTAAGCAGAACATATTTTGCTTTTTTCTTAAATTTTAAGAATCGTATCTGGTAGCACATTCAATCTAGTTAAAACTCAATGAATATTAAAATCTTCCCAGTAGGTATTAATTATAATATATGTAAACAATATTTTTGATAAACTCGATTTTGATTTGTGTAAATAATATAACTTCAAAGTAATAAATTATTTAATGTATTGATATAGTTGATCGTGCTGTAATAATATGCTTACCGACTATTAAATCTTTCTGGATTTTTTTCTCTAGCTTTATGAAATGCAAGACATAAATCAGCATCAATGCCGATGCCAAAATAATTATTCATAACAAAAATCTGAGTGTTATCTTCACTCATCCCTGTAATAAAATAAATAACAGATAGATATAATAATTAATTTTGTATAAATACAATGGAGATTGACAGGGGCGAACGCAGGAAATACGTGCGTATTATATGATGTAATGAAATATCAGGAACAAAAAATGAATTATCTGACCTACAAATGAATTACTAATAAAGACATTAAAAAAAAAATGTTAAAACCCCCCTCGAAATTTTTTCCTGAGTTTGCCCCCGGCTATTGATTATACATATAAATATATACATAGACGTATAATTGTCATATATATAATATGCATCGGAAACAAAAACTTACCAACTGAATTGGGCACATGAATTGGTCGACCATCAGCCCTATCTTCATGGTGAATAACCACTGTCCATCTATCTAATCTAATTTTTTCTGCTTCAATGACATCCTCTAATAAATGTATAGGTTCGTCCGAACCATTATACCCGGCGCCCCATTTCAGTACACGAGCTAAATCATTTCCAGTTCCTAATGGGACTATAGCACATGGTGGTGATGAACATTCACTGTCTTGGCCCACGTTATCCAAACACTGAAGCACCCAGCCAATCGTACCATCGCCACCACAAACTAAGATTTTGTAATCTCTAATATGTCTGAACACATACAACCTATAAAAACGAAACATCTAGTTTTAATAACTTGGATACAAAATAAATTACTTAACTTATTATTATTATTCAGTAAAATCCTAAGTTTTTGAACTTATTGGTCTTACAAATTAATTAGGTACACATAATCAGGTCAAATGTACATTAGCTTTGTATCATAATAAAATAATTATGTCGTATAATCACTAATCAGTAGGTAATACCATTGATTATAAATACTAGTACTAGGTATACTCATAAAAATATTTTGACCCAAAAAACATAAGATAAAAAATCGAATTCCAAAAAAATCTTTCTATTATTTTAAATTACATTTAATTCTTATTAAAAAATTAATATTTTTAATACCCAGGTAGTGGTCCTCCGTTTCCCAAATCAAACACTTGATAAGGATTAAGCAGCTTTCGGAAGCTAGATATCAAGCTCAAGCCTTGGCAACCACCTGATTTGACATTTACAAATACTAATAATGGTTGTGTCTCTGCTGGTACCATTCCTGGGTCAATGTTTGGTAATAACATAACTAACAGATGTTTGTGTTCATATTCAGCGCCTCTAAGAAGATACATTGCGTTCACAGCAATTTTAGTTTCATTGTACATAATTACCAACGAACCATACTCGTAATAAATTGGTCCAATAGTTATAAATCTACAATCTATAGAAAAATAAAACATATTTTAAAAATAAAGTCTTCATTCTATTCTTATATTAGTTCATCAGAATATATATTAATTACCTTCTCCTAAAAATGTCATTAAAATATTTTCGTATGTTCGCTGAGATAAATTAGTCGGTAAATTTCCAATAAATAAAGCGATATTAGGCCCATGAGGGTCCTGCTTAAGTTGCAAATAGAACCGCATTAATTCCATTTGTCGAAGAGATTCTTGTCCAATATTTTTTATTATATCTAATGGTTTTTCATCAAAATCTAGTACTCGTTCCGTCACTTTAAAATAGTAAATAAATGACAAAATAGTTAAATTATAATTGGGTGACGCTGAAACTTGAAAATTTACCTCCGTGTTCCAACAAAAGCTGGCTGAGTCTATAGTCTGTTGAATTGTGCGAAGTAAAGCCGAACCTAGTCAAAGATTCAACGATCAGATCTTTGGCCGTAGTTTTTCGATCGACGGAAACTACGCAAAAAGGTATATCAGTCTGCAGGCGCCCAGGATAAACTCTAACCAAACCACCGTGACTGTCTTGTCTAAAATAATAATTTAATAAATAGTAAATAAATTAAATTTTAGTACCTATCAAGGTAACTAACTTTAGGCGTAGAAAAACGGCAGGCTTCTTGCCTCCTAATCTAGTAACGTTATTTATTGGATTAGGGTCCTCCAATATTGGTTCGTTTAAGCCATATGCGTCAGTCAAATAAAAGTTTTCTAAAATTATAAAATAAATAATTTATTAAAATAGCTTACACCAAAATTGATTTATAGTGCAGTACTATGGGGTGTATACACACACACACATATATATATATATATATTATATAAATCGTATGACGTATATATTACGTGTGCATGTGCCAAAAGCGCAACTACACGAACATATTTAAGAAGTTATGTAAGGATCTTTGAAAGGAAAAAAATAATACTAAAACCAATTAATTATGGTAAAGAAATTGAAAAAATATAGTTTAATATATTATGTATAAATTATTTGTGTAAGAAAATAAACGTAGTAGATAAAATTCATGAGGAGTAGGCCAGGACAGACCAGGACGTAGGCTATATCTGTACTGTTACAAGGTAAACGTATGGTGGGAAATATTCACAAGCGATGGACTTTTAATACAGTATTAATTGGTTTTAGGGGGCAAACATTTTGTGGAGCGAAAAAGGAAATTATATAAAATATATTTTCAACTAAAGTACCTCTGTAAATTAAGAAATATTTATTAAAATTATAATTTCACACAGATATTAATTTAAAAAAAAAACATTTTTAATAGACTACTGCTATATTTATTAAATATTTAATTATTCGGGTGCATGTATAATTATATTTACACATTGAAACAGTTTTATCTTACAGGTTGCAGATTATTTTCAAAATAATAATGTTTTACTTGTGTTCATAATAATTACCTGCAGATTGAGAGATATTTAATGATTGAAGTATTGTAGAAATGAGCGTCTCGGTTTTCACTGCTTTTGGAACTTTCACCGTGAAACTTGTGTGTTTTAGATATGATGCGTCACCGTCATACACTTTAACTAATTCTACATAAAAAATTGCATTTAACATTAAATATAAATAAAATACTTAGCAGTTAGCACATAATTAATAATTCATACGCACCTTCATTTTTATCTTCTTTAGTTTTTTCAACTTCATACATTTCCTCGTCTTCAATGTCTTTATTAGTTTTACTTTCGCCACTACTAAATTCAATCGAAATACTTCGAGCTAATAAATATATAACAATAACGATCAGTTAATTTATTATTATTGTTTTCAAGTCCATCTTACGCGTAGCTCTTTCTTTTCTGCGCACTTGTACACCAATAATTGACTCCATTGGCACCTCAGTCCGTGGAATGCTAACTGCGTGTGGTGGTAAATATATAGGACCGAGTATACCGAAATCACATTCGTAAGATATTTGACTACGACATGTTGCATGAGCCTGTAAAAATGAATTTACAATTTAAAAAAAACACAAGGCATAATGACGATTTATAAACATTAATTAAATTGAGTTTTTGTAGATTTTATTAATAATAATAGGTAAATCGTGTATTTAAATACTATAAAGCATAACTTAAGTAATCTAGAAGTATGTATGTAAATATAATACCAGCTGTACTACCCTACGTTGCCTGGGTTAAATTTCAAACCTCTATTTTACCCTTTTATGGGTTGAATTTTCAAAAATCCTTTGTTAACGGATGTCTACGTCATAATAGCTATCAGTGTGCCAAATTTGTGGTTTGAGCTGTGCGTTTATAAATCAGTCAGTCAGTCATCAAACACGTTTTCCATTTATATATTATTTAATATATAATATAGTGAGTAGTATTTGTTAGATTAATATGTCAATTTCATTTTTGAATGAACGTAGCTATTTTATAGTTATAAAGTACCTGAGTGTTGATCTAAGATCACTAATTACACTGAACACCAAATGAAAGATAAAATCAATTTTATGTTATAAAATTTCAAGTTAATTTTTTTTCATTATTTTAACTCAACAATATAGACATGTTTGAAATCGGTAATTATAATTTCCCATCGTTGCTTTCTGAATTCAATCCTACTTAATGCCTTAAATAATAATAGGTACCTACTAATATTTGTTATGAAATAAATTAAGTAAAAATCATTAAGACCAGATTTTTATAGACATCATACATATTTATATTATATAAATAATAAATATACATGTATAATGTATATTATTTAATATTTGAATGAAAAAAACAATTAAAAATTTATAAAATAGAGAAATAAAATTTAAATTAAGATACAAAAAAAATATTATTATGTACATACATTTTGTATTTAATGTTTAACTAAATTTGAATAACTAGAAAAAAAAGTGTCAAATTAAAAATTTGGAAAACCTTATGTATAAGCATTAATCGATAGCAAAAAAAATATATACTCGTCAATAGAATATTTTTTATTTATAAATGACAACAAAATAATACAATTTTAAAGAAATTACAAAAATATAATCTATTCATTAAATATTAAAATCATTAAAAGTTTCTGTGTAGATTAAATAGTTTTAATTGTGTTAAGAATAGTTAAATTGAAATTAAATTTATTCCCACGGAACATAATTTTTTAATGAATATTATGTAAATTATGTCTATACTGATTTAATGCATTAAAGTTGTACGATTACCTACGGCCTGGGTAGATGTTTGATAAACATTTCATTTGGTATAGAAGTACCCAAGTATAAGTAAAAAATAATTAAAAAATGTTCACAAAAATTCAACAAATTGTATTATAAGATAATACTATAAAAATAGTTACAATTTGACATGACAAACATACGAGTATGTATTAACTATCGTACATATAAGTGTTGACATGCATTCCACTTTAGCATCAATTGTGTTACAATGTTAAATCGTTTGTTATTTATAAACCAAAAACACTCTGGAATAATATTTATATAATACTAAATATAATGTAGTACCTTTATTTTTGAATTTTTTTAAATTTACTCAATATAAATAAAATGCCTGCAATTATAATAAATTAATATGTATAATATATAACAGGTAGCTCATTGTTTTCACTATAACTCATTTCACGTCAAACAATTATCATATTCATATCTTGTAAAGGTATATTGATATATTAGGTGTCGTATTATTAAAATTATTTTTTATGCAAAACACCTACCCCGCATCTCGGAACAAACATACCTGAGTTTTCAATTATTATTATACTATGCACATAATATTAATAAACGAATTTTTCGTTATTATTCACTCACTGTTATACCACACCATTCACACCGAAATCCTGCCAGACAATCAGAGGTCCAGCATGGTTTGGCACAAGCGTAGCACACTGCGCCGGGTCTAAGGTTTCCTTCTCTCCAATGGTGTTCATGATGTACGCAACCCAACAACTTTCCAGGGTGATACGTAGCAGTTTCTTTACAATCCGCCACTGCCGATGGTATACAATCGACATGGGTATAATAATGACAAACTGTAACAGTTTTACATATGTTAAAACTTTATAATAAATAATAATATATAGTGAAATGGACGGATATCTTCAGAATTTCTATAATATTATTAGTTAGTAAATATTCGTAAATATAAGAAAGTATTATAATAATGATGCCTATTGGCAATTTAGTTTATACACAAATTATTTAAGAGAATTATTGAATTTCCGCGCATTTTTTTTTATACAATTTTATTTATTTTATGTTATATTTATTCATTCGGTATTAACAAATTATATTATGAGATAGTTTTGTGTTCCACGGCGCCACTTCATTGTTAATTATAATTTTAGTTTACCATTTTTAAATCTGCAGAAGTGCAGAACTATAATATGTACTTTTTTAGAATTTCAGATGACATATTATTAAATAAAATTTTTATTATCCTCAACAATATTATATACTACTTTAAGGTGTAGTTTATAGGTACTTTTTAAACTAGTTTTTATGGAATTTATTTACGTTAATATAATATAATAAATTATCTATTATAAATCAGGTATTATGATTGGTGTATTAATACTTGACAGTGATCATAAATCAAAAATATTGTGTTTCTAAATTTCAGTATCAAAAGAATGAGGTTATTATCCAAGGAATTTCGATCGGAATGTACCTAAAAGTGATACAAAGTATCAAATACAATTTGTTATTATTTGTTAATTTATTAGTACCTACTTATAACAGTATAATTAAAAATGAAAGCTTCATTTCGATTTCTAAACTTATTTTATGAACTAAAAGAAAATATTGCAAATTATATTTTAGATTTATTACTTATAATGGAAATCTCAAAATGTGAACAATTTGTACATAATATTTCGAACAAACTATAAAAAGCAAAAAAAAAATATTATAAACAAGCGTTTCTTCAAAACAAATAATAGGAACCCTTTTGATATTTGTAAATTAAAACTTTGATTATAACTAAAAACAAAATATTTATTCTGAACTATTTTTTACCCATAAAAATTAATTTGACACACGTATCGAAAAAAAATTTCAGTGGGATATTTTGAGAGGGATAAAATTGGAATCTTGATACGTTATTGTTCCAATACAATTTGATTTAATTTTAATTTTTTAACATTATATAAAGAAAATATAAGTATACTTACTTTCACACGTAACGCTGAATGTACGACCATCAATTCTTTTCCGACAAACGTTACAACATCTTTGGTTTTTAATTTTTACTGGTTCGGACCAACAATGTGATACTGGATTCTAATGATAAAATAAAAAATATAGATACCAAACTAAAAGTAAACTATTTTATGGGGTATATTAGTGTTTACCTACCTTAATTAAACTAGCTGCTAGACTATGGCAAGGTGATATGCCGGGTTTTTTTAGGCAACTTTCGTGAGCTATATAATTACATACTGAAACATTAAAAAGCAAAAAAATCAAAGGCTGTAAGCGATCTACAGTTTACACAATAATATCAACAGGACCAAAACCAACACGTTTGTAGGTTTTAATATCTACATTTTTAATAATTTAAATTATAATTTATGCATAGATTTAATACATAATATTTTTAAACGATTTCTCATAGTCGCAAATAGAAGAAAATAAGTTAACCAATAGTTAAAAATCATTATTTTTCTCACAGAAACTCAAATAAATACAATTTTTTTAAATATTCCCTCAATATTTTTGAGAATTTAGTTTCTTTAGTTTCCGAGTGCTATTTGCGTTTATGAATATCCGACATTTCACTGCTAACTTTTTTATTCAATGCTCACGAATTAAAATAAACAAACAAAATCACATTAACGAAAGTTAAATTCCTTATACCGATTTAACTATAATATATATAATAATATTGGAAAACGTACATTGTACAAACAAAATACATTGAAAAATACAGTACCTAATTTGGTTAATGATAAAAAATATTGAAAAAAAAAATTACGTCAAATAATACGTTGAAAGTACCTATAAGTTTTGTTTATAGTCACTAAACTGCATAAAAATTGTTGGTAAATCTGACTCGTAAAATGTGTTTAATTTATGCATAATATGTTTTAAGTGTTCAATAACTAAAATATTACTTTACATTACCTAATAACATTTTTATTAAATGGTTAACAAATGATACTCCTTAGAGCCATTTAATATGGGTACACTTTACTAGCTATAGTTAATCGTATAAACAGTTACGTGAAAACTATCAAAATAAGATAGGTACAATAATATCTTTTTAATTTGTTTAATTCCCTTTATTATTCTATAACGTATGCAGACTTTAACTGAAGTGACCTGTGTCGAGTTTATTAATTTTTCTTTCATAGGGTTTTTTGATATATATTTCGGTCAATATACATTGTACTATTGTAACTGTCAATTATATTTTGTATTATCTATCGATTTATTTTTATCTAACATTGCTTTTGAACCATATTGCCGTATTTCTAGACATACCTATATATAAAAGAAAATATTGGAATTAATAAGTACGATTCTAATCATAATAGTATGGAAAAGTACTATAATACTATGGTTGGAATGCTTATAGAAAGTTCAGTAGTCGATATGTCAATATTATTTGCAATATCAGGACAATAAGTATTGCTTATTAAAATATTCTCGTGTATTACGTTGCAATAGTACCGAAATCCACGTTCGTTATTTCACTGAGGTAATTACGCATTTACACATCCTATTATTTAATGTTATAATATTTATACTTTAACCTAGTTATAGTAATACAACAGCAATTTAAATGTCTGCTGTTGCGCATACAAGAATTTATTCTCTATTATAACAAAATATATAGTACCTATAATATTGGTATAGAAAAAATATTAATTTTCAAATATTTCAAGTAAAAAAATAATTACAGTTGAATATTACGTATATTAAAACGTACAATATTTTAAACTCGAAATCATTAATATCATTAATGTTTCAATTCACTTGGGATCCTTTGGGATACTACTAGGTATATTAAAAAATACATCTAGAAGTAACTTCTAACCACACTAGATTCCATGATTTTAAATTAGATTTCAATTACTTTCGGAAGTTCGTGTCCTGTCATGTACAGATTGTCTGTACTCTTGGGTAAAATTATTTTTTTAACTGCAATTTATTAAATACATGTATCCATTGTTATAATATTTTATGTACGTTTTTATAGGAGGGGAAGTATAATAATAGTTATGGGCGTTTTGTAAGAGAGTAAAATTGTTCGGGGGGCAAGTCCCATAGGGATTATAGTGTGCCGGGAATACGGGTCGAGCAAGTTTTTGCCTTTGACGTCACGAAGATATTTGCTAACAGTGTTGGAAACACAACACGTTTACGGTGAAAACATTTATTTAAGTATAAAAAAAACTTAGGTTCACAAACACATTTAATAATAAGGATTTTAAGATGAAATACTATTGAACACTGGTTACCCTTTCTACGAGAACAAGTACTATACAATTAATATGTACTTTTATTGCATACACAGAACGCCGTTTAATAATAATTCTTTATACGTGAAAATTGTATTCGTTTCCTACAACTACAAATTATGTTATTAAGTAAATTGTTTCAAGTTGTGGTTATGTTATAATCTTTATAAATAATTATTAATATCGGTTAATGGTTTTTATTAAATCCTATACGGATAGGTACAATTTATTTATGTATTTTACAAAATGTGTTCATATTTTCAATATTATATTATTAAACAATATCTCAATCCCATAAAATATTTTAAACATATTTTTTAATGTTTTAATATTACTTTATATAGTATATTTCACTGGATATTAGTTTGTTTAAGCCACTTCTTTCAATTGTTTTAATTGCTACAATATGAAAACTTTTAGAAATAATTTTTACGCTTAAGGTGAATACTTAAAAAATTATCATTGTGACGAAATGGCATTTACTTTTAAAATATTCGAATTATTTTGCATAATTTAGTATTGTTTTTAAAATACTAATTTAATATTAACGGGTTAATTTCTAAACTCATTTTTTGTCAGTTTAATCTAAATACTTTTTTCAATTAAACACTAGCAGTACACATCGGTAGAAATTCATTTTTCAAATAAAGCGTGTTGAACATAATATTATAATATATCGTTATGTTTTGTTTGTCTTTCTCTCATCGTTCTATCGGCCACTTCACCGCAGATCAATGTTAAAACTTTTCAGTGACGTCGACAAGACCAAATAGGTCATAGCTACTACAATAATTACCGTGCATTAAACAACAATTTATGTAGGTACCTACATGTGTATTTATGTGGTTAATAACAAAATATACTATAAAAAAACGATTGAATGTGTTTGTCTTTTACAATCTATATTACATCGCATTTAATTTAACGTTTGGTTTTACATATACCGCTTATATGTATGGTTAACTTATTAACATTTTAATTCGACAATTCTAGATTTTTGGAAGTATAGAGTTATTACACTAACGTATATTTGATTGCAAGGGGTCCAAAATAGTAATTGAAACAATAAACTAAATTAAATATACTTAGACGTAGAAGTATCTAATGGTATTAAAGCGAAGAGGGGTATAGGCTGAAATATTGAACATTACTATAGAGAACACGATAAGTGAAAAACCTCATTGAATAAATAATGATGGGTATAACATTTTGGTCGATGTCAATTTATAATTTACCGAACACGATACTATTCATTCAAGGCCAAATACCGTTTCTAACAAATAATAATTCTTCTACAACCTGAGGAATACACAATTACAACAAAACATTTTATTATATCATTCTGCATATTTAAGTACCAGTTGATATGGGGGTCAACGAAATCGGTAAAACAATCGACAAAGTACACCTGTGGTATAATCGGCTTGTACGCTGTACGTAGAGAACAAATAATAATATGTAACACTAAAATAGTAAATATAACACACGTAAACATATTTTATGTATAAATACTCATAAATTCCCAGAGAAATGGCCATAAGGTCCTTAAAGGCCCACAAACGTGTTAATTGTACAAAACCCTTCTCGACTCTCCGGTTAAATTGGAACAAAAATTCTCATCACCGACGTAAAAATACGTCACCACCACCACCACCGCCACCGCCACTAAACCGCCACCGCCACTAAACCACCACCGCCACCACCACTATCACCACCAGCAGTTCGCCACCGAAACTCGCGTCATACTCGTAAGTCACAATAATAATAATAATAATAATAAACGTGATAATATATACGTATGTATATATATAGAGAGATAGGTACTCGCGGCCAAGTGGACGGTGTCAAGGAAATTTGTACGAGGAGGGGAAGTCAGGAGGGTAGGTTTGGGGGGGGGCGGGGGAGGTTCGCACGCGCGTGGGAGAGAGACGGAAAGGGAGGGAGAGCGAGCGAGAGTGGGCGAGAGAGCGACAAACACGAGGGGACAAACCTGTGCAGAAATTGCCCTGCGTCACGACGCCCCACAATAAATTGGTGCAATTGTGACAGTAGGCCGGTAGGTGGAAGGTTTTCTTGGTGAATACGTGCCCTCGGCAATCCGCCATTGCGCGAACAGCACTGCCGCCGCCGCCGCCTTCCCCACCGCCACCCGCACCGGCGCCCGGCCGCTTCCGTCCCAGCCAGATTTCCTATATGTGCCGAAACCCGGTCGGCAAACACGTCACTACGATCGCACCGCGCACGCACAAACACGCACACGTCCCGACACACGGGACGACGACGAAGACGGAGACGACGACGACGATGCCGCAATCAAACGGCGCCGGTGTCCGGAGGTTCGCGTGTTCCAAGCGATTGATGCGTTACTACATTGTTCGGCGGCGCGGTACGTGCGACAAGCGAGCGGACGAGGCGCGATAAAAAATGTCGCCGCCGCCACCACCACCACCACCGGCACGGCCACCTGCGCCGGGTGACGCGGTGTGCGCGATGCTGCGCGTTATATTATTGTTACGTAAATTATTTGATGCCGTGCGATTATATATATTTATGACGGTAAAATGATAATAAATGTAATCAGCTGCGAGCGCGATACAACGCCACGACCACCGCCGCCGCGTGCGATCGGCACCGCGGCCGACGCTCGTGCAGATATAACACTACGGCGACGCGTGTCGCGCGGTGCCGCAGCCGATGGTCTCTGCTGGTGCGCGGCGGTGTAGCGAACCGCCGACGATGACGACGACGACGACGACGACGACGACGACTGGGAGGCCACGGAAAATACGGCGCGCACCACGCGGGGGGGGCGCTATTGCAGCGGGGTGCCGGCTAAACTTATAACAAACCAAAAAAAATACAACGCGGAATATTATAGCAAATGATAAAATATAACGTTATAACGGTATAAAACGCGACTGCGATCGCCCACGGGGCCGCGCGGATAATCACGTTATTTCTGGCCCGTATTCCATCGTCGCGGCACGACTAACACAGGACGAGAGCACCGTCGTGGTCTCCGTCGTTGGATTATCGCGCGCGTCACACTCTCGCACACTCCCGCACGCGCTGGCGCAAGCACACACGCACACGGGCGCACCGCGGGACCGCACGCGCGCACACTCAAAAGTATATACACGCTCAAACACTCGCACACACCCACCCACACACGCGCACACGCACACACACACACACACACGCCCAAACTCAAATACGAGCGGGCGCGCGCTCTCACAAGCGCACAAGCGCGGCGGCGTACAGACCGCGTCTAGGGCGCGGGCGCGAGCTATATTGCTGCGGGCGGCAGCGGCGATTTCGGCGACTATATCGTCGTCGGCGGACGTCACGGGCTGTACGCGGGCGCCGCGCACACGCACAACTCGCCGCCGCGGCGTGTGTACGTACGTGTGCATCGTTGTACGTATGCGGCGGCGGCGGCGGTAGCGGCGGTGCCGCCGCTGGGCAGCCGACGACGACGACGCCCCCGCGCCAGTCGGCCAGGCCCTTCCGTCGACTCGTCGGCGTCGATAAAGTGTCACACGGGGGGCGCCATCTGACGACCAACGCCGAGAGCGTTCCTCCGCCACCAGCAGCCTTTACCGTGCGTGTGCGCAATGGCTGCGCGCGTCCGTAATATAATTATAGCCGATGTCGGCCGTATGAAAACGATGGTAATTGCGGAGAAAAAAAAAATTCAAAAATCGCCGTGCGATATCGTATGATAATACTTTAATAATCGTACCGTACACCTGCCTATACGGCCGTTGCGCGTATGCCTTGCGCGGTTGGGTTGGGTTACATGACATACGCGCACCGCAACTCTGGGAAATTCGTCGAAAAATGTTTTATAATTTATGGGGTGGCGCGTGGTAGGAGGGCATATCAGCTGCAAGTTCGCCGGAGCGCGACGCATAATATAATAGAAAATGCGCACCGCTCCGCTCTGGTCTCGTCGTCGTGTTTATATATTATTTTATACGTCGTGTACATATTTATGGGTAATTGGAGTAATTTGCGAAAGCAGCGGGGTCGATCTGGGTCTTCCGTCAATTCAGTGTGCGTATACATATACGTACGTTATAGTGTTATGTTGTACAAATTGATGTATAATATAATATATTATATAAATTATATTATATTGATACACAACATATTAATATATGCTTATATATATATAATATGAAAGCCGTATCTTGTATATTGTAAAGGATTTGAAATTTGAATACTAGATTACTGCAGATAGCATATTATTATAGGTATGCAAATATTTCACTTATGTGGACGTGACGAATGCTTACTACAAAACGTTAAGTACAATATACCTACCTGTTTATAAATACACTAGAATCATAATTATTGAGACATTTACAATATACTTAGTATATAATATAAATTATTGTGTTTGAACTGTTTATAGTTTTGTATTGATAAATTTGAATTAAATCTTTCAGCCGTTGTTGTAAATGTTGTAATATAGGTGGGTGAGCGGACAATTTTCTTAAATCTAACATTTTTACGAAAATATACTTCTTGAGTTTTCTTTAAAGAATTTGAGGTACTCGTCCAATATACTATCTACAAAAGTATAAGTATCTACCAAATTGTATCTGAACTAAATATCACATTTAAACACCAGGAGCCATCGACGTTTTAGAATCTCAACTCCAAGAAGAGTGGTGGCGCTCTGTACAATCACCTACGGAAAATTTGTTCAAACCATTCCTCGGGGCTGTAAGAAATACATAAACTTTAAACATACTATTCATATTATACAGTGTTGCAAAGTAGAAATACTACAAGAAATACATATTATACAAATTACACAATCATTAACAGTGAAAACTAATTGACAATATACAAATACGGCATTGTAAAAGTAAGACAATTTTAAATCGTAAATAGCAATGACAGCATATTAGACCAACATATAGGATTACGCCGATTACGGTAGATACCATATTGGACGAGTACCGAAATTAGGAATTAAATGTTGTTATAGTATTAAATTTATTGGTAGGTAGTAGGTACCTCATTTTTTATACTCATTGAATATTTTATCGCAAGAAACTAATGTTCAATATAATATAGGTAGGTACTATTATTGGAGTAGACTATAACGATTGTTAAATTTACTCAAGTTTACTATTCCATGATAGTAACTAAATTTGTGCTGTTCCTTCGTTATTTAATTGAGACGGAAAAAGCTGAAAAATAATTTTTGTTAGTTAAAGCTTATTATTTTAATAATAAAAAAAAATTATTTTAGGGACTTTGCCCTTCTCACCCCATATAATACCTTAAGTTATAACAACTTATTAATCCCATCATTACGAAATAAATTACTAAAATTATAATAATTGTATATAACATATTAACATGTTACTTGAGATTAAATGTTTTGGAAGTCAGCGCAACGGTTTCACTCTCTGGCCAACGCGAAACATAGATAAAATAGACATAACGCATTCTCGCAAAATCATTTTAGATTCTGAGCGAAGCAAAGAATGTATTGATTTTACAATGACGTGTGTTTTTTTTTCTGTCTGTATACATATCAGTTGTCGAAATAATGCTTGATTTACTTCATCAATATTTTTTGTGGTGGGAAAGTTAATTTAGCTGGTACTTTTTGACAGGTAATTTTTGAAAATTCATAATAGTTTTTAAAACCGTCGAGAATACTGGAATTTTTATGCAAAACTAGTTTTTGACAAAATTAATTTTGTTTATTTAAATTGAATACAAAGTTCCTCATAAATATTGTTATAATAGTAGTTCGAAAATATTATAAATTCATATGCACTTTTTTTTATAAGCATTTAAAGTTAAAATGTTAACTAAAAATAATCAAAATATGGAATATTTTCAAATTGTTTCGTAGTTAAACATTTATAAAGTGTTCTGTTTTTATAGCTAAGAATTGAAAATTCAAATTAAGGGTTTTCAGAAGCTGCTTATAGTGTAACCAAAAAATCAAAAAAAATGTTTTAACATGGTTGTTTTTTTATAGACATTTTAATTTCAAATTTGGACGAAATTAGATATTTAAATGAAGAATAACGATGTTAATTATTTCGTTATAAAATATTATATCCTATGTGTTATACCCTCAGTAATGTTATCTGTTATAAGTTTTGTTATAAGTGATTTTACTCTAACATTACTCAACAATCATAAAAACGATTTTACGGGATAGCATTTTATATATATTTCGCAAATATCCTCTTAAAACAAAATTGAATTTCTATTTACAAATATAATGTGTGGAATTTCGATTACACAAAGCATACCAAATTATTTAACAACATTTATTTTCTAATATATCGAAATGAGTACATTTAAATTTAATTACCTTAACATTTCAACACTCGTTTTTTTTTTTTTTTGATCTATACTTTTGTTTTGTTATGAAAGTTATAAAATATTACAATTTGACACTGGTTTAAACGAATACATGTCAAAATATCTCGGTAAAAATATCGCAAAAGTAAGTATGTTGTTGGTACAAAAATATCGCAATAATATAGCTTTTTATTTTTATGACAATTTATGTAAAAAATAATTATAATACAAAATAATAAGTACAGTCATATATAATTAACAATTGTATAATACATGGCGTTTTATTTTCATGACAATTTAAGTAAAATAATAGTTATAATACAAAATAATAAGTACAGTCATAATATTATATAAAAACATAATTAACAATTTTATAATTCATGACGTTTTATTTTCAGTATAAGTTAAGTTGAGTATAATTATGGTGACCAGATATTAAAAAAGAAAAAACAGTACATAATAATATAGGCTAATATATATTATGTGTAATGTGTATATATATCAATATAAATACCTAACAATATAACATCAATTTAAACTCATTTATTTATTTTTAAACATAATATACATTATACATATATTATTTTTATATTATTCATGAAGACTAGTCTTCATGATATAATTATTAGATAATATCTAAAACCGTGATTACACTATATCGTCTATATCACAGTAATAAAACTTTTTTTTTGATAACAGAATTTTTTTAAATCCCTTAAATTTGAATTTAGGTAATTTTTTCTATTTGGAATTATTAAATTATTAAAAATAAGTACATTTAAGTGTACTTTGACCATTTATTTAGGACAGTAGGACATGTTACCAAAAAATAGTACTGTCCTTATAAAATAAGTACGTCTGGTCACCATAAGTATAATACACTCCATAGTGCAGGCTGTCTGCTGCAGTAGTGCTGTGTTATATTACCAAACGAATGCTGTCGTGTACGGGCGTTCGTATACGAAGCAAACAAATTATTGTTATCTTGTAAGTTGTAACTATAATCTTTTAAATAATAAATATTACGATAATAATGCCGCGCGAGATTATTGATGTGCTACGAAACAGCGACGTAATTTCCAAGATAATATGACGGGACACCCGTTTGAACAGTTGTACTGCCAGGTACGAAGTACTACAGCGTGTTTTTTTTTCAAAATTATAGAAATACTCATCCAAACATTAATTTCCTGTAGATGCGAAATATAAAAAAAAAAAGTCATGGAAAGGGTCTATATCCTATACTCTATCACCCGGAAATACGTCGTTGGTCCCGAAAGGTGAGGCTGACGAGCAAGTAGGCATTTATTATGTAGTACGGCTTCAACTGGCCGAGTTTATTATTATTGTTATTAGTGATCCTGGTTGTAAGTCATCACCTATAGTATTGCTATTTTATTGTTTTATATATGGTATTATATTGTTTTATTTTTAATCGTTATTATAATATTGTATTATATTTAGATTAATATATTCTACAGCCCACTTACCACAAGTTGTTAATTTATTTCAATAATTAGTCATTACTCAAGAGCAAGAGTTGGTTCATTCATTCATTGGTTGTTATCATTATAACCACTAAACTAACAAATAGGTATATTATGTCACGTACTAAACATGCATTACTGATAAAATATGTGCAAGTGTATAGTGCCCTGTACCGTATAGTTATTGCAACACCTATGTAAATTAGTATTAATTTATTTATTAGAGTTGAAAAACAAGGTAGATAAAATGTTTTATCTGCATCATAGTTAGGTTTGGGTTGGTATATAAACAAGATGTGTTCTGAAATTCTACCTTATTCCTACTACAGCTCGAAAGTACTGTCACCTAATACAGTAATAGGTAATACAGTAATACTATCACAATACCACATAATATCAACTCTCAAGATGGACTTTAAGTTCCTATTAATTTGTCCCCAAATAGCTGCCATTATTATGGCCAAAACGTTTAGAATTCAAAACAACTGCTCGTTCACTATATGATGGCCCGGCATACAAGGCAACCCAGGAAAATCATCTCTCAACTCCAGCGGATTTAAGTTGGGCGCCCACATGTAATAAGAGGTTAACTCACCCTCAGATTGGGCTGACAGCATTTGGGACTGGACCTATTGCGATGATTCAACAAAGCATTGCTCGACGGGCGATTTTGGTAAGTCTATATACTTTTTAATACAGAGTCTAATACCTACTAGTTATTTTTTATCAGACTAGAAACATAAGGAAATTAAATTGTTTAGACTCTGTATTAAAAAGTATATAGACTTACCAAAATCGCCCGTCGAGCAATGCTTTGTTGAATCATCGCAATAGGTCCAGTCCCAAATGCTGTCAGCCCAATCTGAGGGTGAGTTAACCTCTTATTACATGTGGGCGCCCAACTTAAATCCGCTGGAGTTGAGAGATGATTTTCCTGGGTTGCCTTGTATGCCGGGCCATCATATAGTGAACGAGCAGTTGTTTTGAATTCTAAACGTTTTGGCCATAATAATGGCAGCTATTTGGGGACAAATTAATAGGAACTTAAAGTCCATCTTGAGAGTTGATATTATGTGGTATTGTGATAGTATTACTGTATTACCTATTACTGTATTAGGTGACAGTACTTTCGAGCTGTAGTAGGAATAAGGTAGAATTTCAGAACACATCTTGTTTATATACCAACCCAAACCTAACTATGATGCAGATAAAACATTTTATCTACCTTGTTTTTCAACTCTAATAAATAAATTAATACTAATTTACATAGGTGTTGCAATAACTATACGGTACAGGGCACTATACACTTGCACATATTTTATCAGTAATGCATGTTTAGTACGTGATATAATATGCCTAATTTGATGGTGTAAGAGAGGTTATTTGGAAATAGTGTCGATGGACGCTACCTTCCCTCACGTCGTCACGTCTAGAAACTAAATTATCAACCTATTTACTTATCGTTCTTATGTGTTTTATATATGGTAAATATATTTTAAATTTGAATAAAAAAAAAGAGTGGGTATAATGATAACAACCAATGAACCAACTCTTGCTCTTGAGTAATGATTAATTATTGAAATCCATTAACAACTCGTGGTAAGTCGGCTGTAGAATATATTAATCTAAATAATATAATTATATCAACTATTACAAATAAAACAATAAAATAGCAATACTATGAGTGATGACTTACAACTTGACAGATTTATGATCCAGGATCACAATATTTTGGTAGTTGATCGCGCTAAACTGGGAAACAAATATCAATTAAAACAGCAAATCAATGTGTGCTAACGATACCTACTTACAATTTTTTTTTTGTATGCCGCTTTAGTCTGGGAGTAGGCCCGAAGTCCTAGTTTGGACGCATATTTGGCAGAATTTTGAATTGGGTGGTAAGTTTTTGCCATGCCCGGTTGGTACCTACTCACTATAGATAAGTATAATCACGGGCCTGCACACAAGCTACACTAAAAACATCAGTGAAATATTTGCATAATGCATATGTCATATGCTATCAATTATCTAGTATTCTAGTAGATACTTATTCAAATTTCAACATATATAATATACAAGATACAACTTACATATTTTTTTTAACATTAAGTTTAATCGTTAATTATTAGAATCATGTTTACAGTTGAAAATATGTATTTCGTTATTCGCCAAAGTAAATTTATGACAATAACACGAAACATCCGAATTCTAAATATGTCCAAGGATTAGTTCATAGAAGTTTATATTAAGTAGTTTGTTTACTTGATCGTAAACAAAATTAAAGACACAAACACCAAGATTTACCTACGCCTATCTAATCTAAAAAATTTAATTTACGGTTAAGTTTAGTATTAGATCTAATAATTAAGTAAATAAGTGTAGGATACGTAGAGTGCAGATAACTTATACACGTCCATGAACTTGGCCCACCCACTTTATCTAATCCATTCCAAAAGTATGCCAATAAATAGCAAATAATTAGCAAATAATAGCAAATTGGTTTTCATAATTAGCAAGTCATTTTTTACATTTTTTATGGTTAATTTTCAATTAGATGTGCCAAGTTCAGGTAGCCCATCCACTTTATCCGATCCACTCTTACTGCTAACTCACTCTTACTAACTTATACTGCACTTAATTTATTTATTTTTGCTGTTATTAAAATAATAAGCTTTAATTAACAAAAATTATTTTTCACCTTTTTCCGTCTCAATTAAATAATGAAAGAACAGCACAAATTTAGTTACTATCATGGAATAGTAAACTTGAGTAAATTTAACAATCGTTATAGTCTACTCCAATAATAGTACCTATATATTGAAATTTAGTTTCTTGCGATAAAATATTCAATGAGTATAAAAAATGAGGTACCTACTACCTACCAATAAATTTATAGTATTATCAACATTTAATACCTTTTTTTAATTTAAATTTATTATATATTTATAATATATTTACAATGATAAAAAGTAAAAATTACTTCCACCACAAAATCAGGTGCAAAATTCTAATATTGATTTGCAACATCACGTCGGTACCATTATATGGTGCTCGATGGAGCAAATTTGCAAAACCTCATGCGTTGACCAATCGCTTGGAAATATCGGAAATTCAGAACTAAGATTTGTTGTTAGAGAAATTGAATATTTACTTAAATTATTATCTTAAACTGTTTAACTTTAGTAAAATTGTATTATTTTCTTAAATACTACCTATAGACTTATGTTTTATGAGGCTTGAAAACGATGATGCATATTGGGATCATGTAGGTATTTTGATATTATACGCAATATATTAGTGTAACAATTATAATATCATAAATAATAATAAATTGTGCAGAGATGAGAGTTCTGAACCCATTGTGATGATAGTCAACGCTCGACAGTCGGTAAAGACACTCTCGATCGTTTCGGACAAGACGTAAAAACTTATTTCCAATGTACCAATATATTTATTAATTATTTTAAAAATAGGCCAAAGCCCAACTTCAAATTATAATTAAATAAAATTCATAAAAATCACTTAAGAATAACTATGCAATTAATAACAATATTGTGAATAGTTTTTTTTACAATAAAATATATGTAACACAAATCAATTTTAAAATTAGTTATTCTTAATTTACAAGACACATAATACGGTACATATAGGTGAGTTCGTTAAATAATTTGAGAAATAGAGAGTTTTAAAAGGAACCGATGATTTATGTTACGGTTAACTAAAAATGTCTCACAGCAGTGCGCCAGTGTCTATCACTCGCTATCCCCGAGTCAATCTAGCATCTAAGTGCGCTTGGTTTATGAATGATTGTAAATAATTAAGTGATTTAGATACTGACATATACTAACCTATTGCAGGTTAGTCGTACATTTTGTGAGGGGGCAGACGGGAGAATTTTTACAACCTCATACTATTATGGACTGGTCTGAAATTTTAGCAGGTGGTCACGAATTTCACTTTTAGCACGGCCGAAATGGTGGCATAATTACAATGTTGTCATTTTTAAGTCGTACTTAGCTACATATATAAGCAAAAAAAATTATTTTAATGCATTATTAGAGTTTTATGTATGTGTTTATTATATTTTAGAATGTCGTACTTACAATACATTTTACTATTTTTAATATTATAATTTATTTATTTTATAGATTTGCGAATGAGCTCCACAAACGATTACATGACACAAACAAGTGACAATATTGACAACAAAATTATTTTAACATGTACTATATTTATTTGAAATTTTGATCCAAAAATTTCCCTATTGTTAATATTTTTTAGAATTACTAAAAATATTTCAAAATTAATCCAATATTCGTAGTCTGTACTTCAAATTTCCGAAAACATACCTACTTTCTTAAAAAACAATGGCCATAACTATTTTCTTACTTATTTAAAAGAATCGCGAATCAGTGAAAAAGTATCTGAAAATCACTAGCGAAGTAGTGCTTTGAGGTGTGCGGGGAGGGGACTAAAAGCAGTGGCTTTGTAATACTCTGTTCAGCGAGAGAACACACCAATTCTGCGCATCCCCATGAGACACCCTGCAGTTGAGATCGGTTCTACTATGACATAGTGTCAGGGGGGGGGGGGGGGTGCTGCTCAGAAGAACCAATTTTTGTTGGGCCACGACGTGTTCTTTAGCTGGCCATAGGTACTACTGTACTAGGTAGGTACCTATTGTTTTGACCAAATTAATATTGGTCCGATACTCCGGTATGAATTTTGCTCGACGCTCACACACTAAGTAAATCTGAAAAGACGCTCAAGTTATTTACCAAAGCAACCATTGCAGTACCATTGCTACTAGCTAGAGTGTGTACTGTGTAGCAATAAGTTTTTCGTACTCTCTTTAGTGGCGTATTTAGGAATTATTCAGAGGGGGGAAGGGTTCACATAGTTTTTCCAATATAAAGTTTACGTTCCGCATACCCCAACATCCCCCAACTACACACTTGTAATAGGAATTCAATTTATTACAATGTATAAAAAAAATTAACTGTTTTTTAAATATTTTTGAACTCATAAAACGCAAAAGAGCAATAATATAAATAGCATTCGTTGATTAGTAATCTGATAACAAAAATAATCACGATTTTTGAATTACAACAACAATCGTATGATTCATTATGAAGACCTAATGAATCATGTCTAAAGCATTTAAGCATAATATTATAATTTATAAGCTATAACATACAAAATTAAAATATAAATTACATATTATCATTGACTATAAATATATAAACCTGTAAAAAAAAATGTAACATCGTCATGGGTCAATTGTAGTAGGGGTGTGGGGGGGGGTCTGGAACTCATGGACCTCCCTCCATAAATACGTTACTGACTCTATTGTGTCCACAATCTGATTTTATATTGTGTATACTGTATAGGTATATTGTATATACGAATATGAGTAATATGATTATATCATTCTGATTTCTGAAATTTGAAAAACAGATAGTTACTTCTCTGAGAAACTACTAAGTTCTAGTACAGGGATGGCCAACCCGCGGCCCGCCTTGGAAAGTTTTGCGGCCCGCAAAACTTATCAAACATTTACAAAAAAAAATTATTACAATTACTTATTGTATTATTAATTGTATACAGATTGTAAATTTTTTCTATTTTAATAAAAAAAAAAAATTATGAAGCCCGCGGGATCGTAATGTATTTCCAAAGTGTCCCGCGAGATCATTTGGGTTGGCCACCCCTGTTCTAGTAGAATGTTAACCATTCGAATAGTCACAGTGTTGGGGAAGTTACTGTTTTTTGGTAATTAAATTACATTACTAATTCCTTATCAAAATTGGAACTAAATTATTTTTAAGTTACTTTTTTTTTATTTGGTCAAGTTACATTTCTTTTGAGTTTAAAAAGTAACTCAATTACAATAGAAGTTACTTTTTTTCAAAAATATCACTGGAGCTTAATATAATCATGTGTTCAATACAACAATACATAAACTAAATATTAAATAATGACAATCAACAATATGAAATTTTTAATAAATACTCATTTTGCTACATATTAAATATTTAATTATTTTTTCAAATTTATTTTAAACAAAAGAGTTTTCAAAATTACAGTCACTAATTTTGATAGCTTTTTACTGCATGTGTTACACCAAATAAAGTAACGAGTAATTAAGTAATAATTACTACAAAAAAGTAACTCAAATTACATATAAATTACTTATAATAAAATGTAATTAAATTACCATCAAATTACTTAAAAAGTAATTTCTTTATAGTAACTTGTAAGTTAAGTTAAGTTACTCCCCAACACTGCGAATAGACTGTATAGGGCAGGGATGGCAAATCCATGGCACGCGTGCCCAAGATGGCACGCGAAAAGATTTTGTGGGCACTCGAAAATTTTTACTATTATATAATATATAATATATACTATATAGTATTATAGTTTATAGGTAATAATTTTTTTCATGGCACGCTCTAAAAAAAAAAAAGGTAATTTTGGGCACGCAGTGTTTAAAAGGTTTACCATCCCTGGTATAGGGTGTAGTCGAGATACCTAAGTGGCTATACGTTACGGTTATGCACAGTGTTAACTGTTGGAAAACATACGAGTACTTACACAATTGAAAATCGAAATCATACGAATTACTCAGTACCGAATCACGGGAAAAAACTATTTTTTTTTTATACATTTGCCATTATGTCATATTTTATTAAACATTGGTTATAAATTATAATTTTCTAAATACAAATTTAGATCAATATTCTAACTGACCGTCAGGTGTCCTGGTTAGGTATATTAGTACTTACACCATGCAATATTGAAATGAATACATAAATAGGTAATTAATTACACACAACTGTGTAAAAGCTTAATACAATTAATAAGGTAAGTTACATTTTTATACAGATTCTTTTGTTGAATTCTGCATGGTTTTTATTTTAAATCATATACAATGTATATACGTATGATCTAAGGTTTTTATTAAAAGATTAGTCAAATAAAAATTTGGTTAGTCCAATAAATAAAAATAAATAGTTAAGAATATACAAAAAAAAAAATAGTTTTTAATATTTTTTTAACTATTCAAACGCAACTAGTGTTGCGATAGTTAAAAAAGTGATAGATGTTATTGTAATTAAAACTAATGTATACAAATTGGTTTTTTTTCGTGGATTTTTTTTTTTATTATTATCCCGGAGTCTATATAGGCAATGAATATACTGATGCAATTTTTTTTTTAATTCTCTTACAATTTTATAGTACAGTACGAGTGCCAGTGGATACCCAACGGGCAGTGTTGGGGAAGTTACTTATTTTGGGTAATTAAATTACATTACTAATTACTTATCGAAATTGTAACTAAATTATTTTTAAGTTACTTTTTTTTTAATTTTGTCAAGTTACATTACTTTTGAATTTAAAAAGTAACTCAATTACAATAAAAGTTACTTTTTTTTTTTTAATATCACTGGAGCTTATAATAACCATTTTGTCTATATTACAATACACAAACTAAATAATGACAATCAACAATATGCAATTATTAACAATTAATACTAATTTTGATACACATTAAATATTAATCTTTATTTTTCAAATTTATTTTTAACAACAATGCGTTCTCAATATGGTATATTTTAATATTTACACTCATTATCATTAAGTTCTTAACATTTATTAAACCAAAAAAATATAACGAGTAATTTAGTAACAACTAACAATTACTACAAAAAAGTAACTTAAATTACATTTAAATTACTTACAATAAAATGTAATTAAATTACCATCAAATTACTTAAAAAGTAATTTCGTTACAGTAACTTGTAACTTAAGTTAAGTTACTCCCCAACACTGCGCCAACGGGCAACGATCAACTACATTTTGTAGTAAACACAATAAGATTGCAAAAGTGCCACGGAAAAAATATTTAGTCAAAAAAATTACGTATTAATTATAGGATAATTATAAAAAAATTAGCAACACAATCGATATTGAACAATGGCTAGAAGAAGATCAAAATTACCAAAACATATTAGGAGTCGTGGTATGAAAATGTTAGGCCTAGTTGAAGATACACCTATTTTGTCTGAACGTCCTAAGGGAATTGGTCGATGTTATTTGTGTGGAAGAGCAAGAAACAAAAGTACGAGAAAATCATGTGAACGTTGTTACAAATGGGTGTGTCCAGATCATTTAAAATATATTTGTATTAGGTGTTATGATGAAGAACAGAGTGAAGAATCATCTTAAACTATTTCAAACCAATAAAAATGTATTTTTTTTTATGATTAAAAGTTTTTAAAATGTAAACATTTATAAAGTACTCTTGTTTTTTTTGTAATTATTAATATAAAGAGCTAAAATATATGTAAAATACTTAAATATTAATATGTTTATAAAGAAATATTATAAAAATTTAATTACATTGAGTATCATTATAATTTAAGACAACAAATTCTAATAAATTATTATTTATTCTCGTTTGAGTTAAAATTCATATTCTCAAGTAAAAAAATAAAAATTTTAATTTTTTTTTATCGCAATATATTTGTCAATATGTACTTAGAATATAACAATAATTTAAATTTTCAATATAGACTTAGAACCTATTCAAAAAAAAAAAAAAAAATGGATTACAACTGTAATCCGCGCGACTATACCGGCGTACTATTAAGGCACGCAACCTACGCAGGGCTAGATACTCGATACTAAATACTCAATACATTTTAATAAAATTAGTCACTGGTTTTTTAAAAAAAAATGTTTATTATTATGGGGATGACCACTTCGATAAATATGACAAATAAAATATGTAATAAAAATTGACACTTATTCAGTAATAATAAAACAAATCAATTACAACATTACGTAATCTCGTTGTCGTCAATGATGCAATAATAACCACAATACAATTACAGAACAATTAAATAATAATTATAATTATATCAATAATAATTCTACATTAAAAATTAAATAAATACATAATAAAAATAGTTTTAGTAATAACATAAATGTAAAATTACGGATTTCTAATAAGGTACAGACGTAAAATCCAATTCAATGTGCGTGTGTCACAGATATATATATATCATATATATAACTATATTTTATGATTTATCGGTGTTGAAAAATAATTTCCAAGGGCAAGATACTAAAAAAGCAGTATCGAGATACTAGATACAAGATACTTTGCTTTGAAGTATCGCGATACAAGATACTCGATACTTCATATAATTGTATCGAGATACAAGATACAAGATAGAATTGTATCGAAGATACTTAGATAAGTATCTAAGATACTGTCCAACCCTGTGTACACACGTCATGTCTATGAGTGCCAAGGCGGTAAGATCTATAAAGATCTTTGTAGGTCTTGTACGGGTGCAAATGTGCAACATAGACTTGTAAAAAAAAAGATATTTATTTTATTGACCCACTGAGATCTTATTAGTTTTTAGCATGTATAAGAATATTAATCTATGATTATTACTTATTAGGTAATAATATTTAATATGTTACTTACCTATTTATTATTGTCTTGGTATGGTCAATGGTGTGTGGGAAATGGGAATGGGGATAAATTAGGGTACGTGAGTACAGCCAAGGTGGATATAATAAATATCCAAATTGCATACAGCATTAATTGATGCTGGCACAGATTATATGAAAATAATTAATTTAATTTAATTTAATAATCTGTACCTATATTATTTATATTTTCATATAATCTGTGCGCTGCCGCCGCTGAATGATTCACATCGACCATTGCCAAATTACGGACCACGAAACAGCTTTCGGATTTAGAACTTACTTTTTACATTATATGGCTACACTGTGTTTTTTTTTTTTTATCAAGCAAAATTAAACATTTTGATGTTGTTCATAGATTTTTCATAAAGTCACAAGTGATATTACAATAGTCTTATTATCATAATATATTGTAGAACACTAGATTAGTGAATACTGAATTTCTGAATACCAGATATACCTATATTGGCTATTAACTATTACTAGCCAAAATTTAAAATTTCATAAGTTTAATACATTTGCTATACAATTGCTAATTAGTATAGACAACTATAGTATTGAGTATAGTACTTTGAACATATGTTAATGTACTAAATTAATTCTAAATTTATTGCATCAAACCCAATTTTGAAATTTGAAACTATTATTTATTTTATTTATTACACAACACAATTTTCAGAATCTAATGTGCATTAGTTAATATTAAAAATTCATAATTCGTACAAAACCACATACATTCGTTTTTCAATTTTCCATTTTCATTAAGAAATAAATCATGTCTCTAGAAACTGTAGAACTTGCCTTAGCTGAATTTTATTGTAGTCAAAATGTTGAAGTTCATAAAATTTTGTTAGATTTTCAAAACTCTGTGGATGCCTGGAACCTTGTTTGGAATATGTTAGAAACATCTAAAGTAAGTAGTAACAGTGACTACCAGAGGCGCTGGCCAGGGTGGAAATTGCCGCCTGGGCCACTTCTGATGAATACCTTTTTACTTTATACTTAGTCAATTTTTGCAAGAAATTATTTTTAACTCTTTTTTTAGCCTCACGAGATACAATTTTTCGGTGCTACTACACTTCATATTAAAATTACCAAACAATGGACGCAATTGAAACGAACTGACTATATGCTTCTTAGAGATAAAATATTGGACACTCTAATTAAATACTACAATTCAACAGGACCATCAAATGTTATAAATAAGTTATGTTACTGCGTAAGGACAATATTATTATAATTACTAAAAAATAAATTTATATTTATAGTAAATAGTAATACATTACATTTTGTAACTAATATACTTTGTTATTGATTTATAAAAATAGTTTTTAGTCATTAGTAATATTCTCTTTCTATAATTACGAATTAGTGTCATTAAACATTGTTTTTTTTAGCTTTGTGCATATGTAGTACGTACAGTACCAAATCATTGGCCAAATGCAATTCCACAACTGATGGAAACATTTAGGAATTCTATATCTCAATCATCAATAAATGTTAGCGTTATGATTTTAGAAATTTTAATGGCTTTACCAGACGAAGTAAGATTTTTTATTAATTTTGCCCCTAAGAATATTTTCTAATCAGTTATGTTTGAAAATTTTTTAAGTTTGGTGCTACAACATTAATTCAAACGCGACGGAATGAAGTAAGGAAAGTACTTCAACTATCTTCTTTACAAGGTAATTTTTTGTAATTTTAAATTATATTTTTTATTAGTATTTCATTATGAATATAATATATTATATATTTTTATAAATTTCTACATTTTATTTCTAACTGTTTACGAATATTTATTTAGTTTTATCTATTGTGGATAGTATTCTTCAGAGCGACAGTTTGGACCCAATTGTAGTACATGCTTTAAAATGTGCTGCATCTTGGTTAGATATAGGTTTTGATCTTTATAAATGTCATCAACTTACGGATACTTTTATATCTGTCATTTTAAACCCTGAAAGAAGTCAAGTGTAAGTTTTTAATTTACCAAATACAATTTTTAATATAATAATTTAATTGAATTGATTCACTATAGGTGTGTTCTATTGGCTATTGATGCTTTAAAATCATTGTGTACACACCCTCGTACATCTGTATGTGAGGCTACTGTGATTGAAGTTTTAAATAAAGTGTTAATATTATCTGATAAATTATTTCATTTAGAAATTACAGAAGAACCAGTAAGTAAATCAATTTATATTTTTAAACTAATTAGTGAAAAATAACAATGATTCTTTGTTTATAGAATGTTGTAGTAGATAAACTTTTTGACCTATTTTTGGGTATTGGTGATCAGCATTTTCGTCCATTAGTCCAAGGCCTTCTAAACGATAATACCAGAGAGCTATGTGAAAAATATTTCAATTTATATTTAACTTGTACAAATGCACCTGGATATTATCCAGTAAATGAAAATTATAGTGAGAAAACATTTACATTTTGGTTTTTATTACAAGTAAGTATTACTTTTGCTTGATATAATAATATTTATTTGTAATAATTTATATTTATTTTAGGATGATTTATTATCAAATGATGCTGTCCCAGATAATACATTACTAACTATTGTTAAGCCGTTATATATATCTTTAACTCAAATCCTTTTAAAAAAAGTTGCATACCCTGAGAACTTAGAGTCATGGACACCAGATGAAAAAGAATTATTTCGATGTTATAGACAAGACATATCTGATACCTTTGTATGTATTTGTATTATACTTATTAGTTATTAAATTATGTATTAAACATTGGTACATATTAAGTTCATGTTTATTATTTATAAGATTAGTATAACAGTTAGCTATAGACAGTTTTATTCTATTAAATACTTTTAAAAAAACATATCTTCTTCCTAACAATATTTTTTCAATTCATGTACTTTTTGCTATATTTATATTGATTATTGATTTCTGCTCAATTTTCAAGCATATATTTCTTAATATATTAACTTATCTTGCATCACCAATTTTTTTAGTATTAAAAATTTTACATTTGAAAAATATATAAAGTATATAGTAAATTAAAAAAAAAAAAATAATAAATAGCATCATAATATACTGTTTCAGACTTACTGCTACTTCATCTTACAGTCTGAGATGTTAGATCTGCTGTTAACAATCTACAAACAAGTAACATGTGACCGTGAAACTGCAATTGCGCAATGGCAAACAGTTGAGGCATGTTTATATGCTTTCACTGCAATTGCAGAACCTCTTCAAAACCATGACTCACATCCTCATATAGAACAATTAATGTCGTCTTTAGGTTCATTACCTTATGAACAAATTGATCAAAAAGCTGCCATAGCTGCAATGGATACTATTGGTACACAAAATATTGCAATTATTAAATTATTGCATGTTGATGTATTTGTAATATGTATATATTTATTATTTTTAGGAGCATATTATTATTGGATGGAAACACATCCAACCTATTTAGAATTAATTGTACCTCTACTAATGATGGGTCTTCATAATACTAATATGTTTTCCTCGGCCTCTATTGCTCTTAGAGATATAGCTAAGGAATGCAGACAGTCCATAGCTCCTTACAATGATGTTATATTAACTACGACAATGGTAAGAGTTGTATTATAAGCTTAGTGTTGATCTAAAATAATTAAACATTTTAAAACATTTTAGACTGCATTAAATCAAGTGAAGAAACTAAAAGAAGAACTTCGTATAATGTACACTATTGGAGTTATTTTGTCAGCTATGCCATTTCCAGATTGTAAACCATCTTTGGATGTATTTGTTAAACCTAGCTTGGAAGTTATATCGAGTATTTTGGCTACTGAGGTTAATTGATATTTTGTATTTCAGTATTTAAATTATTTATTTAAATGTATTTAATTTATATAGGGAAATACTGCATTTATTAAACCTAAAACCGTGCTCCAAAATAGAATCAGATCTATTAGTTCATTGGTATCAGCTATTGATCAGAAAAATACGGTCTACTATATAATAGAAACAACTACTCCTCTTCTTCATATGACGGCAATAAAATATTTTTCCACTTCTTCTGAAGATGTATTATATGCTGTAAGTTAATTATTTTTTTTAGTAAGATTTGTAAGTTGATTTATTTACATACCAATTTCTTATATAAATATAAATATTACAAATATAATATGGACAATATGGTTTTATATCATTAATCTTAATAGGTGTTTCAAACCATCATTTGTACTACAAAATTGTTTTCAGGTTGTATGTGAATTCTTAAAAACAATTGTTTCAAAACTACAAGAAGACTGTTCGTTGGCTTTAAGTGTGATTATTGAAATTCTTATGATTGGATTTAGAAAATCCCCGCAACCTGCAGGCATGATACTTTTCAAAGAAGTAATTCAGCTATTGATTAAAAATTAACTTAATAATAATTCTATTCACTAATGACGTCAATCAATGTTTATTTTAGATAGTAATAATGTTTGGGCGACAAGAAACATATATTCCACTTATAAAATCTACTTATGAAGAAATTTGTATGGGAGTAAAATGTATGTTTGAACAAGTATCTCCTGCTGATCAATTAAGTCTTGGAGATGTAATAGAGTCTTATCTATCCCTTCAAGGACATATATTTAGGAAATGGCCATTTATTGCTGTTGATAATTCAAATGTAGATTTTACATTTGTATTCAAACTAGGTATTAATTTAATAAGCAAAAGATTTAAATTTATTATGACAAAATATATTTTATCTTTTAGCTTCAGAAGCGTTATGTGCAAACGAGATATTTCTGGCAAAAACCGCCACATTTTTTTTGACTGCATTTATAAGTACAAGTAGAGAAAAAAGATCTTTATTTAAAGTTATAGAAGATAATGGTCAATTTCTTGTTATGAAAATAATATGTATTATTAGTAAGTTATAACAGTTAAAAATGTAAATTTAAAGTTAATTAATTTTTGTTTTATTTACAGAAGGTGACGTAGTAAAAACAAATTTGGATATTATGTGTGAAGTTTTGATAATGTTAAATAAAAAATATGGTGATTATTTAAGAAGATGGTTTCATGATATAGTAACAGTACAAAATATTATACTACCAAATGTAACAGAAGATATGAAATCTAAATTTTTCAAACGTGTACTTAAGTTAGTTCAATGACTAATTAGGTTTTTAATAATAATTAGACACAATTTAGTTACTATGATATTATTCATTTTATGTTTTTCAGAGAAAGAAGTAATAAAAAAGCTTTACAAGGCGTAGTCAGAGAATTTTCATTTATCTGTCGAGGTTTAATCGATCCTTAAACAGAATGATGAAGTTATACTAAATTCATTAAAAGGTAATTTTATTATTTTAAATACAGCACAATAAACATGTAATTTATTTAGTGTATGCTTCATCATCTGATGATGATACATTGGCTAGATCTTCTATTTCTTCATGTTCCTTGCCACCTTCTATGCCAGCAAAGTTTTCAAGTAATTCTCGTTTTTTATAATCGAGTATTAAATTTTGAATATCTCGATCACTTGGAACAGGTGGTGGATGTATGTAACGTGAACTGCTAAACATAGTTGAAATATCTTCATCATCACTGTCAACTTCTTCAAAAGCCTAAAATAGAATAATTTAAACAAAATATTAAACTATGATAAGTACCAAAACATTTATATTATTCTCACCAAATCCATCTCATCACGAATTGTTGCCTTTTGACCCAATGCTTCTAACACTAACAAATTATAAAAATTATTACCAATTGATTTTTCAACTAAAAGTTCTAAACATACTCTTTTTTTCTTTCTTTGTTTCCATGGCCAATAAAAGACCATCTTCCTCATCCATATATCCATAATAGTCCGCATCTATGTTTTTCATAAGTTCTGCTCTAGTACGACGTGGAGGTGGAGGAGGTTCATGTTCGAATAGTTCTCGAACACCAGGTAAATCTTTAGCTGCTCCAAAATATTTATAACCTCTGTTACCGGGTACTTCTCTGCCTTCATGATCGAGCATTCGTGGTCCCATTCGTAAGAAATCTGGACCCCCGAGTTCACGAATTTGATATTCCCAATGTTTTTTTTCACGCAGTAATTTATTGATTTCGTCATTGAGATCACGTAATCTAAACTCTCCCAATCCAGCTAAAATTAAATAAATCGTAAATAGGTATATGAATTATGAAAATGTTAAAAAGGTGTTTACCGTTTTGTATTTGTGCAACTTTTTTTGATATTTCTCTTATGATTTGAACTCTCCATTTTTCAGCTGCTTTCAAGTCCGTACATTCAGTAGCCAAGTATGGCCGTCGTTCTTCCTTGCCACCATGTTCCTTCACCTGAGCTGCTCTCCACCGAGCCAATGTAGTCCTATGTATAATATAAACACAATACATTAAGGGTTCATTATGTAAATATTATATTGTTGAGTTAAGTCCTATTGTATTTTTTTTAATATAAAATAGAATAAATGTTTTCTGTGATTGACTTTTTTTTTTTAATAACTGTTTTGCAACGGTTTTTATAATCTTTGCAAGTTTTAATAATAATGTTTATAACACATTTTGATTAAAATATATACCATTTTTAACCTTATAAATAGTTTTATTTCAAAAAAATATATTTTTTTTCAAAAATTCAAATAACAAAAAAACTCACATTGCTTTTTCCGCGTTCCTGGCCATGGCTGATGTTTAGCCTTTGTCCTTCGATAACAGAAGTACGTAAAACACAAAACACTAAGTATTCGGCATGACAAAATAATTTTGGCAATCTACCGCATGGCTTAAATTCGTTATTGTCACATTAAAGTTAAAAAACTTTAAACTTAAACTTACAAAAGATAATATCTTCTTTAAAACAATTATTTTTTATCAGGACTCAGGTTTGTGCCGTTTGTGATGCACCCACTGCACCAATGACGTTGGCGACACTGGACTCAGAAAATTCTCCTACGAAACATTGAAATGTAAGCAGTGTCACCACACAGACCATTCGCGGCAAAATCGAAACGAAAGAAGAAAGGACATGTGCATTGTGCATATTATTTTGTGCAGCTGCTGCAGGCCTGCTCCGCCTGTGCCCTGTGCTATAATGACTTACTGACTGCTGTATAGTCGTGTTCTGTGCTATAAATTATTATATTATATAGACATAATAATATAATAGAGGCGTACTATTTTTTAGTGTTCTCACTACCACAGAATATTATATTGCTTCAGTACACTGTACTATTGTATAGTAATAAATAATAATTAGAAATTTAGGACTTAGTAGTAGTTCTGCACATTCGAAATTGTACCGCAGCTGTTGTCGGCTAAAATAAATATTAAAGAATAGCATAAGGTTCAAAAAAGAAATTTTGAGTTTGAACGAATTATACGATTATGTTTTTTATACATTCAGTTCGTTCGAGCGATGTTTGGGAATCGCACACGTGTCCCGAATATAAATCGTTTGCGACACGTTGGCAGAATATTTTTATATTATTTAATTCAGTATTTACGTAGTCCTGCTAAGTAAATATATATTATATAATATGTTTTGTTTGTAAGACTATGTACGATGGCGAAACGAAATCCTGAGAAATCGCAGTGCCGCATGGCGACGACCTCATTTCTGGCAATTCGACAGTGCCGTTCAATTGTTTTACAACGAACCGAGTCGGAGGGTGTAAAAAAAAGGTTTCAAATTCTCCATCGCTAATCATCGAGACGAGACGTATGATTCTATTAACCCATCATCCCCCCCCCCCCACACCAAAAAAAAAGTCATGGCGGTAATAATTGGTTTAATCAAAAGCGCTGGGCTCGTCGTTTTGGATAACGACGAGACGTCGTTTAATCTTTTCACTATGCGTCGTGTAGTCGTGTTATTGTATACAAACATTACAACCATTACAAAACTACAAGTAGCCAGCCGGCCGTCTTGGGCTGTTTCGGCGGCGGACACCGGGCCGCGTGCGATGATTATCGACTTTTATTTGCCGGGCGCTGTACGCGGCGGAAGAGTCGTCGACGGTGTTGCCAACCCGACGATCCGCCGGCGTGCGACCGTCGGGACCCTCGGGTGGGTAGCGCGGCGGTCGCGGGAACCGCTGCCATTGGTCCGCCGGGGCCGGGTACGGAAAACGCGTTCTTTGTCCGGCACTTGGGCCGTATAACGTATTTACGCGCAGCGCTCTCGCCTCCGTCGCCCACCGCTCCCCCGCGCCGCCCACCGCAGTGTACGCGCACACACGAATGATCGTCGTTCCCGGTCGTTCCACACCTATAGCGCGCCAATTTCTCGTTGTGTTTACGTTGTTTTTGGTTTTTTTTTTCTCTCGTTTTCACCTATCACTTGCGCGCCATTTGCCAAACGCACGCCGGTTATTGCTCGCCAGGCGTTTTACACTCGTTTCGACGCGAACAAATCCCGTGTAAGTGCTTCAGCTGGTCCAGTGACGACGTATACCGCCGAAAACATATCGTCAGTCTCTCGAATTATCGTCGTTATAATAATATCACCGGCGTGCACCACCCAGCAACCCCCATACCGACGCCGCCACCACCTACAAAAGCACCGGACATCACCGCGACGGCAGAGGGAACCGATAGAAAATCATCACGGCGTCCGAGATAGCGTACCCGGTTCACTGCTCACGGACACGTTTACCACGCACAGGTGAGCAAAATTTTGGCGGCAACTCGAACGGCGCGTGTTCGTACGTTTTGCAAGAATTACAAAACGCGCGCGTATCGCGTCGTCGTCGTCGTTTTCGAAAACCGCACTTGCCCGGCCCCGCCGAAAACGAACGTTCGACGCCGGTTGCCGGGTCCCGCGCTCCGCCGGTAGATAAAAACTTTACAAGGTCAGGCCCGGGGTCCCGCCATAATGGATCGCGTAAGCCGATGGTGGTTGCCATGGTGACGCCGGTGACGAGTAGTTCCATGTATAATTATTATTATTATTATTATTACTATTACTACTACTATTGTAATATTATTATTCCGACGAGCATAATAATAATAATAATATGATGGCAAACTTTGAGCCCTATTTTTATTTGCCACTGAAACAATAATATCGGGATTTTATCGCTTTCGTTTCGCGCGCGCGGCACATTATGTCGTGAATCGTGTCCGCGGTCCCGGCCCACTGACTCCGTCCTTTGTTGTTGTTGTGGTCATTTTAGTCGGTCCTGAAACAAAAGAAAAACACTCGAGCACGTGTTCCGTCTCCGGAGTGGTGGTCGTTCTTCTTACTATAATAATTGTTTGAATTTCGTGTAATGGTACGTTTTGGACGAATCTCGTTCTCTTGTGTGGGTGTTTCGGTGGTATTTATTTTGTAATTTACCGGTCGAAGGTTACTACACCGTGATCGAGGTAATTCACCAGACGACTCGAGGGCGCTTCTTTGTCGTAGAAAGTCCACCCGACTACCTGTAGTCTGTACGAAATAGGTTGATGGCTGATGGTATGGACATAGTGCCGCTTTAGAACGTACGTGTTCGAGCCTCAAGGTCCGTCTCACCACCCCCCCCTCTCTCTCGCTTCATCACCGCCGGTTCGCCGCTCCGCGTCCGTGGTTCCGCCGTCCGCGAGCGGGAACGTTTTCCCTCCAAACGGCCCACTAACCGTCTATGAAATGTGTGTTTTGTTATGATTGTTGTTTTCCACCCAAGGTTACCCAATGTTACTCGTCGTTGTTTTGGTGGTCGGCTGCGGCGGCGGCGGTATCCCCTTCGACGTTATGTTGTCGCGTGCCTCCATTGATGTACGGGGTTAGGTATTTCGCTTTTTTCGTCATTCTGTTCACAAAAATATTATTCAAATTATTTCGTCGTTATCGCGGTATTCCGCTGTCTCAATTCCCAGCTTGTACACGCCGCTGTAGTGATTTACACGTTGTTGTTGTTATTATTATTATTACTATTACTATTACTATTACCGCCGCTGTTGCTCTGGTATTATACAACGCGGCGCCGCCCGTTTAACAGTTCTGCACGCGTGGGTTTTTTTTTTATTGCCAATTGAACTCTCTCCGTTACTGGGTTATGTTTGTTTTGTTCGTTACGAGGACAATATTATTTTTTTCGGTAGACTCGTTTGTTGTAATATGTAATTTTTACATCGAGTGGTCGTGTCGTTAATTGTATATTATAATGACGGAGACGACGATATATAACACAATAATATTATATCGCGTCGTGCGATTACCGCACGTCTTGCGAGTAATATAATGTCGAGTAGTTGTACATTTTATAGTATTTTAGTTATAATATTGTATTTTTATGACGCCGATCCCGCGCGCACGTGTTTTAAATTTGTCGATAGCAAATCCAAAAAAAAAAATTACGCGATCGTGTCTATTGAGTGGTTTTTGACAGATGAACGCCGCGCCCGCCATAAATCCATTGCCGGTCGTTGTTTTATCATTAAAAAAACATTCCTTGATAATTATGGCGATAAGATGCTTTAATTGCACAAGGCACAACAGCGTACCGTGTTTACTCGCACGTTCAAAACGCGCTATTGTAATATTTTAAGAAAATAAGTCAATTATTGTTAAACTCGATCGTAGGTAATAATTAATAAACAAACCTTATTGTGGCAGATATATTATTATATATTATATTATACATATTATTATGGCTCGGTATAATAGTCGTAGAATTTAATTTTAGGTTTTTGGACGACTTGCTTTGAATAATATTTTAATAATAATATTAATAATTTATCTTTAAATCTCCACTAATTATTAGGTACTTTATAAAATACCGACATAAATGGCATGTACTTAAGCAATAGTAGATAACCATGCCGTGCCGGCATAATAAAAGTACATAAATACTCTAAATTCGTCTACTGATGATTATTTCGTTATTGCTTTTATTGCAGACGAACTATTTAAATAGCAATATATTTTGAGTTGGTCTTTGGGAATATGAAATTTATATTGTATAGGTTAATGTAGGTATGAAACTTAATTTAAAAATAAAAATCTTTATTCTTGCAATATTATATTCACAATCGGCGAACGCTTTAAATTATTTACGGCATAATTTCAAGTACGTTTTTAGAACAAACATGTTGTATTTTAGTAAGGGCTTACCGTCCGTCCCCCTTTTTCAAATACAAGTTTATTATTGATTTTTAGTATTAACACGTGGCGCCATCTTCTGGCATTAAATACGACTACAAGAAATAACTGTCAAATGATATTTGAATGCATTTTTTTATACATAGTTTATTGTTTTAATTTTACGTACGTCTTAGGGATCTAAAATAAACTTCAAAATCTGTATAATTATTTGAAAATTTATTTTGTTCATTTAATATTTATGTTAAGTACAACAATATTATTGTACTGGTATCTACTATTTTTAAAATGTTCTAATTTCATTTTGTTTCCAGATATATCAGCCAAACAACCATCATGGATCTTGGAACATTAGATAGTCTTACTTTCTATCAAGATTGTATAGACTTCGACATGAAAAGTGATTATGATCGTGTGTTATCAAATAATAGTTTCAACTATGAAGATTCATTGTCATTGAATGATGACAACATGATGTCCATGATGGATCCGCTCAATTCTGGATTATGGCTCAATTCCGATTCAGATTATCACCATCATTTAGACTTCATGGAAGGGGACCTAGAATCAGCTATCATGGTTAATCCTAATTCTGTAATACCAGCATCAGCAGCAGCTGCAGAAATTAAAATTAAAGAAGAACCAGATACTGAACCGATTTTACCGAAAACATACCTGCCTATTACTGTTAAAAAAGAAAAGCTTGACGTAGTGGACTCTCGAGATCTTATGATTAAGTTTCCCGAAATTATTCCAGAATGTATAAATATAAAAACTGAAAAATGTCCATTAGAAATAACTAAAGTGGAAGCACTCAAACCTATACCAAAAGCTATAAGGTTATCTGATTTGTTGAGTCAAACAACAAGTACTGGACACCAGAAGACTGAATTAATGACTGTACGTGTAACAATGCCATCAGCCTTGCCCTCCTTAAAGACAACTGTAACTACTAGGACAGTTCCAATTTCTTTTGTTAATAATACCATTAACGGGCATTACAAAATTGTTAGGCCCAAGCAACAAATTAAACCAATTCAATCCAGAATCAATAACAACAAATATAATGAAAGTATGGGCCTTTATCCAAGACCTACTTATTCCTACTCATGCTTAATTGCAATGGCATTAAAAAATTCGAGTTCTGGATCTTTACCAGTTTCAGAAATTTACAATTTTATGTGGTATGAAGTTGAACATATACATTTAAACTACTAATAATAATATGTGAATTTTGGCAATTAATAATTACATATTATATGTTTGTTTTTTTCAGCAAACATTTTCCGTATTTTAAGACTGCCAGTAGCGGATGGAAAAACTCTGTTCGTCACAACCTTAGTTTGAATAAGTGTTTTGAAAAGATTGAAAAACCAATTGGTAGTACAGGTGCACCTAGGAAGGGATGTTTGTGGACGATGAATCCAAGCAAAATATCAAAAATGGATGATGAGATGCAAAAATGGTCACGTAAAGATCCTTCTGCAATTAGACGTTCAATGCTCAATCCTGGTAAATTACCAACAACATTTAATAACTCAATAAAACTGTTAATAATAATAATGAATGGTTATTTAGAACATTTGGATTTACTGGAACGTGGTGAGATGAATGAATGTTATGATCGGCATGACAATTATTTCTTTGATGATGAAGAAGAGGAAGAAGAAGAAGTAATCAGTCAAGAAATGACATCTGAAGACGACAGAATCAGTG
Source organism: Neotoxoptera formosana (assembly GCA_022818045.1). Classification (NCBI taxonomy): domain Eukaryota; kingdom Metazoa; phylum Arthropoda; class Insecta; order Hemiptera; family Aphididae; genus Neotoxoptera; species Neotoxoptera formosana. The sequence goes on from CM040633.1 coordinate 55,045,947, forward strand.
ATGTTGAGGAGGAATCTGATAATGAGTCAAGAATTGATAAGGACGATTCCCCGTATCAGCTAATAACATTTGGCCTGGATGATTTGGCTAACCTTAACGACCTTGGCAATGATGTAAGTTGTTTAATTTAATACAAAAGTCAATTCTGATTTAAAATATCAAATATATAATCATTTCAGCTTGACGATGAAGACGAAATTGAAGATAGTTCAAATGATGGCAGTTTCGGCATTGAAGCATCAGAGTATAAAACAAACTTTGACGATTTGATATCTGTTCAAGATATGCCTATGACTACATATGTAGTTCAGCCCCCAAATAAGACTGTAATCAACAATAAGCGGCCGTATCAACAACCTTTAATTAAGGGTAGTTATGTGTTGACTAAAAATGTTACATCAAGTGTGCCAAGCCCAAAGCGTAAATTCATCAGTAGGCCTGTATCAATATTAAGAAATATTTAACATGAATATGTGATGTAATACAAGAATAATGTGCAGGCCTTGATTAATTGCAATATTGGTAAAATGCATAATTTGTTCTGATGCCCCAATTTCTATATTTTCCTCATGTATATAATTTTGGTCGGTACTTTTGAGTCTGAATAGTCAAATTATAATGAATTACATATCAACCGTGTTGTGTAACATAAATTTATACCATTTTATGACGATTTTCGTGATTATTACTAACAGTAAAAACCATGTATATACTTTTTGTTCATACATGTATTATAAATATAATTTTAGACTGCTAAATTTAGTTCCCAATAGTCAATTACTAGCTATAACTCGTAATACATCTTTATTTTTTTTCATAATATAAGTATAAGTAATAGTTTAATTTAACTATGAACTGATATTTTTTTTTCAAGGAAGTATAAAAATCATATTCAATTAATGTATAATGAATATAAGTTAAACTTATTTGTCCGTGCAAAATAATAATTATGATTTCTATTTAGTTCTGTTTTATCAATTTTTTTTCCTTTTTAATTGCTTGAACTCAATATTATCTACACAAGTATATACGTATTTTTGTGTAATATTTGTTGAATTGCATGGTCTTTTAATAGTTAAAACATAACTAAATTGAAATCTTATAATATTAATTGTGAAACTATCAACTATTTGATTTTGATACTTCCTTTTATTAAATATTTATTTTATTTTTTTGTTTAAAATGCAATTTTAATGTAATAATTTTGTGATTAGTATTTATTTTAACTTTGAAATAAAATACCAGTCAATACAATTTTATTTCTATTGTGTACCATATGTATCTGTTATAGATTTAAAAAATGTTAAATCTTATCAGGATAAATAACAATACTAATTACATCATTATTACTATGAAAATAATTTATAATTTGTTAAGATTGACTCTTCAGACTCAAAATTTGTTTTTTATGTACCATTTGGGTGATTTATTTTACCATTACATTTATTAACTAAATTTAAAAATAAAGATAGGGGTTAACAGCTCAGCAAAATATATGTATAGAATTAACTAACTTAAATAAATATAAAATATTTTGACCACATCCCAATGTGGGAATTTTATTTATTTTCAGTGGGATTAAATCTACCAATACTTTGTATGAATTAATTAAAGATTTTTGTTACTTTAATTACATTTTGTGTGATACGGGTTGTATGTTTGTCATTGTATACCTTCATTTCACTATTTATAATAATACAGATGTGGAATTACATTGTGATTCTTTTTATCTACAAGATTTTGTCTAAAATATCCTACTGTATTGCATCCTGTTTTAGTAAGAAAAACGTGCCTATTTTGTCTACTAATACATATATTATGTGTTTTTCTATCAATATATAATTTTTATATCTTTTTTTTTTTTATATAAAAAATTTACTGTAATATTTGGTAAGCTAACTAAGGATTAAGTTAACCATAAAAGGCATTTGATTTTCAATAGGAAATAATTACATTATAAGACACTAATGTCAATAAATAAAGCATTATAGTTAATTAAAACATAATTGTAAGTAATTAGGTATAATGAAGTAGTTTTTTGAGTGTCAGAATTATTGTAGTATTGTACATATATATGAAAAGTCTGCAGCATCGGTCAGGTGTGTACCAGAGTTCAAATTGCATTTATATTGTTTAATTTATTTATAAAAATAATATATATATATTTGTACTTTTTCCTGCTTAATATTTCATCTGTCCGATGTGTCAATTCTATTAAAAATAAATGTCTTAAATTTAATATGGTATTTTATTTCATTGTGTATATTACATAATAATTTATGAACATCCTAAATCTAATGATTTATTGTACAAATTGTGTTACTCGACTATCAATGTCATTTTTTGAAATACTTAAGATACTTAGTCCTGTCAAACGAATCATCCAATTCCTCTACTATTTTAACCTTTTGTTTTGGCCTTCTTGCTTCAATTCGGCGTTTGCGCTCTTCTTCACTAATTAAGTTCATATCTAAGGGTAACTAAAATCAAAAAAATGAAATTAATTTTTCAATAAATCGAATTTGAATAATAAAATATTCACTTTTATAATCATACGAGGATCGTTAAATCTAATGGTAAAACTTGAACCATCTGGTTGAATAATTTTGGTAAGGTAGTGTTGTGGATAAATGTTTCGATGAATTTTTGTAATAGCAGCAGATTTACTACTAAAAGAGCGGCCAAATCTAAACAAAAAATCATACTATATAAATATACAATAAATGTGGATTTAATATTAACATGAATATGAATCAAGTTCTTGTTTATTAATACTTTTGTTTGAAAAAAATATTTACATGACTAAACAAATGGATTGCTTTCAGATGGATAAATATCACAAAAATATTAAAATATTTTTAAGCCATTAGAAAAGTTGTAGACACTTTCCAACTAGTCGAGGTTGAGTTATAATAATTAATATGCCTTTCGAAGTTTCAAGATTTATTACATATTTTGGCGGTGGTAAAGCACCATAGGAGACAATTTCTACCAACTTAAAACACGAACAAATAATTTGGCCTTTTATATTTAAATAAAATATTATTTTTCACAAATTTGAAGTAATAACATATTCTGATATCCATGTATCCTATTTGTCAAATCTTTATTTTTATTTTTGAGTATTTTCAGAATAGACTAGTTGCGGAAGGCATGTGTGAACTGGTAAGTTAATGCAGTATAAAAATGAGACAATGTTGAATTTATCGCAAGTTGTAGTAATCAAGCGGAATTTATATGAAAATGTTTAATTTTTATATGATAGTTGATAAGATTATTAAACATACAACAAAATATTAAAAAAAAAAATTGAAAACATATAGATATTTATTTACATTGTAGTATTGTACACAAATACCTCATTATAAATGCTTAACATACAGTGTTATTGAATACAATATATTATATAGAATATACTTTACTTATGTACAGATTTCCTAGTGATTTTTCAAAGTATCAAGAGTTAGTAGGTAACTAATTTTTTTTTTAAAAATACTTACTATCCTATTTATTATTTATTATCTTATGAAATTGTCTGACATATTTTTCTAGTTTAAATATAAAATATTTGTACATGCTCTCGGCAGGTATCATAATATATAAATATATAATATTATACCTATTGCGATACTAATAACTTTTAATATTTACCTGACGATGTTGAGCATAATTTTTAATTTGTCGCACTCGTACCTAACAAAGAATTCAAGTATAAAAGTTTGTTAGGAACTGAAAAATCAACTTAGTCCTAGATAAACGTGTTGAACAATTATTGTATTCGAGAACCACAGTCCACTCTCCACAACTATGCTGGAGATGGTTCGATACTTGGATGCGTCAGCTGGACCAAAACTTTGTTGTGGACATAATGATATTATTTATTTTATTTTATTTGGTGTTTGTTTTGTCAAGTACTATCATCTTGGTCTGTATTCTAGACGGAAAGCCAGACGTGATGAACACTTGTCTCAAAAATGATAAGGACCGGAAAAAGGGCCCGATATCAAAAAAGTACTACCAACATTTAACTTCGAAAATATAATCATGAGTGTCGTCCACGGACATTGAGAGAGACATTGGATTCGCTTTATAGTTTGGGCAATTTTGCAATCATGCGCAATTTTGGATTTTACAATCCATAATATTATATATTAAAATAATATTGTTTAGGTAATAAGTTCTAACTATAAATCATAATGCAATTTTGCATTCTGAGCGGAGCGATATTGATTTAACAATGATAAGTGTATTTTTTGGTGTGTACACAATAATTAGTCGAAATAATGATTTAATTTTCTTCATCATTGTCTTTTCTGGTGGGAAAGTGAATCTAGTTGATACTTTTAGGGAGATCATTTTTAAAAATGCCATATTAAAATAATAATAGTTTTTTAAAGCGTCGGGAAAAACAAAAAAAAATTAGGACAAAACGGGAATTTTTACGCATAACTGGTTTTTGACAAAATCGATTTTGTTTTTGTATCATGAATAAATTTTAAAAAAATTGAATTATTGAATTATGATTTTATTACTGACAACGTGTTTGTTTCAGTGCAGTCGTACAGATAATCGTTGTATCAACAATTAAATTATCAACGATTTAACAATATTTTATTTCTCCAGAAACCTTTGAGTTTCTGTGAGCAAGCCCGGATTAAGGAGGCCAAAGGGCAAAAGCTATTTTTGTACACCAATACACAACAACACAACACGACTAATTTGTCGTCTTCTGTTATCGTTATTCGTTTCGATTCGTGAATATCGTTTAAGTAGTTAATTTTTTTATCTTTCATTCTTTCTTCATATTTATTTTTAAAAATGAAAAGACATTTTGCAAGTGGTTCTTCCAAAAGAAAGTAATTAAAGAATTTTGTCATACAAAATCAAGGAAAAAAACTTGTACATTTTAAATTATAAATAAAGTGATACATTATTTATTATTTATTACTATGTACTTATATATATATTTATTATAATAGGTAGGTACATAATTTTTTTTTTTTTTGTACAGAGGCCTCATTTAAAATTTTGGCCCCAGGGCCTCAAAATGTCTTAATCCGGGCTTGTCTGTGGGTCCGGCGCTGCTGACGACCGTGTTCTTATAGCTCATCTATATCACTCACCCAGTGTCAAGTCTTCACCGCTACGAGTCACTCCATCGGCGTCATCGTTGGTACCGTCGGGGCGAAATCGTTACCCGCGCCGGTATGGCTTGCATCGTCAGTGCACTTTCTCGTATCCTCCAGTCCTTTACGTCGCCGTCAGCCCGCCCGACGTCTTCGGAGGTAAGTGTTCGAGGGTTCCGAGGTCGTTTATTCGCATCGTTTAACGCGTCGCCATGCCGAGGAAAATCTACAATAATAAAATAATTCTTAAAGTATTATTACTAACATCCCAAAATAAAACCAACAATACTACAATGAATTGCACCTTAGGTAAACGTATAATAATAAAACACTTCTCACCCCATGTCAAAGTCTTCGCCCTACGAGTCACGCCATCGACGTCATCGTTGGTACCGTCGGGGCGGAATAGTTACCCGCGCCGGTATGGCTTGCATCGTCAGTGCACTTTCTCGTATCCCCCAAGTCCTTTACGTCGCCGTCAGCCCGCCCGACGTCTCCGGAGGTAAGTGTTCGAGTGTTCCGAGGTCGCTATTCGCATCGTCGCCATGCCGAGGAAAATCTACCCCGTCGGAATGGCGCGCGTTGTCCGAACTCCGAGTGTTTCTGCCGGATCGAGCCGGCCTTCGAATCCACCGGACACTTACCTCGATATGCCCTTATGGCCGGCTCGTTCGCATCGTGCAACTACTGCACGTCCCGCACGGACGTCACCGATCGGCCCGTCGTCGGATACTTGCAGTGGTATTGACGGGCTGAAAATCCGAGGACGGCGCGTCTCCGCCTGCTGGCGACGAATCACAGATGACCGTCAGGAGAGACTCCACGACTCTTACAACGTCGTCGTCGTCGTCGTCATCGTAACCGCCGTTCATGATGCACACGATTATGTCTTCCAGGATCTCGAGTATTACGGCGACTATTTCGGCGTGACGACGGTTAACGTTGATTTTTGCGGCCATTTTATTGTCGCGAGTAGTTAATTGTGAACGAATCGAACTCTAAATTGCTAATGAATTCGATTCGGATGCTTTCCGACACCGTGACCGAAAGCTTCGAAAAACTCCCAGACGACGTACCAGACGTCCCAGACGGGTACAACGCATAGAGTAATATACGCTCTATGGTACAACGTCGTTTATTATTATGGCCAGGGAGCTCGGGTTATCTGATATCGGATATTCTGTTTTGTTTTGTGCGACAACTATAACAATAATAAAATAGTTCTTAAAGTATATTATTACGAACACCCAAAATAATACCAACAATACTGCTACAATGAATTGCACCTTGGGTAAACGTATAAAAATAAAATACTTGTCAAGTAAATAGTAAAATCTAAAAATTATGTACATAGGCCGGTAGGTACAATCAAGAATCACTAAATGTCTAAATCCTTGGAAATCGGTGTAATATGTGTTCGTTCAAACCGTCGTCCGTATAATAATAGGTGACCAGTCTTGCTCCGCGGTTACTCGATGACGAATAATGCGTTATATATAGAGGCGGCAAACTGTTTCGGGTGACCTGCAAAAATTTGTAATCAAAGTTTTAACAAAAATTCAAGTGCCAGTAATAGGTCATTATAAATGGTCATAGGGTACCCTACATTTGAAGTTAAAATTTATGCATCAAAATATCAAAAATTTGCAAATTATTTTGTGATCAAAATTTTAGAAATTGCTTAATTCTTATAGCTAAGGATTGAAAATTTAAAACAAGGTTTCTCATAAGTTGTGATAAATTCAGTTTAAAAATGTTTAAGATAGAAATGAACACTTTTTTTTGTAAGCATTAAATTTCGAATTTTGACCAATCAGAATCTCGAATGTTTTAAAATTATTTTGTAGTTAAAAATGTATAAAATGTTCAATTATTATGACTATAAGGATTGAAAATTTAAAAAAATTTTTTTCGTATGTAGTTGATAGTGTAACCAAAAATTCAAAAAATATATCAACATTTTGTTTTTTGACAGACATTTTGGACCAAATTCGATATTTAAATAAAGAATAACGCTGTTGGTTATTTCGTTGTAATTTAAAAATATGTTGGCACTCTTACGATCGGTGTATAATAATTTCGAAATTATTAATTAAACACAAAGACGTTTTTGGGTTGACAATAATTTTTATGCATTTAGTTGATTACAAAAGACTTACAAATAATTCGCGCCGGCACGCACTTTCGACCTACAAAATATTATCGTTCGATCGACTGACTGACTCATATTCCCGGCCAATGGCCATCATATTTATAATAATCGTTGATTCTATAGAATATAAGTAATCTATAGTATAGAACATTCGACGGAAACACCAGATCGTTATCGAATCGATATTCGATAATCACTTACATCCGATAAGTGCTCCGCCGAACATCCCAGAATAAACGCTAACAAATATTTTTCGTGGGTGCTTGAAACGTTTTAAGTATGTTCTTAAGTTTTATACACACAATGACATTTTTAAATGCAATTTTTTTGTCAAAAATTAATTCAATATACAATATACTGCAATATTAATAGTAAAATGAATTACTTTGGTATCAATAATATCATAAAATATACTTAGCAATGTATGTAGACTGACAGACCGTCTTCGCTCATAATCGTTTTGGTATACAATGATTTTATATTATTGAATTCAAATTTAACACATCTATTTCAGTGACTCACTTACCAAATAGATCTACTTTTCTACCAGAAAATATGATGCTGAAGAAAATCAGAAATCCTTTGCTACCCCAAAACGTAATGACAGACACACAAAAAAAACCACACAACATTGTAAAATCAATAGGTACATTCTTCACTCTGCCCAGAATCTAAAATTATAAGCAATAATTGTTGAGACTTGAGTTATATTAACTTTTCGGTAAAACCTAATAAAAAATTATATAGGTACCTATATATCTAACTAGCTGTCCCACCCGGCGTTGCCCAAGTCAAAGATATCAGAATATTAGCCACATAAAAAACATCGCAATAGTAGTCTGTGCCAAAGATTTATTTTTTTTATAAATTTATTTGTAAAAATATGTATATGCCATATTCCTACTAGCTATAATAGCACAGAATATAGCAATATTATAGTAATTATTATAGTAACTAATAATTGTAACCAATAACAACCATTTATAAACAACAAAATACAAATTTTCGATTTTCATCATGAATTTTAAAATCTATGTGTGAGCACGTCTTTAAATTATACTTAAGTATACTTTTTTGAGATAGGAACCTTCTCTGTGATATAATTTTTCATTTAAAAAAAAACTAAGACAATATCGGTTGAGTAGTTTCCTAGAACATTATAGCATCAAAGGTTTGAATTTTAGGTTTTATATATTAAGATATTATCAAAGCTCACCAAGTTCAGCTACGTGTTGTAAGTCTAGATACAAACAAGTACTAACAACTACTAATACCATATAAATTGGTTCAATATCGTCAGGTATCAACCCACTTTTGATTAATCATAAACATCCAACAATTTATTTAGACATTGTAAATTCGACTTAAAATATTGCAGCTGACGATACAAAAATCGCATGCAGGGTACCATTGGAGTATTGGACCACCACAGATCAAAAGTAAAAAAGAACATATTAGTTGTAAGAAATTATTGTAACCTAATGATGTCAGTAGTGATATTCCGAATTTTTTAAATGCCATTGTTAATGTTATTAAAAAATATTATAATTTATAATCAACAAAAATGTATTATTCAACCAACCTACATTTGTTTTTATATTATTCGAATATAACAATATTTCAAAATGTCTGTGGTTATTTATAAAAACTTTTTTCTACTTTTTTAAATCTGGATATTTTGACCGAATATCATTTATTAGTGTAGTTCCGTCAGAAGCGATCGGCGTATACGACAAGGTGGGGCGCCCAACTATAGTTGTAGTCTCTACTCATTTCCGTCCACTTAATCGTATCGTAAGTCTTAGGTCAAACTGTATATATATTTTTTATAGTTATTCATTTGTATAATTGTACGATTTGTATTTTGTAATTCGTATCCATCACGAAATATGATAGTCAGATAGTATGATCTTCGTTCGAGTCGTTCGTGATTTATATCAAATATTGTTATTTATAATTGCTTAATGTTCAATATTATGAAGGAATAATATTTTATTAGCCAAACTAACCAATTACCTAACCTTCTGTTTGACAGAAAAAATGATTTGAAGGTATTTTAAATTTTTTAAAACAATTTTTCAAAATTATTTACAAAAGATTTTTTTTCAGGGCTTTCTATTCTTTATATTATGCCATTATAAAAATTTGGGAGATTATTATTCAACATAGCTGACATACATATATAGTATTATTAATAGTCAAATAATTTATGTTATAAAATCAGATTGGAACCATGACAAAATCATTTGACGAATTAATTTAAATTGAACGATGAATCATATTCAATCAGTTCACCGAAGAAATCATTTAGTCCAAATGTCCCATCTCCATAGGTATAGTACTAGTGGCTCATAGCTCGTTATTTAACGAATTTTAATAATTTGTGGGAGGAAGGGTGTTATACATACACGATATTTTTACTCAACATTTTTGAGTGTGTAGGTACACTGATTTTGGAGTTTACGTGGGTAGGTATGTGTTTTAAGTGTTTTGGCACCTCAACTTCAACAGCACGAGTCTTGAGTGTACGTACCTACCTGCAGCTATATGATTGCAGATCGAGTGTCGTTTCTATATTGTTCTGTGCTGATACGCGTAGGTCGCTTTGTGGAGATCATTTTTATATATTTTTGTATTGGTTTTCGTGAAGACCGTTGGGTATATAGATTGCGTCAACGTCAAGTATATAGAAAGGGTAGGACGCTGTATAGGGGCCATAGGTGTGAACTTTTATCGCAGATGCAGCATACAGCTGAATAAAACGGCTCATTTTTTTCACAATCTGCCTAATAAATGTTGCACAACCAAAATTGTACGATACACGGATAAACTGTGTTATTGTTATTACAGTGGCTACCTATAATGAGGTAATTAGTAATTTTGACTATATGTACCTATGTATAGGTTCCTACCTATTTGTTGTAAACTATGCACAATATTGACAAATTGTACAAAGTCTCAACTACCTAGGATCTAATGGAGAAATAATTGGTTCAGATCAATTGTATCTACTTTTATTAAAATATAGAATTGCCCCGGCCGCCGACTGTGACTAAGCGACTAACTCGCACGCCAATCAATCGGTCTAGTGGCGTCGAACGCATGAATACATGTATTATTATACAGGTAGTTCAATTAAAATGCCTTACAAATTGGGTATGTGGGTGGGTAAAATAATACGGTATACTTCCGAGTCTTTCTGCTATAATTTTATTCAACATTTCAACAGAAGAATGTCATTCATGTTCTTGTTTATAATTAGTTAATCCCGTTTCACATTATTTTGAAGTGGTGGGTCGGTGTTGAACTGCCAGTTTCAATTTTTTATAAAGGACCACTGAATCGGGCCAAAAAAATGTAGCAGATGCAGCACAATATCTTTTGCTACACCCGTTCGCACGCCTAAGATACCCAAACTACCAAAAAAACGGTAAAATTTATCAAATAGGTAATCGTTTTATCTACGAAATAGGTTTTTATTATTTTGTTACAAATTTACAATAATTTGAATACTTCAAAAAGCCATAACCCAATAAAGACTACCATGTTTCACTTTATTTTAGCAGGACGACTCAGTTTGTACTTTGTACCTATGTTGTATTTTTTCTGAGAATATAAAGAAATTCGACACATTTCTTTTTGTACGGTTTCATTGTGTACAGATAACGCTGCTGCTGGAACTCATTGAACTTCTTTTATTGTCTCAATATTATTGTAAAATCAATAGTTTCAGTAGCTCTTCTCAGAACCTACGATGGTATGATTTAAGAAGTACACCTATGACCTATATAATATCGTCAACATCATAATACAATATGAACCCGTTCAGTTTACTAACAGTGTTAAAGTCATAGGTAATGTATTTATCATTATTTTTTTGAAAGTGCACCATTGCTTTATTTTATCACGCAATAGCCTATAATAGTATATACCTAGTTATGCTATGGTATAAAACTATAAACTATGAAGTCTACGCAACAAACTATCAACATTTAAGAATGGGATATGGACAATATATTTAGATGATTGGTTTAAAAAGTATTAGTAATTAGAATCTGAAACTAATCAGGAACCAGGAAATAATATCAGTGGCCTGACTATACATTAGCGAAAACAAAATTTCCATTATTAAACTTGTTTTATCGATCTAAATATTAACTATCTTATAATATCTATCATTTCATGATTTATTAATTATTTAAACGTTTTGTCGTTCTTAGGAATTGATTGTTACATTTTATCAACAAATAAAATGTATTGCAACATCTATTATCCAATGTATAACAAATAAAAAATAGTTGACATTAAGCAAATAAAAACTAATACATTACAACTGAAAGCTTATGTTAATCATATAATAGTCATTCAAGTTTTTTTTTAAATTTAATAGTTATTCAGATAGGTTGCTATCATTTTTTCCTTCATCGAAAAGAAACTGGCTAATGCAATGACCGTTTCAATTGTGTGGTTTGGAACATTAGCAACTTCCAAACAATTATTTATCTATCTAATATATTTAAAATATCTCTCATTGAACATTAAACTTATATTTTCTGATGATTAAATTGTATATTGAAACAGACAATGAAAATGAAAAGTGATACATAACAATTTCAGGTTGTTATTCTTCAGTAAACCTGACAAAGGAACGAAGTAGACTGAAAAAAGATTTAAGCTATTTGTGTCATACATTGTATAGCACAAATCAGTGATAGCAAATAACACTAAATATTAATTCTGTTATATTGTATAGTATAATAATTGAAAACTACAATAAAAATAATAATTAAGTTGTGTAACTGATTTGTTATTTAACCATTTTGAACTATTTATTTTTTTCTATATCATTAACATTTTGGAATTCAACAATTTGTGAGGTTTTAGGACTTATTGAGTAATATTTACATGATTTGGTGTAGTATTACATTGTTTAACACACAATTTATTAATCGAAACTGACAGTTTTAAGCTGGTTTTGACATGAATGATATTAAAATGAGATCTGTTCAATGGATAATTGAACAAATTATGTACGTTCAATAACAAGCAAATGATAAACCTAAATGAGATAATATAATTTTGAGTATAACACAGACATTTGTAATTTTTCTTTAGATGGATTAAAAATTAAAATACATAAATACGAGGTTGTCAATTTATTTCATGTAGTGTCATATTTAATAATTTTACTAGTAGCATAAGACTGGTGGCAGTATAAGTGATTTAAATTCCATAATCGAGGCACACACAAAATAAAATAAAAGAATAATGTTGAAAAAAAAAATAAACAAACATTAGAGCTACAAGAGAACCAAAAACCAGAATAGAATGATATTAAATTAGTTTAACTAAAATTTCAATCGTCATCATCTTCCTCATCTTCAGATTCTGCCTCAGCTAACCATGTCAGCCAAGTGTTGACTTGGAATAATGCTTTGCCTTTGCCCGGATATGCATCTGTTACATCTTCACGCCACTTTAAGAAAGCTTCTTCTTCAACAATTTCCAACTCATACATTAAATTGAACCATCTTAACAACAAGCCTTTTGGAAAATCAAGAGAAAAAAAGTATGTTTGTAATGCATAGATGGCATTCATTTGCAGATCATTTTGGTCATCAAAAAATGTTCTCATAATAGGCTTGAATTTTTCCAGTAGACTCTTTTCTTTTTCCAGATCAGCTTTTGGTGCATTTACTTCAGTACTGTTGGTCTCTTGTGTTATAAATTTGACCATCACCGTGGTTAAGGCTGTTATAAAACCAGGATCGACATAATGAACGGGATCTAAATTTTCTTTAATCCATTTATATAATTGAGTTGGGTTTGGATCACTAGTAATTTGTTTCCACAAGTCAGATTGTATACGTAGCAATGGGAAAAGGAAAGTCAAATTACGTTCTTGTAAAATGTCTGCAAGCTGTTCTTTAGTTCTTAAAGATTCGGGTAAAGTATTTAGTAAATTGATTTTACTTTCTTTGAACATAGTTGTTAGTTCATTTTTTCCTATGACTTCATTTAAATCTTGTAAGACCATTAAGAAAGCTGGGTATCTTTTACCATTCTCTGATACCTCTGCGAGTTCTGATATAGAAGATACGTTTTGACAGATTTCAGCAGCATATTTGGAAAAACGTTTAAATAATGTTTTATCATCATCGGACTCATACTCCGGTCCTTTCAATATAAAACGTTTTAGACAATCTATGGCAATAGATTCAGAAATAATACTTTGTTTCTTGGTCTCCTGAGTGAAACGGAATAGTAATTCTTCGTCCAAATCAACTCTCTTACGAAACCGTTCAAAAATAAGAACATACATAACATCTGCTAAAAACCGATCTGGCACTTTGATATCTGCAAATGCTTTTGCTGCTTTCATAGCATCCATGGATGGATCTGTGCCAAGTTTATCCAAAATATCTAATCCTTTCTTTATAGCTTCTTCTTTAGAAACGCCCTTATCTTTTTTCAGGTTTTTGTGCTTATCATGTGAATTTTGTTTAATCTGAATTTGTTGTACTTCTGTTAGCTTTATATGATTTGATTGACCTATATGAGTCATAGATAATGGCGGTGGTTTTATTTGAATTTGTTTACATAACATACTATTTGCAGCTGGACGTAAGGACATATCTTCAGGCTTAGTACCTTGTTGAACACGTAAGAGTTTTTTAATATTTGGACCTAGATCTTTCATATTGTTGTTGTTCATATTATTATTAGTATTATTATTTTGCTGGGTATTTATTGTATAGTTTATTCTAGCTGGTGGATAATAGTTATTGCCAGAGTTAATATTTAATAGTCGTTGGTGGTTTTTGTGACCATTGACATTATAGTAATTACCCGAATTGGTAAAACCATTTATGGAATTAAATTTATCTGGCATTGTAGAATTGAATGGTAATACCGGAGTAGAACTTATCATATCATCTCGTATTTTTAGTGAGCGTCTGAACATTTCTTTAGACTGATTCACATTTTGCATTTGGTTGTTTCTCTGATTCTGCCCATTTGTCTCTCCACTCACAATATCAGTCACCTATAAACAAATATTAAATCATTATTCATTATTAAGTTAATTATAAGTGTTGAGTTAACATAAATATAATAACTCGGTACATTTTATAAAGTAGGGCTGGGAAGTCATCATTAAATGCTATTGGAAAATGTGGAATACTAATAAGTAAGCCATTGAACTGTGGAAAACTACCCTGATAATCTATGTCCAACGCACTTGTGTTTAACTTGGCTATGATCATCACACTTAAGTATGTGTAAAATTAATATGAAGTTTAATTGGAGTATTAATACTGTGCTAATAGTATTCTATTAATAACACCAGCTTATACAAGTTTTACATTATTTTGCTTTGATATTTTAATGATTATGCAATACTACAATGTACACACTTCAGCTTATAAAATTATTACTGGCATACACATATATTTTCACTATGTGAAAGGACATTCCTTAAACTTGATTTTTTTAAAAATAAATAACAAAACCGTCTACTCCAAGATAAGCTAGAGTTATTTCTTTTGATGTCCGTAAAAAGTAATTTTGAGTCAAATTAACAAAACATATTTAAGTTGCAAAAGCGCAATGTCATGAAAACTTTGTTATTGGTATGAAAATTTATTGTTTGGATTCTTTGGATAATTAAAATAAATATATTTTCTTAGGTCGTGTAAATAATATAAAATAATGTTATTGTGTTGCACCTATATTATGTTTAACAGTTATAATAAGTTTACATCACTTTAATTATGTCCATGTATCATCTTATTAATTTATTAATACAAAATATAAACCTCTTCTGTTTGTTATTGTAATAAGTGAAACTATCTGGCAATTTGTAAATTTAGCAGGCAAATTTTTGAAATCTTATAGAAAAATTTGTCAATCAAACATTTAAGGGAAAAATATACTCAATACCCAGTTGAGCCTTCTCAAATTATAACTCTGGCTGGTTTTACTTCTCAATAACGTACTGCTGTAGAGTTCAACAGGCATAAAAAAAAATTAGCTTATAATATTGTATCTAGTTGCCAGAAATCGGGTACCTACTTCAGAAAAATTTTGAACATGATTAAAACTAACCTGATCCATGAGCATTGGACCTTCTGTGGAAGTAGCTTTTCGCGGTACCCAGTTGTCCTTTCTCAATTGCATGGTGTCTAACAACATAAATTTGATTCTCAATGGCAGTTCAGGATTTTCAGCATACTGAGCAATTCTATCAAAATACTGATTCATCAGTGGTTTTGCTTTTTCCGTGTCCAATATGCGACCACATGTTTTCATTATCTGACACAAGCATTCGAGGTCCTCCGCCGCGTCCTTGACATTGGACTTCCTCGGGAATAACTGTTGAATGCACAAGTGCAATATTTGTTCCGCCACGATCTCCAACTTGCCAAGTTCGCCGATGAAGCGTATGTTGCCCAACATCTTCCGTTTAGCCACCTATGAATTAATTCATACATATTATAGGTAATTCAAATCTTGTTAAATACATATTTTTATAAATATAAACGTTGATCAGACTATGTTTTATATACAGGATGTAACATAAAGAACTGAATATAGTATTTTTCATGAGAACGAGGTACTATACACCGACCAGAACCTCAAAATTGATATGCTGCTCGTGTCGTTTGCCAATGGCGTATGCTAGCACCCGACAAACAAGTCAAGTAATTTTTAGCAATGATCAAATGCATGGAGGGGATTTCATTGCTGGACCAGACAGCTAAAGCTCATTCAACATGCACGAAACAGACCTGTTCTCTCATGAGAAATAGTGTAATGCAACAACTTTTGTTCTAATCAATATTTTAAAATTTTTTTTTATAAAATGTATATACTTGCACTAAATTTAAAGTATACAATTTTTTATTTTTAGACAAGAGTAAATCTTAAATTATTTATTATCCTTATAATTTTCATATTTTTTTTTCATACATTTAACTTTTATCAATTTTTAATGTTTATTTATCAGTTTTTTCTCTGTGACCCTGTATATTATATATTAGGTAGTAAGAGCTTTTATTAAGATGGGGATATTTGCGGTTTTTAAACATGAATTTTACTACTACAAAAATTGAATACTTTTAATTTATTTTACCTGTCGTCGTTCTTCGTCTTCTGGAGATAATGGTGTTCCATTGTCATTGTCAAACTCAGCAGTTGCTTTAGAACGGTTATCAAATTCAACCTTACACCTTTTTAGTAATAATTCGCGAAAAGTGTTCGGATCTTGATCAATTAAGAAGTTTGATGCCTCGTCGCTGAGCCGTTTGCACAGCTGTGCGTACATAGAACTATACTTAGGTTCATCGAGAGCTTTTTCAAAAATCAAAAATATGACACCCTTCAGTACAACACTGGTGTTTAAGCCAATTTTCAAAATATCATCACTCAGTTTTTGGAATTTATCAGGCGTAAGCTTATTAAGAATGCCGCGCACCTTGCGAAACACGGCATCATTAGCGTCCTCTTGGGCGAGTGCATCGCGTCTGATTATCGAGGGAGGTATCCAACGCGGTTGCTGATTGGATTCAGAACGGGCGTCGTCCCTTCCTCCGAAGACACGAGAAGCACCCCCGCGTTCTGCGTAGACGTCCGTCGTGTCTTTACGTGTCACCTGCGGGGACGAATATGTCTCTTCCTCCCTAGTATCCAACGGCAAACTGGATATTTTAATATGAGACACCACTATAGGTGTATTATGGTAGATTTTTGCAGGTAAATATAAACTACACGAAATCTTGATTATTGGTTGGATATCAGTTATAATTCCATGCAAATTTCTGTAAAATATAAAAATATATACATAAATACTATATTTAGTCAACAAATAAAATATAAATATGTAATAAGGAATCAAAAAATTGTATTTTCATGGTTTAAAATAAAAAAGCCAAGAGGTAGGTATGTGGATTACAACTAACGAAGTTGATTAACAACCAACACCAACAAATATTTTTTTTACTATTTTCTTTTTAATTCTTTCCGTACTTCAAAGTAAGTTGTAGCCTGTAGGTAATGTCTTCAAGATTTTAAATATTTAGGAAACAATTTAATTCATTTAAATAATAAAGATACCAACTTTGAAATGTAAACTTAATAAATTACCTATAGATGTAATCATTAAAAAATGTACAAATTAGATCTAACAGCTTTCAATTGATATTTATAGTTGTCATTAAATTCCTCATTAAATTCTTAATTAGTTTTTATAATATAGTTGCTCACAGATAAGAGAAAAATTCATTTGATAATATCTTTGACATTAAACGTTATAATACATTCTGGTGTAAAGTATCTCTCACTATAGTTTATCTCCCATCATATACCTACCTCTTATAGGCTTTAACTCGGGAAACCAAACGACATCGACATATTGGTTTATCTAAATTGATCAGCGATTGAAATATGAAATTTACTCAAAGAGTCCTAATAGTGGCTTAATTAGGCGGACACCTAATAAATTATAAGTTTTCGGAGTTAATAAAATAGAGCCCTTTGCAATAGGTTAGGTCGATCTCTCTCTATGACGGATCTAAAATCAGATGGAGCACTTCAGCGCAACCGACGTTATACTACTTAAATACACCGAAAATCAATTTCAGCAATGATTGAGCGAACGTGCTAGCTACATAATAATATCACATTGTTGAAAAACCAACTTTGACCTATGGGTAGGGAAAACGAGGTTTTCGGCAAACAAACGAGCGTGCGATGTAAACGTAATTATTCGACGTTTGCACCACACTACAGGACGACGACCAAAAACAACGCTGTGGGTGTCGCAGGAAACGCGCGCGGAAGAGAAGTGGTGGCGCGTGAACCGCCGTCGAGAAGAGAACGGACGGGCGAAAAAACCCAAAAAAAATTTTTTAAAAAAAAACGACCGAAAGAACACGTACGCGACGGGGGCCGGATGATGTCCGGCGTTGGCGAACAATCGCGTTGGCGGCCGCGCGGAGAAGGGTTGCCGTCGGCGTTTCGCCCGCGGCGGCGGAATATCGCCGGAACGCGAAAAATTGCTCCGTCCCACACTCGCCGCCGCCGCGCGAGTATTCTAGGTTAAGACCGCCGACGGACACAACAATGGATATCGCGCGCGCCGAACGAACGTCGTCGGGATAATTATTATCGCACACGTTCTGGATCGCCGGACGGTAGGCGCGAGAGCGGAGGACGAGGACGACGATGGCCCGCGGTCGGCAAAAAAAAAAAAAAAAAAACCAGTGTGCTCGGCCGCGAACTGGCGAGCGGGCGGGGGAAGAGTGGCGGTGGCGACGATCGTCGCCCCCTCAAACGGCACGCCGCCGCCCGGAGCCGGAAAAGGGGTACTTTTCGAACCTCGGCGCGTAGGTGTTTTCGTCGGAATACTATTATATAATACACGACGCTCGATCGCCGAGAAACACCGTCGATCAACAGGTACGGAGGGAAAAGCGACGCGTGAAATCGCGACTGCCTCGGGTTGGGGATTTACGCATCCGTAATAAATAATAATATTACCCGAGACGACGACGACGGCCAGCACACACACACACGCGCGCGCGAGCGTAAACGCATACAACGGACGTGTACACACACGCACGCGCACGATAACTGTCCTTTTCTCGTTACCTTTGTCTAGAAGAAATCCATCGCGGAAAACGGAACGCGAGCTGCAAGGCTAGGCGTCGTGCTGGCGGAACGAATAAAACGATCGAGACAAAACACAACAGACGAGACGTCCGATCGCGCGAGTAAAGACGATCGGACGGGCAGTGGACAAAAATAAATAAAAAAATCAAAAATAGGAAGTATAAATACAATAATATATAAAAACAGTCTAGAACGTAACGTTTGTTAGTGCGTACTGTTTGACAGAAAAATTGACTTGGTGACTTACGTACTTGGCTGCAGCTGCGCTCGGTCTTTGTCGGGCAATCGTGACGAGAATTGATTGCGGGCCGTCGTCGTCGTCGGTGGGGGGCGGCGGCGGCGATGATGCCTCGACAGTCGACGGTGAGCGCGGACTACACGGGCGCACGGGACGACAACACTATCGACAATATACGGAATTAGTAATTACGGACCCAACATCGGACGTTGCGCGTGTGTGTCGCAGTCTCGCTGACTACAATATAACATTCGCCAAGCACCACGGCGACGGTGTCGGCAACCGCGCGCGGCCGGCGTGACCAACGTAAACACCAAACCGCCCGGCCTCGCGAGTTTCGACGAACGCAGTCGTGTCTGTGGTACACGGAAAGTTGCCGCTACTACACTCGTGACTCGTAGACTTCCATATTATACTATAAACGTATCGTATGGAAGCTCCGTTGGTTGTAAAGCCACTGAGTTGCCGTCGTTGTGCTCGGCCCAAGTGCGAAGTAAGTTGTACGCACTGCGGTCAACGGGCGTCCTTGTTCGATGACGGTTCCCTCCCACCCCCGACAGGAACTACAGCTACTAACGTTTACTACAACGATTTACGAGCATGAAGTGTACTGAGAAGTAGTACAAGTGTACAACTCACTACTCAGTAGTCACTGGTTCCGACTTTCCGAGTTGCCGGCGACGAACGCGTAGAGTACTATGCTCCGTGGTACTAATGTTGTTGAGTGCCAGACGGTCATCCGCGCGTCACGATGCGACATTGGCCGTTGACCTATGGTGGCGATGCACGCTCTAGACGGCCATTGGGCCATTGACATTTTACACGGCCGACTACTAATATATTATACTATTATTATTATTATTATTATTATTACTATTTTTATATCGTACCACTACCACCCACCTACCTATTCAACGACGTTTTAAAAATTAAAAATTATTATTTTTATTAATGCAGTACCTACTTTATAGATTTTATCCAACTAGGGGGACATCAAAGGTTGTGGTTGCCTGGGATAGGCAACTCTGGGTATGTCTACCGGTGGCTAATAATAGTTAATACCAATATATAGAACATTTTTTTTTTACTATTTTATCAATATTTTGCCTATAGGTACATAAACATCAACAATAGGTGGATAGTGGAAACTGATTTACTTTAAATTAATAAAATGTTAAGGATTGTACGAGCTGCGAAGAATGTATTAATATGTCCAGTGTATAATAAATAATAATAAACATCAACAATACGAGTACAATAATAGTAGTAATAATTGTACGAATAAAATAATAAAAAATGCAATACGAATAACCAAGCCCGGATCCATAATTGGGCCCAGAAACCTGAAACACCAACAACTTGTGAAGCATTGGAGCTTCTTTTAACACTCAAACTTCTATCATTTTCACTTTAAAACAGTTGTAATTACTATTTCTACGGTTGTATTATACTATCATATATATTATATTTTTTAATTTTGTACCATTTATAGTAATAAAAAAAAACTTATAGTACTATAGCAAAATAACTATATAATATTTTAATGTTATTATAGTCGCACCTTAACAAATAACAACCGCAGTAGGTAAGCAATTATGTTTAAGTCTTTATGAGGTGTTCAACTGTTAGAAACTATAATATAAAAATTAAATTAAACCTTACGCGAAGTATGTTTGTAGAAATATCAGCTACCAATTTTCCCAATCCACTAATCTGCAAACTATTGATAGCAAATATCGATTTATTGTGAATTTATCATTTTATTCCTTTTTCGTGATATAAATCATAAATGTATTGACACTTGACAATTACAAATATGTTGTATTGTTAGTGTTTTTACAATGTTGCGTATGTTTTTTATGGATTATCATTTTCTATACATGACATAATTTTCAAAATATTTTAGCTATTTATAGACATTTAAATTAGACTTGATTTGATTTTTTTTTTTTTGTATACACATTACAAATGTATACAATATTAATATAAATGTCGATTAAAAATGTTTTGCTTGCTCGAAATGCTTTAAATTTTAATACAAGCTTCCTAATAAATGTTTGTTAAACTAATTAAATATAACAAAAATAACAAAAGATATTTTTAAAAAATTGTTATAATTGTTTCCGGCGTTTTAAATTATAATTTTGTTAAAATTACGAAAATTTGAAAACTATTTTTTAGTAAAAATGCGTACAATTTTATTATTTATATCTAAGTGTTTAGAATGCAATACAATAGGTTTCTTATAAGTTATAAGTTATTAGTGTTGTTACAGAAATTATTTTAGTTATTTTATTGTAATTCAAAAATATTATTTGTAGGGGCTTGACATTTTTGCTTAGGTATAAAATATATTAAGTGGGCCTACCTATATACATATATTATAACCCTATATACGCAATGGCATTTTCTAAATATTTAGATTAATCTTAAGAACCCGGCGACTTAGATATACTACATACCTATTACCTATATATATATGTATATCTTAGTCTGTAATCTTAGCCTACTATAATATATTCATATCGTATAATGTATAAAATACGAGAGTGACGGAGTATAGTGTGATAAAGCGTATATCATCAATAAAATATTACAGGGATTCTGGTAACAAACGATTTATCATTTACCTAACTATCTTATAAATATAACTATACGATGTGTATAAAGCTCTTCGTGTACCTATTTAGTTTCATACGTCATAATATTGCTCTGAGTTTTAAAATCCCAACTGCTTAAAAGTTTTAAATTTTTCTCTAATTTGTTCTAATTTAGAATATATTTGATTACTTGGAATCTTCGTCGATCTAGCTTAAAAATCAAAACTAAACTTAATCAGAACTGACTTTCATACAACTTATAAGTGTACTTGAATGGTTTCATATAAAATTAACAAATGAGGCTCATCTCTCTAAGAACTAGCGATAAATTTTGATATTAAATCACTTGAAAATAAAAGAAAGCTTATTGATGTGCTTGGCTCTAGAAGTTATATTTAATTCTCAAAACAACTGTCCTGAGTTATTGAGTAAAATACCGTTGAACGGTCTCTCATGTTAATACTCTAATAGTCTATACATCTATAAACCTACTCCCAAAATTACAAACATTTCGATCCGATTAAAACCATGTTAACTACAGGCAATGCAATAAAACATTTTGATTTTTACAATGATGATTCAACCACGTTAAAATCCTTGCTCTCAAATCTCAATCATAAATATGCATGCATAATAAATTGGATATTGTTTTATTATAAATTCATTTAATTATTTTCATTCTTATAAATTATAATATCTATTCTATAATCATATTAGCTTATAAATATATATTGTAGGTATGTACTGATTTCACTATAGGGCGTATAATATATTATCAATATAATAAAAAAAGGTCGGCAAGTGGGTATATACCGCGCTCTGCTGTACAGTATATAGGTGTCAAGTGGGCCACTATAATGAATGAGTTAAATTTGAATTAATATAAATTATTTTATACGAAAAACGATTCTGCAGAGCGAGGGGGTGTGTCTGCACTCTGTAGCCAGCATACCTAAGTGTATTTTATGATATTATTGCTTTTAAAATAATACATTTTACTATTAATATTACAGTAGGTTGAATTAATTTTTAAACATTGCATTTTCAAATGTGATTGAGTATTTGAGTGTATAAAATATAATAATATAGGTATACTTAAATAAAAGATAAAAAAAATAAATATAAAAACTGAAAATGTATAAAGCTTATAAATAGCTCAAAATACCCATCTACTGTTATTATTTTTGGTGCTACACCAAACAACAAAATCGATTTTCAAAAATTGGCTGACCGTAAAAATTCTCGTTTTTCTCTTAATTCGTTTGTTATTTAAAAAGTTGAAAATCTAAGCAATTTAATTGCTCCAAATGTCGGAAAAACAAAAAAAAATCACACATCATTGAAATATTAAAATATTCATCGCTCCGCTCAGAATCTAAAAAAAATTTTGAATGTTTTATTAGCGTTATTATTAGATAGTTTCGTTACCGGTTACCATATTGTATCATCTACTGTATAATGTAAAATTATTCGCGAGAATCAAAAACAATTTGGACCCTGTTAGCATGTCGCATACCGTGTATATTATGTTAGGTGAGATATTATGCATTAAAACATATTTAGAGTCTATAATTTACATTTTCAGTTTACTTACAGAAAAATGGCTCTCTGATATAGTCAATAGTCACACATAGTCATATCTATTGTTGTATCGATGTAAATTATAAAAATGTAGTATACTATGTTAAATTAATCCAATTCAATTATTATATTTTAATTTATGAATGATTAAATAAAGTATAATGTAAGGATCAAGTTTTTATTGTAGGTAGGTACTAGGTCAATGACCACACGTATATTATGACGATGTTTACCTATTAGTTTGTTGTGTGTGGGGATGTGCGCGCTGTGTCAGTCCGCCGCCAATACGCTCTTCCGCTTTGAGGATAGGTACATATTTGATTTGTTGAAGAGCTGTGAACATTTTTAGAATTGTTCTACATTTTTGTTTGGGGCGATCAATTTGCTCTCTGTTTATAGATTCAGTGGCGTAGGTAATAGGTATATGAGTACCTATATCAAAGGGGATGTGGTAACTGAAAGTCAGATCCATCCAGGACTTTTATTTGTTTTTTTTTTTTAAAAAGGGAAGTTGTTTTATTACAATACATTTTTACGTACATTATAATACATATTATTATAGGTATATAGACATATAAAAAATACCAATTTTACATAGTACAATAGTAGGTACCTGCCTATAACTTTACTCTATATGACTAAATAATATATATATACAGTATTGAAGTATTGACGTTTTTAGTATTGGTATAAAAGTATAAAACTATAAACTGTATTAATATATTCTAATATTATAGGACTAAACACAAGGTGTAAAAAAATTGACGATAAAATCTAAAAGCCCGCGATCTTATTCCATCAATTTTATAAGTGAAAAACATCCCCCCCCCTCTGACATAAGCCATGCTATACAAAAGTTATATACCTATATACTTATGTTACCATGTAGGTAATTTATAATTTATAATACTGAGATGGTTGAGTTATTCAATCGTAAATCACTCGATCGAACGGGTTCTTAAGAAGATATCGGCGTTGTTTTCTCTCTCTGCCCCGTGAATTTTGATGCGCAGTTTCACTTATTTGCGCTCAGCAGAACCAATCTTGTGTTGTTAGTTTTAATATATTAGAGCGAATAGGTCTATCGTCTATGATCAAACTCGTAGTTAAGACCACAGACCATATATATTTGTAGGTTGGTTTTTTTACGGTATTTCAATTGACAATTTGTATAGTATATGTATACAAGTTATAAACAGTGTTGTACATAGATAACCAAAAAATTATCTAGATAAGATAACAGATAATTCATTGACAATTTATCTAGATAAGATAATAGATAAAAATCAAAATATTTATCTAGATAATAGATAATAGATAACTACATTTATCTAGATAAAAAAACAGATGATTTTTTAAAAATATTTTACACAAATTATAGCTTTCATTTGTAAAATTGCAATTTTATTATGAATAAAATAATCTTTATTTATTTTAATAATTTGGAGCACATTGTAAGTAAAATTTACTTTTTTTTGCTTAGTATCCAACTATAATTTTTTAACAAAAACATAAGGGATATTATTTTTTAAGATATTGCATTTTTAATCAGGTTTATAATACCTAATATTAAAATTTGAAATGATAACTAAACCATTATTGAATTAAAATTATAATTTAAATAATTAACATTGAAAATAATATAGTTATTCGCTTATTACTATATAATTATTAATTATACACAGTGCTTAAATCGAGGAGAACCTCTTCTTTTTAAAAAATATTTTAGCGTACCCCCTCTAATTATATCTTAATCAACAATATATTTACATTTTGAGGTACGCATATTTTGGTTACACTCTTTCTGTTTTTTTCCCAATTCAAGCACTGATTATACATACATACACCTATATTTAACATGGCAAAAATCTACACAAATTATTGTCACCAACATTTTAATATTTTTATTTAATTCATAGCAAACATTCATTAATATAGCTAAATATATAAAAACATGTTCACTAATTAGTAATAACTGTCTGTTTGCTATTCTCAGTAGTCTGTAGTGATTGGTATTATTATTTATTACTTTAATCATGATAATCTAAGTTTATAATAATATATTGTTATTAATGGAACGTTCTGGCTAGTTAATCGACGAATGACGATATATCGCAGTGCCAACCCGCAGAATTTTTGGGGCCCGATAATTAATTTTATTTTTATATAATTTTGTAAACTTTAAGGGCCACACATTAGAATGTTATAACTTATAGGCCATAGCTATAGATATTTCCTAACGTCATCGATCGTCGACAACGATAAACAATTTTCAAGTACATGGAACTAATCAATTTTTCTTATAATTAAATTATAAAAATAAAATATGTTTGACAAGTCAATGTATAGTCGTTTACGGTATAGATATGTAGTATTGGTACCGTCTTGATTTCGTCGATAATGACAATATAATATAACCCATTTTCAAGGAAAACCACACGGGTCACAGTTTCTGTTGCCACAATATTATTATGATTATTTATTGATAAATTAATATAAATTTGAACGACATAGTTGTGGGAGTGGTCCCAATACGGGAAACGCGCGGTACATAGAACCTGTAGATATTTACAAATAGAACTAGAACGTTAAATCGAATAAAAAAGTAATATCGAACTTAAAAAATTAACTTCTCACAAAAAAAAATTATCTAGATAATTTATCTCAGATAACCATTTTATTTAGATAGATGAGATAAAAGATAATTAAAACTATTTTTATCTAGATAAGATAAAAAGATAAATAATTTTATCTAGATAAATTATCTAGATAAAATTATGCAACAACACTGGTTATAAATATATTATATACATAAGTACATAACATATTATTGAAATTTTGAGTAACATTTTCTGTGTAAGCAATATGTAAAATCGTCAATAAACTGTTAGTGCGTGAAGCACGGTGTATTAACTGTATTAATTTAGTCTGTGCATAGTTTTTGGCCATTTTGAATACCGACATTTAACATGCGTCACACCGTGCTCCTAATGTACATACGTGCATTCATGATCCGTGTCTCTGTGTACATAATATGAACATTTAAGTTGTTCTATTTAGAGGATACAGCGAGTCGGTGTATTAACTGTACTGAGGTATTTATAACTGTGTATTATCACTTATCAGTTTAATTTCGGTTTAACGGGCATATCGTGTATATAACCACTACAATGTTATAGTGCAACATTAATTATTTTAGTAATTAATTAAAATATATACCTACAATTTAAGTTATCCAATTACTATTTACTTATATCTGTAATATACTTATCACAATTAACTGTTTTTATTATTGTTATCTATTGTGTAAATATTCTACACAAACATGAAGTAGAGAAGAGTAGGTATAGAAAAAATTAGAAGATTTTAAAAACCTCTATATCTAAAAAACTAAAAAAAAAAAAAATGAGCAAGTGTCAAGTGGATCATTGTATATTGGATATGTTAAATTTGAATTCAATGATACCTATATCATTGTACCTACACGAAAAACGATTCTGAGCGTGGATGGTCTGTCAGCCTATAATGACATGAATATTTCATGATATGTTTTTTGATATTGCAGGTTTAATATTTTTGAAAAAACATAGCATTTATTACATTAATCATTATTTGATTATTATATAATAGTTTATATTTCTATCATAGTATATTATCCTTGTTTTAAATTTTAAATTCTTAGCTAAAAAAAATTAACATTTTATACTCACTTTTAACTACCTACAAAATAATTTAAAAATTGTCGAGATTTTGATAAATTTGGTCAAAATTTGAACTTGAAATGCTTATAAAAGAAATTGTGTCTTTGTAACATTAAAATATTTCAACTGATATAAGCAATTTAAATACACAATACAATTTTCAATATGTTTTGACTTTTTTTGAGCTATTTATAGACATAATTATACTTTGTTTTTTTAATTATTTTTTTATTATTGCCGATAAAAAAATTTTCAATCGGTCAAAAAATTTAAAAAATTTGTAATGCAATATTCTTCATAACTTGCTGTACGTGAAAATTAAAAAAAAGTGGAGCGTATGTCTCTATAATAGTTTTTTATAAGCGTCTAAAGTTAAAATGTCGACATAATACGTAAAAATCACGAAACTATGCAGTTTTTTTTAATTAAGTAATTCATAAAAAATTTTCTATTTAAATCTAAGATATGAACATTTTACACAAGATTCTCTATATGTTTTTCTAGCTTTCTAAAAAAGAAAAGGTATACTAGAAACTCAAACTTATTTTTTATGAGCGTTTGAAATTAGACATTGGATATTCACCAGTTTTCTCCGGAAACGATTTTCTTATGTTACTGTAATTCAAAAAAAAATTATCATTTTAATAATGTTGCCAAATGTTCAAATTAAAAAATATTTTGATAATTTTTGAGCTAATTATCTAAAGGCCTAAGAAATTTTTGGTTTTTTCAAATTTTTTTTCTTTAAATATCGATAAAAAAAATGTTGTTGGTTCAAATTTCTTGAAAATGTAATACATACATGATTTTTCATAAGTTGTTTAAATAATAGTCCAAAAGTAATAAAAAATACATTGGGCCCATGCCCAATTTTTTTTTTTTTATAAGCATTTAAACTTCACATTTTGACCGAAATTCATCATCGAACATTTGCAAATTGTTTTGTATTTAAAAACTGATAAAATGTTCAGTAAAAACTATAAAAATAACTAAGGATTGAAAATTTAAAACAAGGTTTTACGTAAGTAGTTTATAGTGTAACCAAAAAATAAAAAAGATTTATTATAACTATAATTTTTTATAGATATTTTAAGTCAAAATTTGGTCATTAGAATATCGAACGTTTGAAAATTGTTTTATGGTTAAAAATTCATAAAAAATTTTCTATTTATATTTAAGGTTTGAAAATTCAACACTAAATTCTAAATAAGATTTTCTTACGACAACCGTAAAAAAAATCGATGGAAAAACACAAAATTTATAAGCGTTTAAAGTTAAAATTCTTACAAAATCCATTAAAATCAAGAAAATGAACAAACTAATTTGTATTGAAAAATATATAACATTTTAAGAATTTAGACCTAAGGTTTAAAAATGTTATACAAGGTTCCTCATAAGCTATTATGTAAGTGGTAGTTAAAAAAAAGTGAAGTGTATGTCTAATAGTTTTTTATAAGCATCTAAAGTTGAAATTTCGAATAAATGTGTAAAAATCACGAAATTTTGCAGTTTTTTAATTAGCAAATTTATAAAAAAATTTCTATTTAAATCTAATATTTGAAAATTCTACACAAGATTCTCCATAAGCTGTACTACCTTTCATAAAAAAAAAATTACCGAATAGACAAATTAATTTTTTAAGAGTGTTTGAAATTAGGATGAATGGATTCATTTTACAATAATGTATGACGTATGTCTTAATTAATAGTATAGAAAAAATGCTCTTATCATCAACTTTGATTGAAGTTTCTGATGGTAAATTGAATCTAGCTTATATTTTTGGGAGCTCAAAGTTGAGAATTCAGTTTATTTTTTATTTTAATTATTATTGCTATTAAAGTAATTTATTATACTATAAATAATTCAGAAGGTTGAAATAATTGTTGTCGAAAATATTGCATTTAAAAATGTCATTGTGTGTATAAAATATAATAAATAATAATATACTTTAAAAGTTTCAAGTACCTACGAATAATATTTTTATATTACAACAAAATAACTAAAATTGTTATTCTTTGTTAAAATATCTTATTACGTACAAAGTTGAAATTAAAATTTCTATATAAAAAATGTGTTTAAATATTTTTAATTTTTAATTTTTAATTTTATTTTGGCTACAGTATAAAGTATTATTAGTACTAATGAGAAATCTTATTTTGAATTTACAATTCTTAGCTTTAAAAATTGAACATTTTATAATTTTTTAGCTACAAAAAATAATTTGCAAATTTTCTTTATTTTTACAAATTTTGTGGTGTACACAGAATCAAATCAAAAAAAAAACACATACATCATTGTAAGGTCAATACATTTATTGCTCCGCTCAGAATCTAATATGAAAATGTGTTAAGATTTAAATATTATTATTTATTACTTATTTTAATAATTGTTTGGTAACTACTTGGCTATACTAAGTGGCTTGTGTCGTCTTCGATGTATAAACCACCCAGTTAATATAAATAGAGTTATAAGCTTTAGAATAACCTTTTTGGATTTAAAACCACATAAAATACTTCATCCTTCTCAAACACGATGGTTGTCATTAGAGTAGTAAAACGTATACTAGAACAGTGGAGTTCACTCCAATTATATTTTAATGATACCAATCTTAGTCAAAAATTACTTACTTACTACTGAACAAATTTATCAGGGTTTAAATGACCCAACAGTTAAAATGTATTTTAGTTTTTCATCTTGGTTTTTCCAAAATTTAATGACTTTAATAAGTATTTCTAAACAGAAAAAGTAGTTATTACTGATCTACATGAAAAGATTCGTTCTCTTTATACTGATTTTCTTTTAACATTTTTGAAAAGAGATTATATCATGAACACAGAACTTAGTAAAATAGAACCAAGAATTGGAGAATATCAATTACCTAATAATCAAATGTATCTAGGTGTACAAGTTTTACAAATGATAAGTATGCCTGATATTATAAAAAAAAAAAGGAATTAAACCACTTTTTTGATTGGTGCAGACAGTTTTTACAAAAAGCAGCTGAAGAACTTAAAAATGTTATGATATGAATAATAAATGTTTAAGTAAACTGTCAGTGTTAACGGTAAAACATGTATTATCGTTGGACTTTCATGAACACAATGCTTCTATACTATCATCAATTTTATTATTTCCAAGAATTGTTGATGGAAGAGATTATGAACTTCTTTAGAAAATTGATGATGAATGGAGAGTTCTTCCATTGGAACATAACTATTTTACAGAAAGCATCACTACATTAGAGTACTCTGATGAACCTCCAGATTTACTATGGTAAAAAATTAAACTTGATTAAAAAAATTAATAATTTTGTAATTTTATTATAAAGGTCTCGAATAAAAGAATACAGAGGGCATCATAAAACATTTCAAGAACTTGCAGGTTTTTCATTAGCTGTTTTAAGTCTACCACATTCTAACGCTGACTGTGAATGAGTATTCTCGAGAGTAAATGGAATTAAGACCAAACGCAGATGCTGTCTCATAACATTAAACATCTACCATCAATGGCACTCTTTTAGCTAAACAATGTGTAAAGGGGGAAGATATGAAAATAAAAACTCAAACAATGATTAACTCTATGACAAGTGCAGTTTTATATGCTACTACTATTAATCCTCTAATTACTAAAGCTATTATATTCACAAATAATATGAATGAATCAATTTATATTTCAGATGACTAAAAAGTTTTGAAATTTTATTTTATATTGTTTAACTTAACTAATCTTAATATGTATCTACTTACCTACTAGAAATTTTATAATTTATTTATATTTTATTATTATTTTATAATTCATTTTACATGACATGGTTATCAAATTGTGATGACTTACTATAAAAGTATAAACAGCTAATTTGTTACTTTATAGCTTATATATATATTTTGTGTTTTTATTATTGGTAATGACCACGGACTAAGATATAAGATATAATTATATATCCACCTTGTTATATATTTATATCTTAGTTCGTGGTCCATGGCCACGATGTAGAGAAGATAAGGTGACACCGCTTGAACACATTTCGGTATAATCCGGTCGCAAATTTTCTCGGCAGTTTGGTAGTACAAAATACAAATGTAGGTAGCGCTACCATTCGCCGGAAGGCCGGCTTTTATATTGTGAATACATTGTTTTAGTAAATTAATGTTAAGATTTTAAGAATCATGACAAATTTAATTTGTCATGTTAAGAATGTCCACACATTTTTGCTGTTTTTGATACTATTACTAAATAATTTAAATTGTGGAGAAGTAAGAATTATTTTTAAGTAATTTCTATTCAATTAGGTACAATATAAAAATAATCACAATTAAGGAATTTTTATTATATTTTATTTTAACAACTATTAGGTATATATTACACGGTTATATCAGTTTAGACTGCTTAGCTAAATTTGTTTTGCTTTTCATTTTTCTCTCGAGTGCCGTTCTCAGCATCACATACAAAATACATTCTAGATTGTAAATAAAATGTAATAATATATTTAGTAAATGCATTAGCATGTTCATCACACCCGAGTAAGTTAATATTAATTTTTTCTGTTCTTAACTGATAATTGATATATTATTAAAAATAATAAACTTTTTTGGATTTTAGTTTTTGCAATAATTGAGCAAATGGCGTCTTCGAGATAACACAAATAATTAAGGTAATCATTATTAGTTAATATACAAATACCTATAACCTATATGGCTATATTATACTTGTCCATTAGGACTCGTAATTCGTATAAAAGTAGGCTTTCGTGCGAATGGTAGCAAACTCTAGTGATAAATTCTGAACTACCAAACTGCCGTGATATTTTGCGTCATCGAGATGTATATACTATTTATACTGTATACAGGGCCGTATTTAGGAATTTTTCGCCCCCGGGCACAATATTTATGGCGCCCCTTTCCAACACATTTTTTTTAATACCATAGAAGTGGTGCCTAAATTTTTTTTTTTTGGGGGGGGGGCATACAATTAAATTAAAATTTATGTTTCCCTTTCTCATTGACAATTTAATTTGCAGTTAATTTTTAGCAATTTTAACTAAGTACCTATGCATTCTAATATTATATTTTTAATAGTAGGTAAACCATACAAAAAAAAAAACATAAGTAACTAATTTATAACTTAAGTATCATCTACCTAGAATCTTCCATGATTCAAATAATAATGAATGATATACAATTAATAGTATGTACTATAATCTTATATATAAAATTCTCGTGTCACAATGTTAGTTAAAATACTCCTCCCAAACGGTTTGACCGATTTTTATGAAATTTTATATGCATATTCAGTAGGTCTGAGAATCGGCTACTATCTAATAGTTTGTATGCTGTGCGATAAGTGGTTCCGGAGTTATCGCCTCTTAAGTGCAAAATATTAATCAAGGCTGGATTTTAAATCTTTTTAAGACATGGTCTCGAGTTCGATTCACGGTAACGGTTGCAATTTTTTTTTCATTTTTTTTCAGCTTTTTACTTAGCTATTATAGTTTTCACTAATGAATAGGTCTAAACTCAAGGATTATTATTATAGGCATGGCTAATCTTAGTTTTGTTAACCGAGTTATCTTACTATTATATAAAGAGACAGCGTTTGTTTGTTTGGTCGCAAAAATCTCAAAAAGTAAACAACGGATTTTAGTTCGGTTTTCACTATTAAATAGGTCTAGACTATAGGGGAAGGTTGTAGTGTGGAAAAATTAATTGGGGGTTGAAAAAAATAACAAAAATGTAAAAAAAATTAAAGCCTTACGTCGTATTCAGTGGTGTCGGGTTCGAGCTATAAACGCGTTAAAACACTTTTTACCCGACATCCGTGATTCGCTTCGTACTAATAACTTACAATGTACTCGCACTTGCCGTTGTTGTATCAAAGATGTCTATAGTTGAAAATGTGTCTATAAAAGCCGGGGAATCCCGGAACGGTCAGTATAGGACAGCTATATAAAAGATGAATAAATTGTAGGTGATATACTAAGTTCACTGGGTCAAATTTACCTATGAAAAGTATAGCAAAAGAGTTGCCGGTTCAGCTATACATTTATAAAAAAAAACCAAATCTTTGGCATAGGTCTTACGCACTTCATGGGGTCCGCAATCCATCGCAGGTGGATTGCCTACCTAATAATTTACTGCTCACATATTTCCGCGATCCAATTCAGTGGGTTACCTTGGTGGTTTGGATGCATGTAAATCGCTTGAGGTTAATCTTAACTAAATATTTGCCTCAGGCAACGCTGGGCGGGACAGAATGAGACGGATCAGAATTTCTAGATAAAACGAATAAAAATACATAATGACCCAAAATAAATTTGATATTGTTGAAACGATATTACTTAGTATATTATAAAATAAAATATATTATTCATATATATTTGGCATTATTAATTTTTTTTTAATGGGCAACGAAGTGCACGGGATCAGCTATAGTATAGTATATAATAATATTTATTGTTTATTTTACAATTTTTTTCTTGATTGAATATCAGCAAAATGATCTATATAATATCTTCATATTTAATTTGTTTTTTTATTTCTGATTCAATATTTAATATAGCATGTGAGTTTAATCTTTCTTTAGATATCGTTGACCTTAGGTATGTTTTTATTCGGCGTAAAGTTGAAAATGACCGTTCAGCGGTACCTACATATAAATAATATAATATTAATAATGATATTTTATTTTATATAACAGTTCAAAAAACAGTAAACTCTTATTTCTATTATATTAGTTCACTTATGGAGATTTAAATTATGTAGGTACAGAGTACGTAGGTAATAGTCACTGACATAGAGTTTAGCAAGTTATATGATATGAAATTACACAAATGTATTTTAGTAGGTAAGTAAAGTACTGCAATATGCAATTGCAACAACTTCTGAATCTTATGTATTAAATATTATAATTTATAATAAACTAAATCAACTTACCTTATAATAAATTAGAATAAAATTCAAAGTATCAATTCAAACTGTCAAACATATACGGAAACATAATATTATACTTGCACAATAATAATAAAAGTATAGAATGATTTGCTTCATATGGTGACAAAATAAAATAAATTATCAATATCTTTGTTCAGCAGTCAACATTCAACAACACAAAATTATTATTATCTACATTCAAACATTTTACATATTTCTTAGAAACCCGAACAGTCGTCATCGACTATTGTTAAAAATAGTTTTAAGTTATAACATACGTCTAGTTTTACTAGTAAAAATAAACCCACTAATATTTAATAGTATTAGGTACCTAGTAATACCTACCTACTTAGTTAATAACGTTTATTTTTCTTTATTTAAAATGATAAAATATAGGTAAAAAAAATGTAGGTATGCATATGTGAATTTAAAAAATAAATAATATTTTTTAAAAATCTTCCTCTTTACAAAAAAAAAATTAATTTTTTGTTTATTTTATCTGAGATAATTTTGCCACCCCCGGGCAATTGCCCACCGGTGCCCCCCCCTTAAAACCGGCCCTGATTGTATATACTATGATGTATAGTATATACATCTCGATGTTTTGCGTTAATAAATAAATAAAAAAATCCATTGTAAGATACGGGAGCGGTGTCACCTTATGGCTTATCTTCTCTACATCGTGACCACGGCAATGACCTTATCTTTATCAAATATTGTATTACATCGATTTCGTACGATATTGTACGATAATTTTGGTACTCTGTTCGATGACTAAAATCAGTTTGGTACGATTATTAAGTTTTAAAAACCTGGCAACACTAGTGCTATAAATGATACAAGATTTAAAGCTAAAATTGATGTATTACCAAAAAATGCGAAATACACTCATCAGTCATCACACTATTCAAAATGATTTATTTGATGTAATGAGTAAATTAATTTTAGAAACTATTGCAAAAGAAGTTAAAGAAGCCAAATATTTTGCTATTCTTACAGATGAGACAAAAGACATCAGCAAAACTAATCTATTATGGTTCGTTACTATCACAATAATACTATGAATGAAAGATTTTTAGGGTATGCACCTTGTAATGAATTAAATGCAAAAGCTCTTTTTAACTACATACATAAATAAAACCCAACAGACTGTAGAATATATATCAAAAACTGTATAGCTCAAACGTATGACGGTGTACGTCCTGTGATGAGCGTTAAACCCAACGGGGTTAGATCAATTTTTCAACAGCACGTTCTTCAAGCGCTCTACACACACTGTTTTAACCATAGATTAAATTTAGTGATAGTTGATGTATGTAAAAATATACCTGAAATAGAAACATTTAATATTTATTACTCTCCTTCAACAATTGTATAACTGTTAATATTAAATTCATAGAACTTCTAAATAAATATTTACCAAAAAAGTAACTATGGAACTAAGAAGACTATGTAAAACTCGATGGATATGTAAAATTTCTGCTTGCATAGCCGTGAAAAAAACATTTCCAGGGTTATTACTTTTATTAGATCAAATAAGCCTAGAAACCAAAAGTGAAAAAGAAATGGAAGCTTAATCACTATTAGTTTACATTAATTTTGAATTTATTTTTTGTCTACTTATTTTGTGATACATTTAGTGAGATAACAATCGTGTCAGATTATTTACAAAAACCAGATTCAGATTTGGGTTCTAGCTGTCTACTAGTAAAATCATTAATTAATTATCTAATGGACTTAAGAAATACACCAAACAAATTTGAAGATCTTTTGAAAAAAGTTGAATTATGTGCACAAAAAATACATTCAACATTCCTAATGAAACCGTTAAAGAAACAAGGTTCCGCAAAGTCCCTAAACAATTTTCTTCATATCTAACTGAAGTAGCAACTTCTGAAAATAGAAAAATTAGTAATTATAACAATATAAAGACAATGATATTTTTTTTCAGTCCTTGATCGAATGGTTGGTGAACTCAATAGAAGGTTTCCACACAAGATATAGAAAGTTTAGAATCAGAATTAAAACTAGTTCCAAAAGTTATCAAATGACATGAAATGAAAACATTATTCAGATAAAAAATATACTTTGATCAATGTAATTACTTGAAAAGTATAAATTAGCATTTTCTGAAATGTATATACTCTGTACTATTTCGATAATCATTCTACCATCTAGTTGAAAGATCTTTCTCCAGTTTGAGACAAATTAAAAATGACATGAAAAACAAAATGACTAACAAGAGGCTTAAAAATATAGAAAAAAAATTGCCAAGAATTTAGATTTAGAAGTTGTTGTTGATAAATTTGCAGCTATTCACAAAAACCGAAGAATATTATTAACTTAAATTAATGTTTGTTGTATACAGGTAAAAATATTTTTAGTTTACTTATTATTTTTAATATGTTTATTTAACACAATAATATTGTGTAAGAAGTTAGTACCTACTTAGTTTAGTAATTAGTTCACACATTACTAATTTACATTTTGTTTAAATGAATACATAATAATTAATAAAAAAAGGATTTCTTAAAGTATCTATGTTTTAATATATATCTGAACTATTTTAACCTCCAAAATTCAACATAAAATACAAAGTAGGTACTTCAATACATACACTATGCAAATACCAATTTAAAAATTTGAAATTTATCAGTTAAATATTAGGTAAGTAATCACACGTTTTTATTTCAAAAGATATTATTCCTACTGGTATTGGTCCAATTTTATGAATATTTATAAACTATTTTAATATTTTAAGATTTTCAATCATGTATGGTGATCTTGTTTTCTCTGTATGTAAATGGCATCAAAGGGGTTATCAAAAATTGTGCATTTCTCATGTTTGCTGACGACATAAAACTTTTTAGGAAAATTGATAACTTATCTGACTGCTCTGCGTTTTAGGAGGACCTAAACAACATGGTTGCATGGTTTAATACTATTGGTTTACAGTTTAATGTGAATAAATGTCACTCCATGTCATTTTTTAAACAGCGCTCCTCTATCAGTTATACGTATGCAATCAATGGTTCTAATGTGACGTCTGTGAGTAGTAAGAAAGATTTAGGTATTATTTTTAATACTGACCTGAATTTTCACTCCCATATTGAAATGTTATGTTGCAAAGCTTTAAAAACGCTTGGGTTCGTAATACATATTTTGAAAGAGTTTAATTTATATTCTTCTCTGAAAACAATCTATTGCTCCTTGGTCCGTTCCTTATTAGATTATGCATTCCTATTTTGCGCAGCTTTTACATTGAAAATAAAACATCCTCCCCATGACTACTTTATAGTTATGTAGGAATTAGGTCTTGTCTCATTAGCTGACAGGAGAGTTAACACCAACGTAGAGTTTTTGAAAAAACTAGTGGATGGTCTCTTTGATGCTCCCTCACTTCTTGTATTGGTCAATTTCAAGGTCCCTTCTAAGACTATTCGACACCATATCCCATTCTTAGTTCCTACGCACACTACCAGTTATGGCAGTAATAATCCTATTGATCGCATGATGCGGCTGGTCAATGAGAGTACCATTTATCATAATATATTTTAATATTGAAAATTTTTTGTTCTACTTTACTATTACTATTTTATATTACCGGTTATTATTATTATTACTATTA
Source organism: Neotoxoptera formosana (assembly GCA_022818045.1). Classification (NCBI taxonomy): domain Eukaryota; kingdom Metazoa; phylum Arthropoda; class Insecta; order Hemiptera; family Aphididae; genus Neotoxoptera; species Neotoxoptera formosana. The sequence continues at coordinate 55,083,569 of CM040633.1, forward strand.
TTGAATTATTATCATGTCTAAACTTATATGGTATCTTAATTGTTATGGTTCTGTGTTAAATTGTTGTAAAGGGCTTTGCCCGTAAATATATATAAATAAATAAATAAACAGATATTGTGTATAATATCAATATTTAGCTTATTTAATATATTTGTCACTACTAAATAAATTGAGGAATAAATTGAATTTATTATAAATTATAATAATTGAATTAATGAAGTTGGAACAAATAACATCTTACATCTTTTTATTGTGGATTAGCATACTAGTATTGTCTAATAAGGAAAACATTTACTGCAATTTCAATAAAATATGTTTTGAAAATAAGAAAAAATAAGAAAAAATCTTTTATTTATTCTTACCTTTATTGAGTACTAATTACTGGATAAAAGTAAACAAACAAAGGTATCTCAAATCATTGCATTAAAGTTGAGTCAAACAAATTCAGCTGTTCATTACTATTTACTAAACACAATTACTTTAATTTATATATATGAAATGTTAGTAAAAGAAACATAGTTATTCATTCACAAAGGTATGTAATATTAAAGTAATAAAGAAATTATCATTTTTGTACATCATTATTAATATACCTAGTTGTTAAAGGTCTGTGATTAAACATTTTCTTACATTATGTACATAAAAAATATTTGAAATTATTCTTAAAACATTTTTAACTATTCAAAAGTTCGTACATATTATCTGTTTAGAACATAAAATATAAAAATGGCTAAATTATGTTATATGATACCAAAATATTTATATTTAATTTAAATAACATCAGTATTTGTTGAAAAACCTAAACCCATGTAAAAAAAATATTTGCCCCACTCTGCCGCCCTCCCTGGAAAAAAATGTAGTGCCGTGCCTGTAGGAAAGACCTATGAGAAATCTCCCTGTAATAGTGTAATGTGTAATACAGTGAATTGTTACCTACAAGCAAGACATTCCCCCTTAAATCATGAAATTACCGAGGGAGAAAAAAAATTACAACATACAAATCTATACTACTATCTAGTATCTGGATATTCTCATTGGTAATATTGTAAATAAATATTATTTTATTATTATCAATGAATGTTCCGTCTAATAGTATAATGTATATATATATACTTGTCATGATATGTACCTACCATGAACCAAGATATACAGGACTGGAGAGTGGACACTGAAAGGTGGGCAGGTGTGAGGCTGCTATATAGGCTGCATAATCGGAGCTGGGGCAATCTATGAGAATACTTTTCAACCTTATTTATAAAACATAATAAATTTGTATGCTAAATAAATACAAATTTCTAATTCGTCACCAGATAGCGTAGGTGCCGATTAAAGGAGTAATGCACTAACAATGCACTAATTATTGCACAAACATTGTCTGAACCAGTGCCGGCAGTAGTCATTGGCGCCCTGGGTGAGTAAACAAATATGCGCCCCTCCCCAATAAATAGTTGTCGTTTTAAATAAAATAAAATTCAAATGCCATAATTTGATGGTTTCTAAATACGTCAACAAATCATATTTAAAAACATCACTTATGCTTATTAGTTATTAGTTATTATACTACTTATAAATAAATATATATTGTATTATTTTATTTAAAAAAAAACAAAACAAAACAATTCATATCTTATTATAATTAACAATTAGTTATTTATTGATATTAATTTTAACAAAAAAAAGAAGATTCTAAACCTTGATAAAAACTCTGTTAAATTCCTCTTCTGGGGTAGGTTCATAATTGTCTAAGCTTTCATATTGAAATTGTCTTTTAGTTAGTCTATATCTTTTGGGTTTGAACTTGTTTCCACATTTAAAGTTTCAGCAATATTTTTAGCATATGAAACAGCGGAAATATATCATGTATTTCAATAAGAAATAATGTAATTTAAACAACCTTTAACAATTGAAGTTGCTGTGATTATGTCCATAGTGATTCCTTGCATTGCTTTACTTGCTACATTGATTTGAAATAGTAAATCCTACCAAACAACAAGTGGTATAAGAAATTCAAATTCACATAGGTTATCGGCTAAACATGA
>CM040633.1:55085707-55098486 GCA_022818045.1 Neotoxoptera formosana
AAACTATTTTAATTTTATAATCTGTTAGTTTTTGATAGAATTTTGGCTACATCCTAAATAAAGTACACCATATCCATTTACTATTGTTGATAATTGATCTGAAATAAACATAAGGTAATTCAATTTTATATATTACAATGAATAAAATATTTACTTTAGGACATCTATTAAAACGTGAATAATACTAATTAAATACATATAGTTAAGGGATGGGCAAACTTCTCGAAACATGATAAAATAAAATATTATCTTAACAAAAAAAGTTATGCAACAATGTGTATATATAGCACACAACACACATACATAATGAATATATTAACCATAATAATATATAGCAAATTTTGTTTTATTATTATTGGTTCTTAATTAAAAGAAAAAGTTTGCCCATTCCTCATACAATGTATTAATGTAAGTTATCACTTACCAGGAAGGGTCATTGCTGATTTGATTTTATCCTCATTATTTTCAACAATTGTCATCAAGCTTTTTTCCAAAGTATTTATATAGTTACTATTAACTGTCCAATTAATAACTTCGACGTTACAAATTAGAAATAAATTACAGAGAAAATATTTTCTATCACAATTATTTATATGATTTAATATTGACATAATATGTTTAATAATTGATTTTTTACAATAATAGGGGAACCAATCTCTAAAAATAATACATGTATATTAATAAGTATCAAAACAAAATAGTTGAATAAAACAAAATACCTGATTTTACGTTCTATATCAAAACAAGTTAAATTCTCTTTAGCTGAATTTTTTATAGCTAAATATATTAAATGAGTCCATTGTAATGGTGGGCGCACCTAAAAATGTTCATGTAATAAATATTTATAATTAAAATTATGTTTAATATAATATACAATAGACACTTGTGAAATGCTGTAATAATAATAAAACAATTAACTATATCATGTTATACATTGGAATCAATTTAATTTTAATGATGATGATTTTTGGTAACACAGATATTATTATGTGATATACAAGGTGATTCATTAAATGTTGAACATTCATTATATCAAAAAGTATTGAATTTTTCACATTTTAGATACAGATTAACTTTAATTTTTTTTACCCTTATTTATTAGGTAAACCACAATCAACTTTTGATTTGAAATAGCAACTTATGCTAAAAATGTCATAAATTAATAAGGCTATTTTTTTTATGAATTATCAAGTTCCAGTTTTAATTTTTTGTTAATCCATTGATGAAATATAGCTTCTTAAACTTGAGTGGTTTTGGTAGGTGTTCTATGTAAATGTGTTATACCTAGTCAGAAACCGCAGCAATTCGGATTGTTATGTCCTAGGGTAAAAGATATTACACTTTTAAAATCAATTCAGTAAGTGAGTACAGTAAGCTTAAATTGTGTCCTTAAATATATTGTATAATGCTCATTTAGTAGGGTGTCATACAATTCGGCCCATTTCAAGTAATGCGGCACTGGTCATAATAATACTTATCGTTTACAAAGACCAGAAGTAAAAAGTAATAAATTTATTAATGTTGAACCCATATTTTATCATTGAACGATATTAAATTTACAATTGCTGGTCTTTATAAACAATTAAGTGTAATTATGACCAGTGCCACAATCAACTGAAGTGGATCGAACTGTATGACACCCTACCAAATAGGCGGTATACATTTCATTTAGGTGCACAACTTAAGCTTCTTAGTGTACTTACTAAATTGATTTGAAAACTGTAATATCTTTTATGCTGAGACATAAAAGTCCTAATCACTGTGGTTACTGATTAGGTATATCACATTTAAACTTAAAGTCTCAAACACCTCCCAAAACCAACTAAAGTCAAAAAGCTATATCACCTATGCCTTGTCAACAGATTAACAAAAAATGAAAATCTGAACATGTTAATTCATAAAAAAAAATAACCTTATTAATTTATGACATTTTTACCATAGGTTGCAATTTAAAAATCAAAAGTTGATTGTGGTTTGAAAAAAAAATCAATAATTTAATATAATGAGTGTAAGGTTAAATGAATCACGTACCTATCATGTAAAGATAATATGAGAAAAAATTTAAAAAGTAAATGATTTAAAACTTTTAAGACTTTAATAGATAACTAATACAATAGCTTATTCATTTTAAATTTATGTATGATTGCTGATCCTGCTTTCAAGTCCGAACTCTTGAGCAGGCACAGATTACTATATACACGGCATGTAGACTATGAATAATTTAGTACCCCTATTTTACTAGCTCTTTGTGAAAAAATATTTTTAATATTTAAATTGTGTTAATAAGTTTATTATACTATAACATTTTACATTTTTCAATCAATATTCAAAAAATTCATCATTATTCATCTTCAATAAATTATAAAAAAAATCTTTTTAATTTGGACATACAAGAACAAAAATTGAAATATAAATTCAATTATATGGAGTATATTTTATTTTAAATACGTATATTATATTATAATACATTTTAAATTGGATTGTTACCACTGTACTTTTCTGATTAAGGTAAGCAAATTTAATTGAACAGTACACAACTACATGATTTGAGGTATAAATTTAGGACTAAGATTCCATCTAACGGATACAGTCTAATTTTCTTTCTATCAGTATCATAACCTCTTGTATCAAATCAAAAAAAATTTTATTAGACAAAAACATTGTGGTTAGTGCCTCAAATTCATACCTAATCCTTGTTCTGTAGACTATAGCCTATATTGCTTACCCCTTATCTGGCCTGCTCATGAGCATTAACTATTATGATTACAAAGAATAAAAATGAATGAATTGTATAAAACAAAATCTTTGTTAAATCTGGAATCTCTCATTTCTTCTTCGAAATAAAAAATTCTACTTGGATTCATTGCAGTAGCGTATTTAGGAATATAGAGCCCTAGATACATGAAGTACCACCTTAGTTCCATTAAAATTTAACAACATAGTAGACTTATAAGGTGCTAGATGAGTAGGTGATGCAGTCTTTCACAATATCATAATTAACTCCCTAATAATTTGTTAAATCTTAACGCCTCAAAGAGAGTCTTTACATTTTTTTGTAAGACTCAAGCTTTTTAAAATGTTAGGTTGCTACTAGTTGCATCAGAGTTCAAAATTTCTTAATTTCATACATTTTTTTGTAAAATTTAAGCTCCTCTAAATGTTAAGTTGATATTAGTTGCATCCGAGTTCAAAATGTTTTCTGAATAAATTGTGGGAAAGTTTTTTAATGTAGACACACTAATTACAAATATAAATTTAAAAAATAAAGACATTACGGAACTTAATTTATCGTCCCATTTTTACTAGCACTATTACTACAGATAGATTAATAATGTTATTTCAATTTTAGTCATATTTTTTTTTAAAAAATTTGAATTTGTGAATTTGTAACTGTCATTATTATTAATGATAATATAATACGATATAATATGATATGATGGACATTATGTCATTATCTTAACGATGAACAATAAAACATTATAATAATAATACATTGAATACGACAATATGTAAACCTATATTATAATAAATTGTCGGCTGTCAATATTGTTAAGCGGGCAACGACGATATAATAGGTATTTATGTATAATAGACACATCTTAATGATAATATGGTAAAGATTGATTAGGCCACAACTCAGATATAATGTACTAAAATCCTGGTTACAATTCAGATTATCTTTTTTTTTTATAATTATCCCCAGGACGCAACTAGTATGCAACCAACATTTTATTTTTGATACTAATTTTATATATATTTTTATTATTTTCATAAATATTTTATTAATATGAAGGTACATGTTTAGCTGTAAGATAATTAATGTAACGTATAGTAAAAATAAAAATTCATCACCCCCCCCCCCCCCTCCATAAATACTCCACTGCTTGGACTAGTTACTATATTATATTATAGCACTACAATGAAAAATAATATGTATAGTTTATATTTATAATTACATAGGTTGCAGGTGTAACTGTTTCTGTTTGATCAATAATATTCAGTGAATTGCTTGAATCTAATGATGATTTAATGATTGCATCATTAGTTAATGGAACTATAGTATCTATTATTTTACTTTGTTTTCCATCATCGATTACATGATTTTCACTTATAATATTATTTGAACCGTTAGAAATATTTGACAAATCGTGATTATTTGTACTATTTAGTTCATTACACATTTGGTCTTCATTAACAACATTAAGTGGTAACATATCATTTACGCATTTATTTTTTTTGTACTGAAAATTATAAACAATAATTAGGTATTGATTATGTATATTTAAAATAAAATTTAACAGAATCTCACCAAATGTAATAAGTCTTTTTTAAATTCAAATTTTAATACTTGGGAAACAGTCACATCTTCAAAATCATCATCTTCATCACTTGAACTTGTGGTTGTACACCATTCCGGTACAGAATCACATTTATCATAATCATTTGTTATTATTTCAGTATGATTTAAATATTCTTCTTCATTAGGCTGTCGAGGTTTTTTTTTAGTAATATCATTTTCATCACTTGAACTTGTGGTTCTATATCCTTCTGGTACAGAATCACATTTATCATGAGCATTTGTTATTATTTTAGTATGATTTAAATATTTTTTTTTCTTAGGCTGTCGATTCTTTTTTTTATTACTATCATAAAAATAATTGTGTTCATGCAAAACACTATAAATATTTACTGTATTTCTTCTTTTCATAATTTATTCGGTTTGATTTTCTTGAATAGGTTTTGTTAAAATGTAAATTTCTTTATTTATAAAATTGTCGTCTGTATTAATTTTTATATTTTAATTTTAAATCATTATAAGTATGGTTGTATTTAGTTTCTATAATGGCATAATATAGATAAATAAGGATATAATTTAATTATTGGTTTACCTGTTTGACTAATTTATAATTAGAAATAAACCATAATAATTATTCTATTGCAATACAATACATACATAACTATTAACTTTATTATATTCATATCCAAATTGAATTGCTTATTATTTCTTGATTTAAGTAGATCTTAAATTTTAGATTCTTGAAAACTACCTAACTGAAAAAAATTATTTATTATTAGGCAGGTACGTCAAATTGATCAAAATGAATATTTTATTATAAACCTAACTTTGAAAAATCAAGTTTAGTACAGTAAGTTATCATTTTTACCTAAAACATATTAATATCTTAATATTTAATTATTTATTGATATTGGTACTATTGGGATATTGGATATCAGATAAAATAAAAAATATTCTTGAAAAAAATGTTATTCTTCATTTAAATATCTAATTTGTCCAAATTTTAACTTAAAATGTCTATAAAAATCAACCATGAATACTTTTTTTAATTTTTTGGTTATACATTAAGTACTTACGAAAAACTTTGTTTTAAATTGTCATTCTTTAGCTATAAAAACTGATCATTTTATACATTTTTTTTTCAATAAGTCATTTAAGTACCTATCAAATTAGATATATTATTTAATTACTCCAATAAAATAGAATATAAAATAGAAATATAATAAGAAAATTAACAGTAATATTTTTAACAGAAAACATCTATAAATATGTACAGTAGATACAAGATAACTTTTGTTAAAAAGAAAAAAATGCGTTTAAAAGGTTTTGATGTTATAATGAAATTATACCAGCAAAGTACCAACATAACATAATACAAAAACTAACCTAAATAAATAACAGTGTATCTATAATATGTGGAATAAAGAAATACAATCTTCTAATGCTATAACCTATAAAATTATATTACAATATTCGTATTATAAATAAATTGTTTTTAAAATTTAAACAATTTATTAATCACATACCTAACATTTGAATGAAAACGAAGAAAAAATGTTTACCATCCTCTTTCCAATATCAAAGTTAGTAAAGATTTGATCAGATAATAATTAACAAATATCAGAGGAATTCTAAATTGTAGAGCAAAAGTTTAAAGTATAAATAAATAATATGAGAAGTAATAAAAAAGTAATTACTAATCTTATACTATAAAATTATCTATAAAATGTTAAGACAATAATAATATATTAAAAAATACCTTACCTTTACCTTATAAATACACTTTCTTTTAGATTATTGTATTGCGTCCCAAAAAATCTAGTTTGAATAATTGAAAAAACCTCAAATACCTATGTTTCTATTCATAACTCATAAGCGACAATTTCTTACTTGATTAAATTAATACATTTTTATATAGAAAGGATTGAAGAAACTTTTTAGTACAAACTACAAACATTTAATGATAATATGAGCCTTATCATGATTGTATTGCATTTAATATTATAATTGTTACCAACGTACCGAAATGATAATATTGCATATTATGTTAGGTTATAATATAATATGGTACACATGTTTTGCGCCGGTGTAGCTCCTACGATATCGGCGGTTAGCTAAACCGACTTGCGATGCGATGCGTACAAGTGCTAAAGAAACAGGTTGCCCAGCGGTGAGTATATTAATTATTAATCAACTACAATTTGCTTCACGGCGCTTAGCGCAATACATAATGTATAATATGGTTCAAATCAAATATAATAATAGTGGGCCCCAACTTACAAATAAATAGTAATAATACAATAAATAAAAATAATAGTGCAATACTCACACTATCACGGATATACAAAATAACAACAATACTTGACATTGACCGCAAACCTGGTTGTGACAAAACTTTTGATAGCAGCGGTGGCGCGGAACAGCAGACGCTCAGCTGTTGATTGGAATCGCCGGGACAATGACGAGATAACGCCGGTAACTAATGGCAGCAGTGCAGCCACAAGCCCAAGACGATGTGGTAACTGGTACCGAACAATGATGACGGCTAGCCTGGGCGACACGGCCACTAGACTATAATCCCAACGCGAACACGCTATTTACGTAAAAACGACGATACTCAACGTGTCGTTCGTACTCGCGGCTTTGGCAGATCCGGACATTTCAGCGTGGCCATCTCAGCGTGGGTCTATTTCGGCGTAGTCATTTTTTCATAAAATGATTTTAATCGTGTTAAGGGGATCGGTGGTGGTGTATATTTAAGGAGTTAGGTATAGGCAATATTTAAAGTTCGTGCGTAAGTCATTTGTGACTGTGTGCGTAGAAAATGATTATTAGTATGTGTACGGGTCTCTGCCTTACACCGGGTACTACCCATTCTACATCTTATCTGCTATTTGACAAATAACTAAAGATTTTGTAGACGAAGCCAAGCATTTAGTGGTTTATGTATAGTAGCCTACTAATTAATAATTGTGTTTATAAGATTTTATTAGATGTTTTTTGTTGTGAGACTCCTGTAAAGACATTCATTTTGAAAATAAAAGGTCATAATGGTTTTTCTTCTTGCACAAGATGTAAAATTGAAGGACAGTATAAAGATAATCGGCTATGTTTTCCTTATTGTGATATTTCCAAGCGAGAAGCCAAACGAACGCATAATAATTATGTTAATCAAACTGATATAAGTCACCATTTACCATATACCACTATTTCAAATATTGTAGAAATATCTGGTATGAATGTTGTATCCTCTTTCTCCCTTGATTACATGCATTTAGTAACTCTTGGTGTAATGAAAAAACTCTTACTATTATGTGTGGACCGTTAAGTGTTCGTTTACCATCTTCAAAAATTAAACAATTAACTCATTTATCTTTAACTTTCAAATCTGAATTTCCGTGTGAATTTTCTCGGAAACCTAGATATCTAGTTGAAGTGGCACGCTGGAAAGCTACTGAATTCCGTATTTCCGTTCATTTTTGTTATGTACTGGTCCTGTTATATTGAAAAACATTGTGTCTGATGATTGTTTAAAAAACTTTATGATCCTTAATATAGCAATGATTATACTATTGTCTCCTAATTGTCCTAATTGTAGATCATTTATAGAATATGCTGATGATTTGTTAAATTACTTTGTCGAAACATTTGAACAAATTTAATATTTATGGACAGTATCATGGATCTTCCAATATTCATGGAGTAATTCATTTGGTCGATGATTATAAACAGTATGGGCCTCTTGATAATTGTAGTGCGTTTCCATTTGAGAACTATATGAAAGTTCTAAAAAGTATGTTAAGGGGATCGGTGGTGGTGTATATTTAAGGAGTTAGGTATAGGCAATATTTAAAGTGTGTGCGTAAGTCATTTGTGACTGTGTGCTTAGTAAATGATTATTAGTATGTGTACGGGTCTCTGCCCTACACCGAGTACTACCCATTCTACATCTTATCTGCTAATTGATAAATAACTATTACAACACTGTATAGTAATACACAGTAATAATAATTGCGTAAATACCAGCATACGCTGTCTTCTACATTCTATATTATTATTGTTCGACGTCCATTGTACACCCGTCTTTTTAGCTTTACTGCAAGAACCTTCACAATTTAATTTTTAATAATTTAAAAATATATTTATAATAAAAACAAGAATTTTCTATTTATTTTAGGTAAGTATAAAGGATTATATATTATAAATTATAATAATACACGTTGAAATGTTGAAGGTATTAATTTAGAGAATATATTAAAAAAATATATATACAAATATTATGGTTCCGGTAAACCAGATCTTATAGGTAATCCTCGATCAAATCTCGAGTCTATAATTTCTGGGACTAAAGATTCCATATACAATTTTGTGCATTGTAATACATAAAAACAAAATCTAAGTGATTAAAAAGTGCGTAAAAATCTTACTATTTTACACTAGCGAAAAAATACATATACCAAGTCCAAGTGTAGTGATGACGTGAGGCGAAGTTCAAATGAACAATATTTCATATTTTCATGTTATATTATTATATTATACTAGCTGATCTCATGCACTTCGTTACCCATTAAAAAAAATAATAATGCCAACTCTATATGAATAATAAGTTTTATTTTATAAATAACGGTTAAAATATACTAAGTAATATCGTTAGGTACAACAATATTCAATTTAGTCCCACCCGGCGTTGCCTGAGCCAAATATTAAGTTAAGATTAATTTCAAGTGATTTACATACATCTAAATCACCTAGGTGGGCAATCCACTGCATTATATCACGGACAATATGCGAGCAGTATATTATCAGGTAGGCAATCCACCTGCGGTGGATTGCGGACCCCACGACGTGCGTGATTGAAAGAAAACAGAATTAGGTAGGTAAATAACAGTACAGAGTTGTCATTTTGTAACACCACTCGCATATTAAATTTTTCTAGCCGATCCCGTGCACTTTTTATTTCATTTTTAGCTGTTAATCTAGGAATTACTGGCAGCGTTTGGCGAAAATCTTCAGCTATAAAGGGAGTTTATTGATATTCCATTTTAAATCTATATATATAAAAATCGACATGGCACACGTATCTCGCCCATCCCAGTGTGTTGAGTAGTTTCGGAATATATATACATTGTAATGTAGATAAATTGTCGAGTTTTACTTCTCGGAACAATTCATACCTACACGCTGCTGACGATAAAACACACTCAAAAGAAAAAAGGTCAGGTTACAGGTAGCTGGAAACCTACTATCGCGGTCGGTCACGGGAATATCCGAAATACACCATGCTAATAGACATGTAAATTTAAATTTAATATTAAAAAATTAATTCCGAATATTTTCATACTCACTCACCTTTTAAACCTTCTATGGACTTTCACAAATAATTTAAGACCAAAATGAGCTAAATCGGTCCAGCCGTTCTCGAGTTTTAGCGAGACTAACAAACAGCATTAGATTTTTATATACATAGATTTCATTCATACCAAACTATCAATAAACTCAAGATATTAAATATCTTATTATAAATTGTATAATTGTACCGTAGTAATACCTAGAATAGTATAATTATATAATCTTATTATTAGATTTATAATCTATCTATCGCAGACCGTGGCATGCGATATGGGTGAAGGAACGGTAATGGCGGAGGAACTCTTCCGCACGCGCGAGTACAAGTCACTGTTGCACTGTCGCCCCCGTGAACGATCCAGAACGTGTGTTTTTTTTTACTAAAACTATGTATTTTTATTCCATCATACTGATCGATATAGTAATGCGATAATACTTTTTAAAACTGATTTGAATTCGTTATAATGTCTACTTGAGATCGGTCAGTATTTTTTATACATCCGTGTGTTATCCTCGTGTAATTGAAAATACAGTGATATCAACGTTTCTGGTGGTTAAATTTAAATACTCTTATCCATAACAGCGGAAGTATTGCAAAAAAACAAAAAATGTTCAAAATGTGTAAATATATGTAAGTGTACTTAACACATAACAGTCAGTTAAATAAATAATATTCTTACAAATTCAAAATTGAATGCAATTGTTGTATAAATGTACTTGTATCAACTTTTCTGATTTTAGTTAAAAAGTTATCGTTAGACAGCGTTGATAATCTAGTAGGTTTAATAATAACTACCTAGTGATAATCATTATGTCTATCTTGTATTTTATATTTGAACCCCACACTTAAAGATTACTAATAAGGTTACGATACCCAGGGCCGGATCTAAGGGGGGGCGAACCGGGGCACTTGCCCCGGAAGTTTTGATCAGGGGGCGCCAAATTACAAAATAAGTCGTGTATATATATTAATAGTTTTTATTCATTTTATAATAAATTATAAAAGTATTATACAAATTACAATTTCTATTTCCATTTGACTTTATGGTTATAACAACAATGGGAAAAACTCAAAAACCCAATGGAAATTATTTGTCTACCAAATATATTTTCTGCGCCCCATTGTAGTATATTTTATTACTAATAGCATATCTACAAACTATAAATTACGATAATCAGACAACACATGATGTTAAAATCCGATTAACAATATTAATAAATTAATTTTTTTTTAACATGTAACAACTATCAAATTCATATTTAGTTTGTGTCAAGATACTGTCGACTGTTGTTATAAATTTATAATATTATAATATTATTATATTAATTACATATACATTTAAACTATTATGGATAAAATAAAAAAATAAAATTATCTAGTTATGCTTTTAAAAAGAAGGCCGAGGTGTCTGTCGAGGTCAGTCTTATGATAATGGAGCAAATATGGCTGGAAAATCAAAGGCGTTTAAGCTAAAATACTTTCAAAAAATGATTTAGCAGTTTTTATTCCATGTTCTGCGCACTGTTTAAATTTAATCGAGGTAAACGCAACAAAATCAATACCTGAAATAGAATCATTTTTTGGAATTATACAAAAATTATTTAATTTTTTTTCTAGTTCCACCCAAAGATGGGATATTTTAATTTACAATCTTCAATTATTTTAAAAGGGTTACAGTACTACAAGGTGGTCTTCAAAACAGAAAGCAATTAGAGCATTAAACTTACGACTATCTAAGGTCATTAAAGTGTTTGGTTTACCAGATGACGAAGCATTATCTGCTGAAGCTAAATTTGATGCTAAAAACTTGTTAAAAGCAATAAATAAATTTTCATTTTTATGTATGCTAATCACGTGGGACAAAATGTTTAGTACAATTGATCGAGTAAACATAATATTGCAAAGTTCAAAAATAACGATTGATATGGCTGTTGCACAATTACGTAGCTTGATACAATTTTTTGAAAAATTTAAAGAAGATGGAATTAATGAAATATTTATTGAAGCAGAAAAAAAAGCTGAAATTTTAGGTATTGTAACTGAGTACCAAACTAGTAGACGTCGCAAGAAAAAGAAGATGGCTGGTGAGCTTGCCGAAGATGAAATAACAACTTTAAGTGAAAAACAAAAATTCAACATTTTAAAGTACATAAGTATAATTGTTGGCATAACAAAGGGGGAGGGCGCTAATTTTATACTTTGCCCCGGGTAAAAAATATACTAGATCCGGCACTGAGTCGATACCAGTCCATTTTATATTGGTCCGTGGTTTCCATTAACTTTAACTAATTGATTATACTATGTTTATCCCATAATTAGGTAATAAAGAAATGGATAGGCAACGAGCCCCACGGCTATGTTAAATTTATTTGAGGCCGCAGTCTCCGAGGGGAAGTTTAAGGAGAGGCAATAGAGGCTCTCTACTCTCTTATCATATTACCACGTAGGTAATAACAATTAAAAACCTGACCTCAAATACTTATAACTTGGAACGCTGATAGTGACGAATGGACTATCCATTTCTTTATTATCTATGGTTTACCCACGGTCGACTTTAGTACTATCTACAGCCACGAGTAACTCTTATACCTTATTCTAAGTAAGTTCATGGTTTGAGCACAGAATGATATAGAATCGACACTCAATCAACTGATCAGACTACTGTATTCCTAGGGTATGAGACTCTCAAAGTTAAAACCGTATCCGTGATCTGAATGGTCTGGGTATTGACAACGTGTTACGAAATAACAAAAACGGATAAACACTTAATTCGCGAATATTTGTGGTATCTCTATCTTGTTTAATTACAATAATTACTTATTATTAATTAATTAATGTTTCAATATGAATACAAAACAATATACTATTCTGTGGTAGCTTCAAGTATGGAAGTATTAATGTATTATTTATTTAAATTTAATTAATTATAGGTACCTACATTATCTTATAAATATATCGTTAACGTATTATATAATATACGGTTGATTATATCGTAAGCTTAACCACGATCACGATTGCAAGTCATATTATCAGTAAGTACAGCATAGGTAATAATCTAAAACCGTGGTAGGTACCATGAACTAAGATATACAGGACTGGACAAGGAGCTTTATCAGCCGGTCAGACCAGAGCCGG